>JAUPFN010000022.1:625000-1225000 GCA_036924255.1 Apodemia mormo
CGGTAGCGCGTCAGACGTCACAAAGACTTCGTTCAATTACTGAGCGTAATTTTATAAGCACCATCAATCAATTTGCTAAAGTACCATGTACAATCTGTAAAAAAATATTATATCCAAAACAACAGACGTCATTAGTTAAAGCACGTCTTGATTTTTTTTTGCTCGACTACCGTAAAAAAAAAGAAAAGTTCCTTCTCAGGCCTACTGGAACAACATGGAAGTTATATCTTTACCTCTTGAACTGACCGACTTGACAGACGTAGAACAAAGACTTTTGTTAAGAGTAGTTCCTTTTACAACTAGTTTCCACCCGCACCAAAGTGCTCGTCAACACGAATCAAACGAGCCCAAACTCGATAGAGTTGTGTTATTTAATTGCTGTGCTCCTATGGTCACCTTCTGGCTTCATCATCGAACCCTGTAGGATCCTAGTTAGCACCAAGCACCAAAGTACTCGTCAACACTAATCAAATGAGCCCAAATTCGATAGAGTTGTGTCATTTAATTGCTGAGCTCCTATGACCATCTTCTAGCTACATCATCGGACCCTGCAGGATCCTAGTCATCACCAAGCACCAAAGTGCTCGTCAACATGAATCAAATGAGGCCAAACTCAATAGTCTTGTTATTAACCGATTTTTAACCATTTAATTATTAAGTTCCTGTGGTCACCTTCCGATTCAGATTCATCAGATCAGCTCCATGTCATAATAAGGTTTCATTGTCATTCAATTAACATACGTATACAAAATTTCAGCTCAATCGGTAACCGGGAAGTGGATCAAATTTACATGCGAGATTTGATTTCAGACATCGAGATAGGTACAATAAATAAAAAATGCTCATAAAACAAAAACTACTGGGCCTACCTGAATCAAATTTTTATGGGACCAATTCGAAACTATTCCGCATCAAACAAAAAAGAATCACGTAATTCGGTTCAGAAACCTCAGAGAAATCGGTGTACATACCATAAAAAAATATACCAGCCGAATTGAGAACCTCCTCCTTTTTTTGAAGTCGGTTAAAAATGGAATAATTTTATGAAATTAGTGTATTGTCATCGGTCCTCGATAAATCTACAAAGTTTGAACGAAATCTGGCCGTTCAAAGTGGGTCAAAATCGCGCCCAAAGAAGTCAGTTACAAACAAACATACAAACATACAGGTGAAGTTAATAAAAAGCGTGTAATTACCAAAAAAACACAGAGTTGTAGATTTCTAGTCATCGAGATGATGATAGTGGAATTTCAAATTTTGATGCGATGTCCGATGACTGAATTCGGCGACAGGAACTAATCGAAATAACTCGTCGGAACACTCCCCATGAAAAATAAGATAGAAGACGCAGAGTGAACTAACATCTCTGGGCAGTGCACGATTCGAACCGCTCTACGTTGAATGCGATCAAGAGGAAGAAGCTGGTACTGAGAAGCTCTGGCCCAGAGATGAGAACAGTGCTCCATGTGAGGCCGAATTTGAGCCTTACAAAGTTGAAGGCGATGAGCCGGCAAGAATTACTGTCTCGCTCTGCTGAGCACACGAGCTTTTTGGAAGCTAGTTTAGCCTTACCTTTGAAATGACCGCGAAACTGAACGTAATTCGATATGTCGACTCCCAGAATCCCTACACTAGTTGAGGCTGTCAGGAGAGTATCACCAAAATGAGGTGACACGACAATGGATGGCTTTAGCGGAGACGCAAAGCTGTGTCTTTTTGGGGTTAAAAGTGGCCAGGTTTTGACAACCCCATTCCGAGACATCGGTTAGTCGATTCTCAACTTTAGACACAAGCTTGTTCCGGCACTCTTCGACGTGTTTCCGAAAAATACCGCTACGGCCGGACTATGTAGCATCATCGGTACTATGATCTGCATAGCAATGTATGTTGCGAATTTACATCATATCATTAATATGCAGAAGGAAGCGTGTCGGTGATAGCACGCAGTCTTGGGGAAAACAAGCGTTGACAGATTTAAGACTAGAGCACGCGCCGTCGACTACGACCTTGATGCTCCGATCAGCCAAAAAACTGGTGATACACTTGCATAATTTCTCGGGAAGCCTACAGGAAGGCAGCTTCGCGAGAAGCGCTTTGTGCCATCCCGACCGACGACCCGACCACCGGCCTCCGCTATGTCCAAGCTAACTACCAATGCCTCCCCCTTGGCCTCAACTGCTTCCGCCCTCCGATGTGTGGGTAATGGGTATACTAGAAGATTACCAGCTGAGCGGCCGCGGCTGGCGGTCGCTAATCACCTGGTGCTCTTCTAAATACTTGAAGAGCTGAGAGTTGATGATTGTCTCCATAATTTTGGAGAACAAGGTCATGGCTCTATAGATAGGCCGATAGATAGATTAGAGCGATCTCCTTTTTTACGGATGGGATGCACTAGAGCTGTCTTCCATGAAATCGGTACTACAACGAGTGAGTAGGAGAGCCGGAATAGGCGTGTTAATACTGGCGCTAGCTCTGGAGCACAGGCTTTAAGTACAATCTCCGTATTGGTCCCGGGCTCCTTTGAAGAATAGGCTAACTGTCGTTCTGCCAGGCAGGTCGTAAAAGGCGACCGATTGGCTATTCAAGTCACTATCACTGTGGCTACTAGGTGCTAGAGTTCTGCATTGTCTCGCCGGGGTCTGGTACCACCGCCTTACCAGTACCTGCTACAATAGCGTCAGTGCTTGTCACTGTCGTGTCCCGGTTTGGAGGGTAAGGTAGTCGGGAAACTGACGCATGCGGCATTGGAACTCGCTACAAGGATGGCAACGCACCATTAACACCTTTGGTGTCTATAGGCGATGGTCGTATCTTTTTATCAGCAGACCCGATTTTTTATTTTTATATCATAAGATAATGATATAAAAATAAAAAATCGGGGCGATGCCATCCGGCCCACTCGACTCATGGACGTCCAAAGAAAAAAGTGCTTTACACACGGAAGACTGCAGGAATTTCCTTGGTCGTCTAGACTCGAGTTGGCCGCAAAGAACGAGCCCAGAAGATCGGGCTTCCCCTTTGCGGTATGGGCCAGAGAGTCATCATCTCCGTGTAAGTATGGAAGAGAGGGCTGTGAGAAATTCCCCAAGACAGCCTTGGCGAGAGACCAGAAAGCACGGGTTCCCGAAGGAAGACGAACTAATTTCTCACCAATTCTACCAATGTGTTTAGATTTTGCCTTGGCGATAGTTATTTTAAAAAACCTTGAGGCGGAATTGTACTTCTTACGTAACGCGCTGGTTTTTTCATCGCGAGATGCCGACGCTGCCCAAGTCCGGTAGCATTCCGTCCCAATCTGCTGACCTATAGTCCAAGCGTGATGACAGCCTGCAAAAGGAGGCCGTGATAGACGCGTAACCCGTCTTTTACTCCGGATCAGGCAGTGGTCTGACGTACCAAGAGGGACGGCTACATATTCCTGGTAATGGTCCGGATGAGAGGTCAGCAGAAGGTCCAGCAGTGAAGGCGTTTGATCGTCCGCACAGGGAACTCGAGTAGGTGAACTTTTGTTAGACCATACGCCAAGGCAAAATCGTGAACAAACCTCTCCGCATGACCGGTAGTGCGTGAACACAGCCATTCGCCGTGGTGAGCATTAAAATTGCCTGAGATCACGTTCTCGGCGGAGGGGGTTTGTTGTAACACGGAATCTACAGCCGTTTGAATGGGCTCAACGAGCCTGTCTAATTCAGCAGTTCCACTATTGGACCTGTAGAGGCACACATAGATGCGGAGATGGTCATCGCAGTCTACACGTAATGAAATGAAATGAAAAATATTTATTTGCAAGTGTGTCAGTGTGTGTGGTGTGACCTGGTCCCCCTGCAGCAGCAGCTGTGTGTCAGTGTGTGTGGTGTGACCTGGTCCCCCTGCAGCAGCAGCTGTGTGTCAGTGTGTGTGGTGTGACCTGGTCCCCCTGCAGCAGCAGCTGTGTGTCAGTGTGTGTGGTGTGACCTGGTCCCCCTGCAGCAGCAGCTGTGTGTCAGTGTGTGTGGTGTGACCTGGTCCCCCTGCAGCAGCAGCTGTGTGTCAGTGTGTGTGGTGTGACCTGGTCCCCCTGCAGCAGCAGCTGTGTGTCAGTGTGTGTGGTGTGACCTGGTCCCCCTGCAGCAGCAGCTGTGTGTCAGTGTGTGTGGTGTGACCTGGTCCCCCTGCAGCAGCAGCTGTGTGTCAGTGTGTGTGGTGTGACCTGGTCCCCCTGCAGCAGCAGCTGTGTGTCATGTGTGTGGTGTGACCTGGTCCCCCTGCAGCAGCAGCTGTGTGTCAGTGTGTGTGGTGTGACCTGGTCCCCCTGCAGCAGCAGCTGTGTGTCAGTGTGTGTGGTGTGACCTGGTCCCCCTGCAGCAGCAGCTGTGTGTCAGTGTGTGTGGTGTGACCTGGTCCCCCTGCAGCAGCAGCTGTGTGTCAGTGTGTGTGGTGTGACCTGGTCCCCCTGCAGCAGCAGCTGTGTGTCAGTGTGTGTGGTGTGACCTGGTCCCCCTGCAGCAGCAGCTGTGTGTCAGTGTGTGTGGTGTGACCTGGTCCCCCTGCAGCAGCAGCTGTGTGTCATGTGTGTGGTGTGACCTGGTCCCCCTGCAGCAGCAGCTGTGTGTCAGTGTGTGTGGTGTGACCTGGTCCCCCTACAGCAGCAGCTGTGTGTCAGTGTGTGTGGTGTGACCTGGTCCCCCTGCAGCAGCAGCTGTGTGTCAGTGTGTGTGGTGTGACCTGGTCCCCCTGCAGCAGCAGCTGTGTGTCAGTGTGTGTGGTGTGACCTGGTCCCCCTGCAGCAGCAGCTGTGTGTCAGTGTGTGTGGTGTGACCTGGTCCCCCTGCAGCAGCAGCTGTGTGTCATGTGTGTGGTGTGACCTGGTCCCCCTGCAGCAGCAGCTGTGTGTCAGTGTGTGTGGTGTGACCTGGTCCCCCTGCAGCAGCAGCTGTGTGTCAGTGTGTGTGGTGTGACCTGGTCCCCCTGCAGCAGCAGCTGTGTGTCAGTGTGTGTGGTGTGACCTGGTCCCCCTGCAGCAGCAGCTGTGTGTCAGTGTGTGTGGTGTGACCTGGTCCCCCTGCAGCAGCAGCTGTGTGTCAGTGTGTGTGGTGTGACCTGGTCCCCCTGCAGCAGCAGCTGTGTGTCAGTGTGTGTGGTGTGACCTGGTCCCCCTGCAGCAGCAGCTGTGTGTCAGTGTGTGTGGTGTGACCTGGTCCCCCTGCAGCAGCAGCTGTGTGTCAGTGTGTGTGGTGTGACCTGGTCCCCCTGCAGCAGCAGCTGTGTGTCAGTGTGTGTGGTGTGACCTGGTCCCCCTGCAGCAGCAGCTGTGTGTCAGTGTGTGTGGTGTGACCTGGTCCCCCTGCAGCAGCAGCTGTGTGTCAGTGTGTGTGGTGTGACCTGGTCCCCCTGCAGCAGCAGCTGTGTGTCAGTGTGTGTGGTGTGACCTGGTCTCCCTGCAGCAGCAGCTGTGTTATCAGTGTGTGTGGTGTGACCTGGTCCCCCTGCAGCAGCAGCTGCGTGTCAGTGTGTGTGGTGTGACCTGGTCCCCCTGCAGCAGCAGCTGGTCGGCGCGGGCCCCGGCGGTGCGCGTGACCCCGCAGGAGGCGGCCACTCCCAGCTGGCACGTGTGCGCCAGCGAGCCCAGCTCGAACCCAAACGACTCCAAGTTGGACACCAGCGTCACCTGACAATACCAAACACTATTGTCACTCACCAGGGTATGTAAGACTGTAAACTACAGTAGGCAACCGGTGCCTAAAATGCATAGAACATTTCACCATTAATAAGAAAATATATACCCCAAATTATTAACGTGTAACTGTAGAATACCACAAGGAAGTGTTTTAGGTTTTATGCTATTTTTAATCTACATTAATGATTATTAAGAAACAACCCAACATGGTTCTTATTCGTAGCTGACACTACTCTCATCAACAAATGTAAAAATAAAAATAATTTAATAATGTAAATAAATACACAAATTTGGAATCTGAAACCTCGTTTAAAGTTTCAAAATTTTCCTTACAGTTTTGACGTTTAAATACTAAAAAACAAATGACTTTTTCGTACGTTTTTCGGATTCTACATGTGGTTATTTACTATGTGCTAAGAAAAACCTTGAAAACATAACAAACAAAAAAGCCTATTTTTTATTTGTTTGTAATTTATCCTAACAATTATTGATCAATCGATCAATCGATTTAAAATTACATTTACAAAATAATACCTTGTTAGCATACTTTACAAGACACCGTAATTAAAAGAGTAAATTCTGTGATTGACCTTGGTGTCACTCTTGACAGTAAGTTAACTTTCTCAAACCATATTGATCATATCACTGATAAAGCCTATAAAAATCTTGGTTTTGTTATGCGTCTCACTAAACCTTTTGTTGATACTGAGTGTATCAAGGTCCTATATTTTGCTTACGTCCGTAGTGTACTTGAATACTGCAAAGTGATTTGGAATCCTCAGTATGTGACATACGAACACACCTTAGAACGTATACAAGTTCAATAAGTACATCAATCGTAAATGTGGATTACACTCAAGTAGTTCACAGTTATGTTACATTACGTGACAGAAGAATAGTGCATGATATGACCTTCCTATTTGATATATGCTCTGGCTCTAATATCGATTGCCCTCGTTTGACACAGTCCATCTTGAAACTAAGAGTACCAGAAAGACGCACTAGACTTACAACCCAGACTTGACATCCCAGTGGTCAGAACAAATTACAAATCTAATTGCATTCCGTTTACCTACAACATTTAATAAACTTTTCTGGGACATTGATATGTTTGACTGTTCCAAAAACATTTTTCGTGATCAGATATACAAACATCTAAGAAATAAACATTTAATTTTTTAATAGGTATTATTATTTTTAATCTATTATCTTCCTTTACTGAATTATATGACTGCGATTTTATTTTTATTATTATTATTTTTTTAATCGTGTTTTTGTCTGTTCTAACGCGAGTTATAACTTTATTATACAATTTATTTGACTTTTATATTATTCCGATTCCGAATTTTCTAAATGCGCATATTTTTTAAAAAAAAAAAAAATTTTTAACCATATTATTGCATCGTAAGCTCACGCCCTGCATTTTTTAAACTGCTTTTCTTTCGCATGTTCTAAAGGTAACTCTCACTCGTGCCGACATCCGGAATATACATATGTATATACACAAACACAACACACACTCATATACGTACACACATATACACACGCATACATATACATATGCACACGCACATACATACACACACGCAAACACATGCAATCACAGGTATGCATAAGCTAACGTATTTAGAATAGCTGTTTTTTTTTCTTTTTTCCTTTTCCTTTTCTCATTTAAGTTTGTAGTTTGTAATTGATAATTTTAATTTAATTAACGACTTTGTGTTTATATACATAATATACACTTATTTTCTTTAGCGTCTACTACTAACACTATTATATAATGTCGGAAAGCAAAGTGAAATCCGTAATTGGCTAATGTTTAGTTTATATACTACTTTGAGTTATTTTTTGTGAAATAAGCTGTGGATTTATGTTGATTTAAAATAAATAAATAAATAACATGGATATGTCCCATCTATGGAAACTCAGTAGATTTAATAAAAATATTTAGAATACGAAAGAAATGTATACGAGCAATATGTAATGTGAATCAACTATTTTCTTGTAAACATTTTTTTAAAAATCTTAAAATACTATTATTACTTTTTTGTATATTCTGGCGGTATGCGGATTTGTAAAAAAAAAAACATCAACATTTGTTTTTTGGATTTCCAAACAGTTCTTGCTCACCAACAAAGTGTCATCAGCTTGTTCCTCGACTTCAACAGGAATTGGGTCTGCTTTATCAACTTTCCAAATTTTGAGCTGCAGACTCACATGCCAATTATATTCCTCTCTGTTCTTCAGCTTCTAACTCTGGCAGATGTTTACAATGACACGAGGGGGTGCGGTGCGGGGCGGGAACGCGAACAAACTCGCTCACTAGTGCACCATTACCGAACAGCAACACAGTAGCGGTTTGCGAAGTAATTGTTTTTATATCATAAGACAGCAAACAAGCAGATGGCTCTCCTGATGCAAAAGACAGCCATCCTCTATTGACGTCAAAGATGTTAATGATGCGTATTAATGCCACATGCATAAGTTTACCGGCTACCTTATTCTCCAAACCGAAACATGTCAGTAATAAGCACTGATGCGACTGCTTAGATATTAGCTCGGGACGCGTCGCTCGCGCGAATTTTAATTAAATTTTGAAGTCGGCGCGAATTTTATGATGAGCCGGCGGCGCCGGCGCAGACCTCCGTTACAACATTTATAAAATTGTATATTAAAAAAATCAATTTATGCACCACATATGTATAACATATAGAACATGTTGATAAATATACATTAAATTGTACAACTTGAAACACCCATATTGTCATAAATTATCTTTCTTCTGTAAACTATGTAAAATGTCAACATTTTTAATAAACAAAAAATGAAGTTTGTAAATTATAGAAATAAGTGTTGTTATGTGAACTAATGTTTGTAATTTGTATTAAGTAACTATAAAAAAAACACAAGCTCGCTAAGTTTCTTCCGCCGGATCTTCTCAGTGTGAGGCCGCGTTCCGATTCGGTAGTAATTGTAAAAAAATCGCCTCACAGCTTTTTTAATTTCATAATAAACAATTATAATTTTAAAATACTAGCACACCATGTCATGGTAGAATATGTCGGTAAGTTAATCAAATTTTAATAGCTAGTAACTCCCATATTCTGGCAAATAAATTATTCTTTCTTTCTTTCTTTTGAATAATAACGTATTAAAATGGCAAAAAAAAAAACTATCTATATAATATTAATATTTTGTAAATGTAGATTTCATATTATTAAATATGAAACATAATTTTGTAGATTTGTTCCCAACTAAAACCACGTTATAAGTATAATGAACCTTTTTGTTCCCGCTGCGAGTGACGACCTGCATCTTGACGGGTTCGAGTTTAGCCTTAGTGAGGGTCACGGACCCGTGGGAGAACCGCATCTCTGTGCTGGCGGTCATCTTGCCCAGCACGGACGACATCAGCTCCTCCCATTTCACCGGCTCCTGCAGGACAATCACAAAACACCATATTAAGAGAGCAAACAGCAGCTGACCACTCCATGATGATAAGAGACTACTGAAGATAAAACCCCAAAGATGCAGTGGTGCGTTGTTGTTTGCGCAGTTTGAACGCGCAATGTCCCAATGCTCAACTTCACCGGTTACCTAACAAAAACAATGAGAAACATGGCCGATTTTGTGACAGATTCTAGGCAAGACGACAGCGCAAGCCACGTACGATTTCTACTCGTAAAATCCTACCTCCTACTCACAGAAGTAGTACTTCACTTTACATACCTACGCTCGGTGGTCGTGCTAGGGTTATCAACTTTGGCTTATGCACAAAACACTGGTTGTGGCACTCTTATTTAAGTGTTTGATTTATTGTTGAAAATAAAATATTAAGAATGGAAATGTAAATATTTATCTTATTGTTATATCTATTAAAAAAACTGCACAAAAAAGTTCACTGACACTTCACTATTATCAACCATTCTGAGATATCGTGTCCGTGAGAGGTGTCTGTGTGTGCGTTGCTCGAGCGCTCTTTGTATGTAGATTGACTTGATTTTTCGAGCCATTAGAATATTCCGTCAATTGTGTCATTTATAACTGCCATCAATAGAGTGCAGTTAGCGGTACTTTACATCCCAACTTGAATATTTCGACTGTAATAGGATAGATTGCTATCTATAGCGTTTGTTTTCTAACAAACGGATAATGGTTTTCCTGAAAGAGATGACCATCATCTCGTCTACCAAAGATGTTAATGGTGTGTTGAAATCCTTGTGACAGAGAAACATATGAATCTGTGAAGGCCCATAAAACCAACACTATTGTCATTCCGAAAAAAAACGTGTTTCCTTCTCTCGCCCGTTACAAGACGCCAACAGTAAAACGGTTAAACTTTTATTTTATAATCAAAATTGCAAATAAACTATATTTCATTTCAAATACGTAAGGCAGATAATCCCGATATGGTGATGTGTTATCGTCTCTGTACTTCAGCTTAATACAAAAAGTTGTCGTTCGTGTCGGTTCCGATTATCGTAGCCAAAAAACGATACTCGTTGCGGGTCCATAAAACAACAGGGCGACCACAAGCCTAGTGAACCAACGAATTGGTTAATCGTCGTGGACCGGATCGACTTAGACATTTCATTCTTTCTGCTTACCCAGCAAAGGAATCAGCGTAATTAGAACACAGACGATTTTGGTTTTGTACATTCCTTGTGTGTCTTTAGGAGTAACGAATATCAGATAATCTGCAATAATTTTCTACGTTTCTTAAATTAATTAAATGAAACATATCGTTAGGAACAATCATATTAAAAATATTGAGACTTTAATTTGATTGACTTCTAATGTCATATTAAAGTGTTACCATTGTATAAAACTTTAATTACATTTGCATTAAAACATCAATAAGTTTATCATCATATATATTATTTCTAAAAGGTGTTTTTTTCTTGGAGTGGCTCGATCTCTTTAACTATTTCATAAAAAAAAATACCAAACTAAAATGTTTTCTACTTTGGGCGAAAAATATGGAAGAAATCAAAAAAATCTTTTTGTTAATAAAAAATAAATAAGTATAATTTTTATAACAATCGACCGGAGCGCCATTTGTAGGTGATACATCAAACATCTTAATAGAGTTTTATACTTGGAAAACGCTAGATGGTGCCGCGCGAACGGGTCAGCTAGTATCTCATAATTATCATTATAAGTATCAAATAAAAATTCTCTCTTTTTTGTACTAAGTAATAGTTGAAAGCTATTTTTTTAATCTGGTTTGTTTTAAGGGACTTTTATTCTTTAGGAACATTTTTTACACATTTACTAAACAGGACATGTACTAAACAGGATAAGATGGGACTAACCCCATCTTATCCTATACTAATAAATTTACTCCCAAGCGTTATTGACGCAGAAACATATTATGTCTATTAAAGATTTTCCAATTTGAAATTGTTTGCGCTAGTATGTTTAGACAAACTCCTAGATCATATTTATTAATTTCATATTTCTGCATCAATTCCTTCATTTCTTTTTGAAATTTATTACATTCCGTAACCATGTATACTATGTCATCTATTGTGTTATCACAGTTCGGAGAGTCAACTTTTTTCATCAGGAATGGACATTTTTTGTTGGGATAGTGTCCTGAACGTAATCTATTAATTAGCGTTATATAATTTCTAATAACTTTGACATTTGTGAACAACGAAGCTCGAAGTGGTTGAGATTGAATTATTTTATACCATATGCCTTTCGCTCTGCTTCTTTCATCAAAATATTCTTTGAATTTCTTAAAACATTGAATTGCAAATTTATTTAACATTTCAGTACAGTACCCGGCGATAAATATTGCACATCGACCTTTGGAAAGAGACAATCGGCTAATTTCGGCTTCGTAGAGCGTTATCTCTGTCGCACAAAATACAAACAGTCCGGTACCTATTAGGAGCTGTTAAAACAAGTATGATTTGCTTCTTTTGATATTTTTATTCTTTGTATAAAATACACTAATTTTTCTATAAGTGATGGCTTTAGGTTGGGGTAAAATAAAATAAAAAAACATTTTTACATTATGTTTACGTATTTAATTATTTTGAAACATTACAGCTTTAGTGTACATAATAAACACCATTATACCTATTGCTAAAATGAGACATTGCAATAAAAATAATAATAATTCTAATTCTCAGTTACTTCCATTTCACTATCTGTGCTCTCAAAGAGGTCAATATCACTGTCACTATCAGCCGTATTTATCACTAATCTATCAGTGTAATTGTCTAAACTGTGTTGAATGCTTCTATATTCATTCTCACATTTGATTGCATGATCGCAAACCTTTTTCCACTCTTCAGCGCCGATCATGTTTACTTTTTCAGTCAATAATGTTTTTACTGTAGTTAAGTTCATACCCACATTTCTAGAGGCTACATAGCCTTTCAGTTGAGACCATATATTTTCTATTGGATTAAAATCCGGATGATATGGTGGCAATCGCAACACAGTGTGCCCATGTTCGGCAAGTATTTTGTCCACAGAAAACTCTGTATACCTCTCCTTGTGCTGACATATAATAGCGTAAATCTGGGTTTTTGTTAATTTTGGATCAACTGGAATTTCATGTCTGTTTAACCAGTTGATCATTTCCCGTTTAATGGTGTTTGAGTTGGGGGGTCTCTCAACATACTTGTTGTGATAGGGTGCGTTGTCGATAACTAGAACAGAATCACTGGGTATATTTGGGATTAATTGGTTAACCAGCCATTTCTCATAGTTATCGTTATTCATTTCATTGTGATAGTCACCTGTAGTGTCCGTGGATTTATACGTTAAAAAAGCACCGGGTACAAAGCCTTTCTCATTTCCCGCATGAACTATTATCAAACGTTGACCTTTTGAAATTGGCTTTTTTACTCCTTTTTTCTTATCGTCACTCCAAGATTTCCCTTTAGTGTGGGATGCATGTATATATGACTCATCCATGTAGACGATATTTTTTCCTGTTTCGCGAAATTTGCGTATTTTATCAAGGTATTCCATTCGTTTGAGACTAACGTCGTGCTTTTCCATTAGAATTTTTCGATTATCTTCCATTTTAGTGAACTGAAATCCCATGTCATGAAGTATTTTTCTCAACGTTTTTTCAGACCCATTGTAATTAATAGCTTCAGATAATTTAGCTTTTAATGATTTTATTGTTGGCAGTTCATTAAATCGTAAGTGAAAATCATACACCATTCTTCGAACAACATCGTAATCAAAATCGTCCATATCCAAACGAAATTGCTTTTTTGGTCTCCCTTTTTTTGGAGTGCTGAACTTAATTTCAGTCGAATGTGTTTCAGTACTGACTTCGTTTAATATATTGTTCAAAGTTCTTCTTGAAATTCCAGTGGCATTTGCAACTCGCTCTTGAATCTTCTTAAAATAACAACTTACATTTTCATCTACTTTTTTTTTAAATCTATCAGCTTCGCTTACAAAGTATTTATAAACATTGTAGATAATTTCACGTGACTGACCTCGTAAAGGTTTCCCTCTTTTTCCGAAAGATGCCATATTACAACTTTAAATTATTTAAATTTGTGGGTGTTATCAACTCTAAATATATATTTTTTTTCGGGACGCGACTGCACTCTATCGTACTTGAACAACGACTGACTAAACGTCACATAGGTAGTGTGGGACAGAGATAACGCTTTACGAAGCCGAAATTATCCGATTGTCTCTTTCCAAAGTTCGATGTGCAATATTTATCGCCGGGTACTGTATATAATGGCAAGATTGAAATTTCTACACCATGGGTAATTGCAATTTTTGCGAATCTGTCAGACTTTTCATTTCCTTGCAATCCAATATGAGATGGAACCCATTGCAATCTCAAATTTGTGTTCGGAACCTAAAATTCATAAATTTGGTTTAAAATTTTGTAAGCTATCGGTGCACCTCTGCTGTGACCAGAGGCACGCCGAGCTAAGTGTTGTAAGGCGCTTTTGCTGTTTGTGATGACAATAAAATTATCATCATTTAAATTAATATATTATAGTCGAGTGCTCTTGAGATTGCAATCAGCTCCACGTCATAATGGATGTTTGTGTGATTGTTTTGAAATTGGCTGATACATTGTTTACGTGACAGTAGGCAGCCCTAGACCTTTGTTACTTTTTGACCCATCAGTATAAATGTGTACCCATCCTGGATATTTATGGTATAGTTCTTGTGAGATATTGTGTTTTAGTACATTCATTTCTAGATAATGTTTTGCTATAGCTAATTTCTTTTTTCTTAAGTATCTAAAAAAATGTTTTAACAAAATCTTAGCTCAGAATTTTGTCAATCTTAGATATTTTTTGAGATTAGCAATTGTTGTACTGAAGACACCCAATGACAAGATAAATACCTAACCACAGACTACTAAGGAGAGAACTGATTGTTTACGTTAACTTTACCTAAATTCCAACTTTATTTAGCTACTATTCCCCAAATTAAAAAAATATTTATTAAATGCGGATAAGTTAAGGAGTTGATATATAATCTTACGGAATATATTAAACTTTAAGGTAATAACTAATGAAAACGATGGAAGTCTCGCTCGTGTTTTTTGATGTAGGTAATACATAAAGTAATGACACTTTTTAATTACGACAAACATTAAAACTAATTGACATATTACATAACAGAATATGACAGTGTAATGTTCTCTTAAAGTACTGGCCAAACCAACCTTAATGGTACCTACCTGCGGCTGTTTCCCGGTGAGTTTGGCCAGCAGCGGGTCGGTGGTGACCGTCCCGCGCTGCGACGGTAAGTTCCTGGAGCGCACGTACTCCTGCAGCGAGCTGCGGACCTCGCTGGCGGACAACGCGGTGCCTTTCCTACACAAACAAGTTAACCACTATGACCAAAAAATGGGAGGAGTAATATTTATCCAATCTTGAGATCACTGCCTTGTATTTTCCAATCGCATTTAAGATGGGAATGTTTAATGATATTTTTTTGACTTAATTTCTGCTGTTGAATTTTATCATCGGACATCACTGTGAAATGAACAGATTACTGTTGCCACTTCGGTGTTTGGAAAATAAAAACTACACCATTTTTTTGGTTTTTTTTACTGGGTTTTTCCGACTCGATACATCTTAATGGTTTTTAACAAAAGAGTTAACTCATTCTTTAAAGGCTGGCAACATAACGGCTAGATCATATTGACGGTGGTGATCATTTACTATCAACTGTCCGGTCGTTGCCCCCTTTTCTATAAATCAAATGTTTTTCAGTATTGTGTAGGTATTAACAACAGTCATAACAATAACCAGTTGATAACAATAAACTATAAAGGTGAATGTAAAATTAGGTTCCGGCCTCGCATTGCACGGCTTTGGTTGTTTTGTCTTTTTTATTTCTGGTGGGATATTGTCAATTAATTACTCAAACGTTTGTTTGCATATACACCACATAATATGCTTAATTTTATAAAAATATAAAAAAATATTTAATTTGGTATAAAATGGGCATAAATTGCGTCAAATGATGTCATTTGAAAGCAGCTATTGTAGGTAGAACTTGCATTTATAGACCATATAGTTACCAAAAGCTGCACTAAGGGGGCGTCCATATATTACGTGAGGTGTTTTTTTTAAATTTTCTGTTCTTCCTTTCCCCTTTGGTGAGATGTCGTGAGATTTTATTTAATTTCCTTCTCCGTCTCCCAATGTTACGTGACATTTTTCAAAATGTAGGTTTTTTAAATACGTAAAAGTGTTTGATTGTTATTGTAAAAGGAAATTTTTTTGCTTTATAATAACAATCATATGGGGTCAAAATCAAATGGGGGCGGGGCCAGCGCCGCGGCACTGTCACACTAAACTCCATCGCCGCGACCCAAGTGGCTCGCACACATCTACGTGCCGCGCTTTTAATTACGCGAAATTATAATTCCTCAATAAATTGACTTTAATTCAAAATCAAATCGAGATTTATTTAACATCACTCCACCAAACGTCCAACTAAAGATAAAATTAATCAGTTCTGCAGCGTATAATTAAGTATAATGTATATTAATTAATATTTACGACCAAAAAGTCGTAATCGCTGTAAATTTTAGGGCCTCTACGTGTTTTACTTGACGAGCTGTGACGTAAGTGCAGTCCACGGATTGTATTTTAGTGGCACACAAGTGACGTAGGGCATGCCTCGTTTAGTATGTTAGTACATACAAGCGTTTGTCGGGAAGCAGAAAATTGAATGAGATATTTGTAAATTAGAAGATGCGATTTTATATTAATTAAAAGGTTCCGGTTGTGAAACGGATATGTTTTTATATTGGGATAACCATATGTGTTAAAATAACCCATTAAGTATTTGAAGTGTAGGGTGCAGTGACCTGAGCGGCGCGAACAGGTCGAGCACGGCGGCAGTGACGCAGTGCAGCTCGCGCACCGCGGGCGGCGCCGCGGCGGGGGCGGGGGCGCGGGGCCGGGGCGGGGGCGGGGCGCGGTGCGCGCGCACCAGCGGGTGCGCCGCCGACACGCACACCACAGCGGCCACGCCGCGCTCCACCTCGCGCACCTCCAACAGGCCCTCCTGCCGTGCACACGCCCATATATACTACCGATATTAGATACTCTATTATACAACACTACTTTTAAAGCTTCGGCACAATTTTCAAAGGCTGTTCAGAATCGATAATATATTCGATTTATGTTATAAAAAAATAATTTAGAAAATCAAAATTTCATTTTTATTTATTATTAATTTATTTATTATTAATATAATTTCAATTTCGCAATATTCGAACTAAAATATTTTATTGCTTGTAACCAAAGTAAATTAACCTGAAAAATGTACTTAGAGTGACAAATTACATAATATTTAGTATCGTAATTATAGGTAAATATAAAATGTACTTGCCAGCATTACACAGTTCATTAACAAAATTCGCTGCATCCAATTCATGAATTTAATAGGATATTTTTAAATGAATATTTTTATATTATCTTGTAATAATTTTACTCATATTATCTCCATAATTTTGGAGAACAAGGAGGTTATGGCTATCGGCCGATAGTTAGACGGATTAAAGCGATCTCCTTTTTTAGGGATGGGATGCACTAAAGCTGTCTTCCATGAAATCGGTACTACACCGAGTAAGTAGGAGAGCCGGAATAGGCATGTTAGTACCGGCGCCAGCTCTGGAGCACATGATTTAAGTACAATCGGAGGGATGCCATCCGGTCCACTCGACTTACGGACGTCCAAGGCAAAAAGTGCTTTACGTACGGAAGACTGCAAGAATTTTAATTCCGTCATAAAACTATAGCACTGCGAGATGGTAGGCGGTGCATTTCCTTGGTCGTCCAGAGTCGAGTTGACCGCAAAGAACGAGCCCAAAAGATCGCCCTTCTCCCTTGCGGTATGAGCCAGAGAGTCACCATCTCCGTGTAAGGGTGGAAGAGAGGGCTGTGAGAAATTCCCCAAGACAGCCTTGGCGAGAGAACAGAACGCACGAGTTCCCGCAGGAAGGCGAACTAATTTCTCACCAATTCTGCCAATGTGCTCAGATTCAGATTTTGCCTTGGCGATAGCTCTTTTGAAGAACCTCGAAGCGGAATTGTACTCCTTACGTAACGCACTGGTTTTTTCATCACGAGATGTCGACGCTGCAGCCCAAGCCCGGTAGCATTCCTGCTTTCGGCGTGAAGCCGTTTTGCAGGAGCGACCAAACCAAGGCTGAGACTTACCACCAACTGGTACCGCAGAAAATGGAATGAAAAGTTCCATGCCCTGCAGCACCACATCAGCGATAGAGTCAGCGATGACACTCGGATCATCCAGCGAGAAGCACATCCGCCTCCATGGGTAGGACGCAAAAAAAGACCGTATCCCGTCCCAATCTGCTGACCTATAGTGCCAAACGCGACGACAGCCTGCAAAAGGAGGCCGTGATAGGCGCGTAACCGGCACTTTACTCCGGATCAGGCAGTGGTCTGACGTACCAAGAGGGTCGTCCACAGATACCTGATAATTGTCCGGATGGGAGGTCAGCAGAAGGTCCAGCAGTGAAGGCGTATGATCGTCCACATCGGGAATTCACGTAGGCGTGGTTACCAATTGTGTTAGACCATATGCCAAGGCAAAATAGTGAACAGACCTCCCCGCATGATCGGTAGTGCGTGAACACAGCCATTCGGCGTGGTGGGCATTAAAATCGCCTAAGATCACGATCTCAGCGGAAGGGGTCTGTTGCAACACGGAATCTACAGCCGTTTGAAGGTGCTCAACGAGCCTGTCGACTTCAGCATTTCCGCTATGAGACTTGTAGAGGCACGCATAGACGCGGGGATGGTCGTCGCAGTCTACACGCAGCCAGAGGATGGATAGGTCCCTATAACCTTCAATGCTGCTGAGACGTCGAGAGCAGATATCCTCTCTGACATAAGCACAGGGTACCGTCCGGGGTACAAATGAATGCTCGAATTTGTACCCCGGGTAGGAGAGATATGAGGTATCAGCCGGAGAAGATATCTGCGTCTCAGTTAAAAAGAACAGAGCCGGCTTAGCCGTCTCAAGGTGGTAGTGGACGGCATTTAGGTTTGAGTGAAGACCCCTAATATTAGTATAATCCACGTGGAGTGTGGTAGAGGGTGCCTTTCGATGTCTGTTCGATTTACCCCGAGCAGCGAAGTTTGAGAGCGCAAATGTGCCCCCCCCCCCCCCTCAGAGTACGCAGGGCAGCCTGAGCATCCATGATTAGGCTGATTACAAACCCCTGAACATGGATGTCCAGAGGGGGATTCTCCACCGCTTACGCTAGTGGTACCCCCCTGGGGTAAACTACTACCTTTAAATTGCGCTTCCATAGTGTTAGGGGAAGGGGGGAAAGGGCCTCCGGGAACCTCACAGACCAAACGAAACGCAACAGCAAAGCTGTTACTTTACGTTGGTTTTAAGTGAGGTAGTGGTATCGCCCCGGTCGTGCCGACCCATTCAGCTAAGCATGGCACTACCACGTTTTTTTTAAAAGAATCAAAAATGTGATAGAGGTGAATCTCACTAAGCAGAGAATTCCACAAACTTTTAACTTACTACTTGTGCCGCAAAAAAAGTACGAGTAGGCAGCAGAGTTACTAGGGGGAATGCGCAACAAGGTTCTAACATTAAAATGACACAGAGTATCAAAAGAATGGAAAAAACTAAAAGAGTTACAGATATATTTAGGGGCTATAAGATTGAAAAGAATCTAATATAGCAAACAAAGGATATGAGTTTTTCTCCGCTGTCTAATAGGAAGCCACCGAAGCTCAGCTCCGAAATTAGAAACGTGATCATATTTTTTATACCATTCACGAAGCAAATACAAAGGTCCTGCAATCTTTCAAGCTTGTTTAGTAGCTCTTCTGTAAATCTAGTTAACAAGAATCAGCGGAATCTATTATTGGGAGAATAAGGGAGTGCATTAAAAATATTTTTGTTTTACCAAGTAAAAATCACTGAAGCCCTCGCCTGCGGCTCGGTCTTCAAACTCATACGCAACCTGCAATTGCCTATTTCCGGCCTTTGCAGTAATATAGTATTACCAAATATGCGCGGAAATATTGTCATTACTTATGAATAAAACGCATGAGAACTATAGTATACCATATATATCGTATACACAGAAAAACATAAATAATTGCCGGCGCAGTTCGAATTTTGAACATAAAGTAAGCCATGTTTTTTGTATGAAAAGGCGTGCTGGGCACGCTGCTCGTATTATGAGCTGTGCTATTCGTTTTTCCATATTTTTTTTGTTGCGTCTAGCAATACTTTCCACTAATTAAGTTCCGAGAAGTTGTGTTTCATTCGTCATTTTACTGGATATACTTACCACAAAGATAAAACGCTGTAAATGGCAGTTTTGTGTACCTATATTCAATTTTATTATTATTTCGATAAAACAAAAAATCAAGTTGACTGAAATATTATAAAAATTATTGTTAGATCATATTTAAAAGTAGTCTGTAACGTTTCTATTACACAACACAACCTAAATTTTTTGTTCCAAGCAAAAACAATTATTTTTGTTTAAAGTGAAATAAATATATGAAAAACTTAACAGTTTATATGATATCAAACAAAATTAATAATATTTAATAAGAAGTACCATCCCCTGACTCTGGTAGTCACAGAAAACACTCATATACAGTGTGGCGGTGACCATATAACAATAAGTGAGAATTAAGGTAGTACTAGTTAGTACTAGTATTTTTAGTCTATCAAATCAGTCCTGATATCGAAATTAAAAAAACAAAAATTTCGAACAAAATTAATGACACGAAAATATAATAAAGATAAAACATCCTTTGACTTACCTATCACCAGGACGGCAACGCCGCACGCGCGGCTTGGCGGCTGGCGCCTCATGTTATTATTATTATTTTTACGTGTGACATAATATTTAGGCGCCTTTTTAAACCACACTCATCCTCAATAATTATTTTGATAAATTATTATTATTAATCACAATCATTTTGTACAATAAGTAATTACGTAGCTATAGAATTATTTTTGCGTATATTGTAAGAATAAAGACCGTATCAATCTAGGATTCGTGCCACATATTGGCTAAAAGTAAAGAAGAAAAAACAAAAATGTTGTTCACTTCACACTAATAATAATAGTTACCTAACGTGTCTTATCACAAAATAGCACTAATTAGCACAAACATCATGGCCATGGCCGGCCATCACAATAAAAATTAAGCGTCTACTTTCGCACAATTTAACTCGTATTTTACCACAATAAAAATTGAAATGAAGCGTCTACTTTCGCATAATTTATAAGTCTAGAATAATAAAAGAAAAAAATAAAAACTCAGTACATGACAAGTAATAACGTAATATCAATTACCACGGCAAAATCTTTGATCGTACTAAACAATAACATTAAACAATAATGACCGTGACCTACGTATCGTAGGTACGTGACACGTGTAATCAACGGCTTTCATCAAGAAGGCGCAAAATGCGCTTTTTTGTATCAGTACACACTGTGTATGCACTCAAGATAAAGCGACTTTTCGCTTTCTTTTCAAATTCTCCTAATGACAAGATTGGGTTGTTATTGGTCAGTTGTAAAGGATAAAAAATTAAAATAACCAATGAATGCAAGGATTTTCTGCTAGTATTGCGAGTTGGCAACTTACTTATAAGAGTTCTTTCAAACCATATAGGGTGAACGGGTCACGTACAGCCATTGACCTCTATATATTTCTATGCGTACAGCTGATAATCTACATCATGTTCGCAAAATTAGAAATGAAAACTAAAAAATTGTCCTGTGGCTAAACCAGTGGATGTATTTATCAGATTTTTTGTATTCAGGCTGAGAACATTATTACATATACTAAGTTTAATTAATTGGTGTATCGTCACCGCCACACTGTATTTAAAAACCATAGAGAGAACCCTATATTGTCCTAGGTAATTAAACAAAATGTATAATATAAATTTAATGTAAGACAGTCAATCACCCTTTGCATGGCCTCCAGAAACTTGCTCATCTTCTTATAACTAGACTTCTTCACATCAAGGGTTCGATCTTCCGGGCAGTATGGCATCAGGTGATTTCTGCAACAACACACCAGTCTTCAAAAAAAGCAATCCTCTACTTTATAATTGTTTCTGTATGTAATATGCTTTAGGCTACGTAAAGAAATTTCACACATCTAGTAATTGTAAGACATTTCAGGTATATTTGATTAAACAAGTAAAGTGAACCAAAGCAGTATCTCCAGTATATCTACATCAATAACAAGATATTGACATACAAATGTTTAAATTTTGGATTTGTCAATCTTGCAAAAGCATTGGCAGTTTTGCTTTTTAATACAGCTGATAACATGAAAAAAATGATGAAATAATTTACCTCATCTGAAAATAAAATGCCAAAGAATGGACAATATTGTTATATAGATGGCGAACTTATCTACCAAAAGCATCAATGAGATTTAATTCCTTACGCCAAATATTCTTGTAGGGAAATAAGTCTCACCGTGTACGGAACTTCATGAGCTTTTAAAACACTTGTGGTTTTGTGAATAGAGACAGTGAGAATATTCTGACTAAACGATCTGAAAGATAATTGGGTTTGACCTGTCCGAGGTTTGTTCATAGTCAAACGAGTAACTATCAATTGACATAGCCACTAGGTGATTAAAAACAACCCAAGAAACACTCTGTATTTTGTTTGCTGGTCTATTCACTAGAATATTTGCACTTACTTGTAAAGCAGGTTGGTCTTGAGCGGCAGTTCCAGTTTGTTCCCCTCCCTCTTGAGAAAACTGAGCAGGCACCATCGCAATAACGCATCCATGTCAGTTGGGACCTGCTCTTCCTCTTCTGAACATTCTGCAAATAACAATTTTAGGATTTTATAAGGTTCAGTTACATTTGTGGTAAAATGTTTGGTACTTTCAACACTGAATATTGAAAGCACTTAATAAAACTCCATGTAAAATAGAGAAAATAAGAACAAGCGCTTCAAATATTATATCATCAAAACAAAAATGTGAAATGAGAGCCAAGTTTAATATAAGAATATATGTCTCCGTCTACTTCGCAGATAAAAGAATTGAGATCTATTTGAGTGCCCAATTTTGTAAAGAAACTCCTAAAATTTTAGTTACAAAAACATGCAACATTCTAAAACAAATTTATGTAACAATTTACAATTTCTTGGGACAACCACAGTGTTTGATAGTTAAAAAGTAATATAAGACCTTAAATTTTAACAGACAATTATTTAGACAGTTTATTTATTTCTCTTAGAATATTATTATACCTCAAATTTTGATTTTTTATAATTCAAACAAATGATTTGATAATAAATCACGTCTAGTGTATACCGTTTCCCAAAATTTACAAGACAAAATCATGGTAAGATTATGTTAAATTATTTCCTAACCTTATAACACTGAAACTTTGGATGTGTATGTTTGTAGCTCTAACACACATCAATGAATGAATTTAAATAACCAATGGTTACACTTTATCCCTAAAAAAATCATTAGTCTTATAGTAATTACAAGAAAATTGAACCCTGAAGCTTGTAAGGTTCAGCTACAAGTATTACAATGTTCACGTACTTGCAAACTGGACTCTGACTCTTTATACTTGTGAATAATTTTATGTTCCACAGCAGGTTAGCTTTTCCCTTAGACACAAGTTTGCAGTTCAGGGATAATCAAGAGCAGGGCTGTCCAAGCTAGATACCATCTTGGGCTTAATATGAATTACTAAAGAGATTGGAGGGTCACAAAGACAAATCACAAACTTCCAATTAAAAAACGGATAAACATTTAAAAAATGTAATGTCAAGGAGAATTGATAAATAAGTATACAGGTAAGGAAAGTACAAAAAACGAGATTATTTTGTAATGAGATTTCTTACAGCTTAAGACAGTAAATTTTTGTGTATGTTGCGTTAGATCAAAAATGTTTCGTGGCCCGCACAATTACAAGTTGTGAGCCGCATGCGACCCGCGGACCGTGCGTTGGACAGCTCTGATCAAGAGGATACAGCTGTTTATGAGATACAGCCTGGTGACAAACAGACCGACAGCAGACAGTGAGGATTTGTAATAGGGTCCCGTTTTACCTTTTAGGTACGGAACCCTAGAAAGGTAAGTGTTTTGCACTCCATTTATAAAATTAGGAAGTTTGTATAATTTAAATAAGAAGTAATCTAATTTATAATATACTTCTTCATAATGTCTAGATTTTTTGTACGTATTTCTAAAAACATATATATTATAATAAATTCTAAAAGAAAAAACTTACCAGAAGTAATAGTGTCATTAAGCACACTTTCCTCTGCAGTCTCCTCTGGGGTAGGGTCAACTGGTGGAGATTCTGGTATGACTTTGGGATCATTTACTATTGGAGCTGGTTTCTCTTTCACCAGACTCGGCCATTCTTCTTTCACTGGCTGTATCTTTAACTGTACAAAAGTATTAATAACATTTAATGCTTGCAATGAATTTACATGCAAAGTAATGATAATAATTCATAAATAGGTAGCAAGGAAAGAGACTAAGGTTAGCCTCGTTCCTTGCGTCTTCTTTAAAGCTTTATTACAGAAATTCACAAGCATGTGCTACTTAATATGAAATATCTGGCAAGAAAGGACTTAAGATATTCTGAAGTTAAGTGAAAAGAAGTAGGCTTATGGGATTTCCTTTTATATTCTTTCTTGTGTATAGGCATAGTCAAAGGCATATCATATTTTGAAAAAATATGCAAAAAGGAGGATTAGCACGGCTCTCAATCTGTAAATTACTTTTGAACTACTTATATTTTAAGTGGAATTGAATGCCAGATAAATGTTAACACAAAATGTAATTGCAATAAAAATGAAATCACCTCAGCTATATTTGCTGCTATACTGTCAGCATCAGGGTACGATGGCGGACCCAGCTTAGGCCTTTCTAATTTTGTTAATTTGGGATCTTTGCAGAGGAGGTCACCACATACTTGGATTGTGTCTAAACATACACCCCTGGAAAATACATTACAAACTTCTGATGAATTTAATATTATTTAATTTTATTACATGAGTATGCTTGATAATTGTAAATGTATTGCTAAATAACATTCATCATTTTTATGGTCAAGGATAGGATGATATAAAAGGTAAAAGTCCTTTTGCATAAATATCTTTACGCCAGATCCCTAACGGGGTAGCCAGAGAGAACCAAATGCCATACATCATGATCCTTGTAGGCTTGTCTTGCTTCTTCCACATTTATCACTCTCTTCATACACACATGCTGGCTGTGAAGACTCTTGACACCACCTTCGAACAGTACTTGATCAATCTGATCATGGTATGTCAGTCTTGGTTTCTTTTCATGGAAAGATTCATATGTCACCCATATAGCCCCAAATTCACACTGTCATAGGTTACCTACCCCTATAGCTGGTCAGGCCTGGGTGCATCCTTTTCACAAAATTTTATCCACTAGACCTGCAAAAGTTAATCATACGATCCTGTTAATTATATAGAACTCGTCTGAAACCAGTCAGAACTTACACTGATTAGACTTGTGTTTAGCCATTTTAATTATTTAGCATATAGAATAATATCTATATGCTAAATATATCTAATAATATTTCATACTATAAAATATTGTATAGAAAATATATCTGCATGATAGAGATACCTTGTGATATTCTCTTATGACAGAGAGCACAATTAATTATTCACAGAATGTTACTCAATAAGGTGATAATTTTAATATTTAAAACCTACCACATATTATGTATATATTAATCCCAAATGTTGTTTTTAATAAATCCTAGTTTCTTTAAGGCACTTTCTAATTTTTATGGCATAAAACTTTAGTATTTTCTGTATTAGCTCAACACAAAATGTAGAATAAGCTACATATACATTGTGTAAGGAAGTCTATTGAAAATCAAAATGATAGCTTTGGGCCATGATTCTGAGATGAAAACAGATGGAAATTTTTATGGAAAGTTTTTTACTTTTTCTGAATTTATTTAGCTTACTTTTGTATATTTTGATTTATTGTAACATCCTACAGAGCTTTTTCTAAAAAAAATAGTGTAATTTAAGGATATACACAAAATAAGCAATATATTTCCACAGGCACAATGAGTCAGAGCAACATACGCTTTTTTTAAATATTGTATTTGTAGCATGAAAGTAAAAAAATCATAAAACACTGATTTTGCATTTCTCACAAAAAAAAGGAATTGTCATTATGACAGTATCAGGGAAGACCAAGACTGACATACCATGATTAGATTGATCGAGTACTCTCTAAAGGTCAAGTCTTCGTAACCGATGTGTGTGTATGAAGAAAGTTATGAATGTGAAGGAAGCGAGATGAGCCTGTAAGGATTGTGATGTATGGCATTTGGTTCTCTGCCTGATCTGGCATGAAGATTGTACAGGACTATAATTTTTTATGTTTTTCTAAGTTTTTGGTAGACTGTCCCTTACACTGTGTATAGGGCAGCTAAGGTGTATGGAAAAATATTTATAACTCTTTCATATTAAAGGCAGTGACATTAATTAAATTTTGTAACTGTATGGTGTCATTGTCAAGATTTTTGATTCCACACAAATATATTAAAATAATGCAACCAATAAGTGAATAAATTGCTTACATAGGAGCTATTAATAAATCTGCTGAAGACATTGTGGCCCTACCAATTATGCCAGCAGCTGCATTATCAGTAGTACAGGCTGACACTATGGCACCTCTTGGAAATCTTTGGGTTCTAACTGATTCTGAGACCACACCAGGGGCATACAAAGGAGCTCCACCTAGTACCTGAAATTAATTTTGATACAAATTTTAATTAAATGACA
Organism: Apodemia mormo; assembly: GCA_036924255.1. Classification (NCBI taxonomy): domain Eukaryota; kingdom Metazoa; phylum Arthropoda; class Insecta; order Lepidoptera; family Riodinidae; genus Apodemia; species Apodemia mormo. The sequence goes on from JAUPFN010000022.1 coordinate 650,988, forward strand.
ACAAGGGACCGTTTGCAACACATTTTATTAAGTTTTGATCAAAGGTGTTCCTGTGTGATATGTAAACCCCGTTATCTATGTAGCATATTGATGGCAACTGATTGTAGGGATGGGCTAATTATATTCAAGAAAATGTTTTCTTTTATTATTTACATAACAAATTAAATAATTACAATTATATATTGTTGACATTGATTTTAATTATGAATATTTTGCCAGTGATGTCGGTAGAAATTGAAACATGATTTTCTTGCCTCAAATGGATATTTTCATATAGGAGACAAAACCTTACTTCCATTAATATGGAATGTATCAAAGTAAATTTCTTGGACTACGAGTGTCACATACTAATCAAATGTCGATGTCAATAATATATTATTGTAATTATTTATTTTGTTATGTAAATAAAAAAGAAAACAGAGATTTATTTAATTATAATTACCCTTATGATTTGCATTATACTATTTAAAATATTTATTTTAAATGGTTTATATAAATTTTAATCATTTGCATCATATTGAAGTGTAATATGTCTTTTATAACATGTTGAAAATGTAAAGGAAAAAGATACATATACAAGGATTGAGATATATGACACTAGGTGCTGTCGGCCTGCCTGTGAGGGGCCTGGCGTGAAGGTATGTATGTATGAAAATGCAAATGAGCAGAGATAATTTAGACATACATAGCAGCAGTTACTATTATAGAAACTGTTAGGTATGAATTATTTATGCAATATGTTATATGTTTACCTTGTTCAAAACTGGTGAATGTATTGCTATAGAAGGTATTAAATCTGGAACTCTCCACAATGCACCAACAGTGGGTATAATCATATCTTCAATTTCTATTAGCATTGGTACTCCGTCCACCACGTAGACGTTGATTAGATCGCCTGAATGTAATATTAACTTCATGCAGTTGGTACTTGATTTTACTGTGATTATATCCTTTATTTTTTCGTCCGTAGCAGCGGGGAAATCATTTTGTATTCGTTGTGCAAGATGTTTTCTACAAAAAATTATTTAGTTACATTGCGTTTATATATAAAACCATATATGGTAGTAAATTCCAATAAGAGTACTTACTTTTCGGAATTTTTCAAAGTATTACTAGATTTTAGCTTATATGGTTTAGCAAACATAATTAATAAGTGTCTATATATTTGGACTATATGAATAGATTTAAAAAAGTATTTTAGATTACGTTAGAATCTTTCATTCTATTATTAATAAATAATAATTTTGGAATTCGGCGGTGTTTTCGTTTCGTGTGATTATGATTTTGACAATTGAATTGACATTAAACTGTTATGACTGGTTATGACATTAACACATGGTCATGACAGATCACTATTCACTTGATTAAAGACATTGAATAATACTGTCAAATACGTACCTAAGTATATTAATGGGTGTATTAAGCATAACCGCTAATCTCAGAAATCAGACTAAGATGATCAGAGTAGACAAAATTATAATAAGTGTCGAAATATCTAGAAGCAGTGACACTTTATAACATCGTTAGAAACAACTATGACTGTATTGATCTTACCAATAATATATGTTATGCAGTCAGTCAGTCAGTCAGGTCAGTTTACAAGCGTCAAGTGCGTGCACGAGAGCCTTTTGCAGTAGGCCTTCGTCGAACTAATACCGGCCTGCGCTCACCTACACGCCTAATGGTAGATTCGTATAATAAGACTTTTGGGCACATTGACATTCTTACACCATCACGTCCCAAATTTAAAAACCTAATATGAAAAACTCTGCACAATATTTAACTTTATATTTTAGTACATAAGTCATAAATAGAACGAAATTTTATACTTATAATTTTATTTAGTTTAGACTTAGTTAAATTAATTTGTTTTGTTATTATATCATTATAATTTATAGTTATAAATGAAAGTTAATTAAAAGGAATTAATTCCTTAAGCAAATTGTGTAATTATAGTGAAAATCTGACTGCCCCTCAAATTTATAGAGAATGCGTTATTAAAAAATTAAAGTCAGTTGATCGATATTAAGGTGCTGGTGAAGACGGGATTCCACCAATATTTATTATTGAATACGCTGAATGTCTAGCATATCCTCTATGTTTAATTTACAATAGGTCATTGAGTTCTGGAATTTTCCCTAGTGTCTGGAAAATAGCTAAAGTAGTACCTGTAGCTAAATCTGACAAACATGATATAATATCTAATTATAGACCAATATCCATTTTACCTGCCTTTGCCAAGGTTCTGGAATCTCTAGTTTGCCCATATTTTCAATGCCATTTGGATTTGTACTTGAGTGCTAATCAATTTGGATTCGTGAAGCGTCGTTCAACGGCTGCAAATTTAGTGTGTTTTACTGAAACTTTATCCCAGTTTATAGACTCTAATAGTGAGGTAGATGTTATCTACACGGATTTCAGTAAGGCATTTGACAGAGTTCCTCACAACTTGTTAGTAAAAAAAATATCATGTTATGGAGTGTCGGGATCACTAATTAAATGGGCTGATTCTTAACGTAGTGGTCGTACTTTTTCTATTGTTGTTAACATGGATGGTGGTCGCCTTTTACGTCCTACCTGGCAAAACGGCGGTTGGCCTCACAGACCAGTATGGTTGGCCTATTCTTCATAGGAGCCCGGTCTAGCACGGCGGTAAAAAAAATATTTGTAATGAAAATATTAATTATTATAACAAGATTATGGGTGTTACAAGATATTAAAAATTTAATGTTACGACCATATTCTACCATGATATGGTGTGCAAATATTTGTGTGAAGTGATGAGCATTAATGTTTGTATTTCCGGGTTTGGGTGTTTCTTAAATATATTCTAATATTTATATATGTATTTCTATGTATTAGTATCGCTGATAATAATATATAAAATAACACAAGCAAATAATTTGCTTACTTTGGGGTTAGCCACATGCATAAGTTTACTGGCTACCTTACCCTCCAAACCGGAACACGACAGGGACAAGCAGTGACACTATAACGGCAGAATTAGGTAAGGCGGAGGTACCCGACCCGGGCGAGACAATGCAGAACTCTACCACTTAATAAACGTGGCACGTAGTAGACTCAGATTATTCCCATTCAGTTTTACATTGCTATTTACGTGCCTTACATGAGGCAATGAGAATTTAACACACTTGATTTTGTTATCATTTAATAAAATTAATTTGTGCCGAACCAGAATACTACTTATGGAATCGCATTATTCACTTCGTCATACGGTAAGTACCTCTTCTATTCACTTTGAGTAAAATTTAAGTGACATTCGCAAATATATATGTGTATATATTTATAGATATATAGCTACTTCGAAATCATTCCCCTTTCCCCCGTCTTTGAAGAATATACCATCTACCTTTCTGCCAGACAGTTCTTAAAATGCGAACGATGGGCTCAACATATTATATTACTAACATCGAGATTACTAGTTAATAAATAATAAATATTCACGGGAAAAATTACACTTACTGATCTAACCCCAAAGTAAGCAAATTATTTGCTTGTGTTATGGGTATTAGTCAACGATACTTATACATAGAAATACATATATAAATACTAGGATATATTTAATAAACACCCGAACCCGAAAATACAAACATTCATGCTTATCACACAAATGCTTGTCCCCGTCGGGGATCGAACTCGAGCCCCGTCGATCGCGTAGTCAAGGTCCCTAACCATTCGGCTAATGGGGCGCGGTGGTCAGTTGGTAGAATTCTGCAACGCCCGAGCTGCCACAAAAGAGCTGTCTACTGATTCATGTGCGCAAAAGCGACAATGTTTTTCACTTTCGTATTACAGTTTTGAGGGTATGGTATCCGGCAATACCATCCTACCCCATCACATAGATAACGTCGCACTAGAAACATATTTTGTGTCTATAGACGATGGTTGTTTCTTTTCTTTAGGAGTGCTATCTGCTTGTTTATTTATCAGTAATTTAAATTTTCATAGATTTTATTTTATTTTAGGTATTTAGATAGAATATTATACATATATATATATATCTATCTACGCGTTATTGCACCATTTTATTATAATTTACCAAGATTTTCTTATATGAAATATGTTTCCCATTTTTTTTGGAAATTTACCCCAGTAATAAATCGGCAGTACTGATTAATCGGACTAAAAAATCAATTTTTTCATATATAATTATAATTGTAGAACAAAAATTGCTCATGAAACGTGTTATTGCTATCATTATAAGATTTTTCAAGATAATTGTGACAAAATTTTGTCATTACCAAATACCAACCAGCATATTTTACAATTTTCCTTCAGCTCGTTCTCCTATGATTGTTACATTGATACTATCTGACGTATCACCCAACTCTACTAAATTTAGTATACTTTTAGTGGGGACACTTTTTATCGCCCAATTATCAATCTGGACGTGTAGTATATAGATATAATCTATATTACACAATTTATAAAATTTCATTATCTAATTTGTATTTCATTTAAAATTTGAGACGGATTTAAAAACCTATAAAATTAATATTTGTAGCTATTAACATAAAATTTTATCAGCTAAAAATTATCTAAAATTATAATAGGTTTAACCTAATAACAAATCAAACATTTTTTGTGAAATTTATTTATAGGTTTGTATATATTAAAAAAGACATACAATACACAGTTTTTAAGTTGTTGCCAGCCCATTACCTTCTACTTTATTAGATAATATAGCCATGTTAAAATCTTTTTAGTAGATAGTTATTTTTTGTTGAATCAAGATTTCGCGTTTTTTAGGTGGACCACAGGCAATAGCGTTTCTAATAATTTTATTGCATATTGCTGAGGTGGAGTGCAGGCAAGAAAAGTCTCTGTTCTTATATCTCTCCTCTGGCCTAAGCTCTCAATACCAGCTTCTTACACTTGGTTGCACTCAGCGAAGAGTGGATCGAAGCGTTGACAATTAAGCTATTTCGAAAGGCTTGACTCTTTGGCATGATGCAGAGATGAAGGTTCGCTTTGCATCGCATCTACATAGGAGAGTATTCCGACGAGATACTTGGATTAATTCTTGGCTGAACTCCTTCATCGGATATCGCACCAAAATTTGAAGTGCCACCCTTACCATCTCGATGTTTGAAAATCTACAACCATGCATTTCTCTTGGCATTTTATGTCTTATACTGTTCCGTTGTGGAATCAAATACCGTCAGGAGATTTTCCGAACGGATAAAACTTGGAGACCTTTAAAGTAAAGAGTTTACTCATTTCTAAAAGGCCGACAATGCAAGACCTCTCTATGGTGGAGATTAAGTTAAGTGATCACCGCCACGATCACTTAATTGTTACCAACCTTCTCCTCGTATAAAAAAGGGTATCTTGATCTACAAATTGAAAAGGCAGCATTAGTATTTTTTTAAGTATTATAGGTACATATCTATGGTAGTGTCCTGTTAAAATCATAGTTTAGAATTTTGACTATTTAAGTCATATTTCTGAGGTTAGTAGTTGTGCTGAATACACTCGATGTCTAGGCTGGTTAGTTAGATATTAATTAGTAATCTAATTTAAAAAGTCAGTGTAAATAAATAAAAAAACCTCAGCGTTAATCGAGTTTAGCAAGGACATCTTTTTAACTTTTGCTAGTTATAAATGAAGAAATTTAATAAAACAAATGTCAGAATTATGCAATGACTCCGTGACTTAGGTACTAAGTATAATTCCGTGAAGAAGAGCGTAGCGTTGAAAAGTTTCTAAGAATATAATATCTTTAGAGGTCCTAGCTGATAACTTGGAGCAGGAGTTTGAGTGGTCAAACCACGTGTTTTCTGTTGTTTTCCACGGAATTACTTTTTTTTTATGTTGTTTTCTGTGGGTCAAACTAACATTTTCGTAATAAGTACTAAACTAACATTTAAATATTAACTTTCGTTACTTAACATTTAAATATTAATGACGAAAATGTTAGTTTAATACTTAACTAACATTTAAGAATTAAACTAACATTTTCGTAAGACACTAATAAAAATTATTCGAAAAATACTTGGTTGAGAGTAAATTTGCTGAGTTTTTTTTATATCATAAGATATCAAACAAGCAGATAGGTCTCCTGATGGAAAGAGTCAACCATCGCTTATAGACACCAAAGATGTTAATGTTGCGTTGTTATCTTGTGGCGAGGTATGAGGATATCACGTGCATAAGTTTACCGGCTAGCTTACCCTCAAAACCGGAACACGAGAGCGATAAAAACTGACGCTATTGCGGCAGAAATAGCTAAAGTGGTGGTACCAGATCCGGGCGAGACAATGCAGAACTCTACCACCTAGTAGCCTCGATGGAAGTGACTCGCATAGCCAGTCGGTCGCCTCTTACTACATGCCTGGCAGAACGGCAGTTGGTCAATTCTTCAAAGGAGCCTGGACCAATACGTTGACAACCAACTTTACAAAAGGGGAAGGCTATTAATTATGCTGTGAAGTTTTTAAATGTTTGTTACCTCAGAACTGGGTCATTTATAAACCGATTTTGAAAATTATTTTTTGTTTAGGCCAGTGTACTTCTCGTGTGGTCAAATAAAAATATTATTTGGTGAAGATCTGGTGCAGTATTCCAGATGTATGGGAAGTTGGTTGCTGCAGTTTTACTGCGTTTAAAAAATATGGTAAATATTAACACCTTTAGTGTCTATAGGTGATAGGTATGTCTCATTTTATTAGGGGGGCCCTCTTCTAATTTATGTCATTAAAAAGGGTGGGGATCGAGCATAAGAACAAAAATGGATTTATTGCTTTTTGGACATTAGCAAAACAATAATCGATCGGTCTGGCTATCTTTAACTTGTCCATTTTTTTTAGAATAACTCGTTCCTATTTTTTGTAAAAATGATGTGCAAGTTGTCTTGCTTACACCTTCAAATAGTGTAACATTTTATTTATGTCTTGCACATCATTTTTACAAAAAAAAAAGTGTAAACGGTTGACCCTACGGGCCATCCCTGAAACTTCCCACTAAATGAAGGTATGTTAAGCTCAAAAGAGTAAAAAATATAAGTATAGATTTTTCAGTTCAAACATCTATTTTATTAAAAATGGCAGTAGGTACATTAATTTTTGGAAAAGCTGTATATTTTGAAATTTGGTGCAGTTTTTAAGGAGAAAAAAGCTGATAAGATTTTTAAGTCAATTGGTGAATTAACTTGACAGTTATTTTAAAAAAAATTAAGTAAGTTTTCTAAAAACAACGTAATTTTAATATTTGAAAAGGTATAAATTTTGAGAATTAGATTCGATTTTGATTTTGAAACGGCATTTGACGTAGTTTTTTGGTAATAAAGTATTGTAGAATATCAAAAAATGATTAGTTGAAAAATTTCGAAGCTAAAAAACACTTTTTTCAAAATTTTTCATCAACGAATACTCTCAAACGGATAACCCATTTTGATGCAATTTATGTATTAGACGTAGTTTTTTGAGGAATAGAGCTGATTATTTTTTGTACTCAATCGGTACATAAGTCTGGAAGTTATATGAAAAAAATACTGTTTCGCAAAAATTTTATTTTGATATTTTTTCAATTTCTCAAAATCTTAACTGAATCGGTTCAAATTTTCAGGAAGTCTAAGTTGAGCAGAATCCAATCGAATGCCATTAACCACGTTTCGTACAAACGTTATGAGATGTTTACATACACACATACACACACACACACACATACATACATACATACAAACATACTGACGTCATCGTGAAAATAGTCGGAAAATGTTCCTACGACCTCAAAATGTGGACATCTGGTGAAAACTCGATTTTCGAAAATCGGGGTAATATCAGTATCTTTCTTACCTACATACGTAGTGGGAACTTAAAAATAGGAACGTGTTATTCTAAAAAAAATGGACAAGTTAAAGATAGCCAGACCGATCGATTATTGTTTTGCTAATGTCCAAAAAGCAATAAATCCATTTTTGTTCTTAAACTCGATCCCCACCCTTTTTAACGGTCCCCGCTTGTACTATTATGGTATAATAAATACAAAAAAGGTGATTGTTATATTTTGGGATACTACACTCTACAGAAAGTGGTTCAGCGTTGAACTCTGCATTGTTAAACGATAATGTGACGACATAATAAGGTCACGTCACTTGCGGCCGCTGCGCACGCCTGGTACCGCAAGGCAAAACTCACAGCTTGTTGGAAAATAAACGGAAATGGATATTGATATATTTCAACATAATCTTCAGTGATCACGAAACGCTAGGGACATGGTAAAAAATCGAGAATTTTTAGCATTTTTTAATTTTTTTACTTTTTTTCACCCTGCTTTTCATTTGGTCACCTCCCTCCAACAGATTTCAGTGTCCGCCTCAACATTGTTCGCCACTCCCACTTCTACTTTCGAATTTACGTTTTCACGAAAAAAGGTAACTATGTAAGTACCGGGGAAAACCACAGCACCCGATAAATCTGATCATGGTGTGGAAATCTAGTCACACATGATCAGATTTCTGTTCTGATGCTTCTGATGCTGTCCGAAGGTGGTGGTGACTGGCGAGTCTTTGCAAACGACGTTTTTGTGTGAAGAGAGAGACGAATATGAAGGAAGCAATACAAATCTGCAAGGATCGTGACATGTGGCCAATTATGTGGCACTTGATTCTCTCTTCTTGTCTCGACAGGGTTCTGGCGTGAAGATATGCATGTAACATAATATACAGCATGTAAGGGACGGTCTACCGAAAGTTTCTTACCTGTATGGAACTTTCGGTAGACATGGATTTAGACTATGATTCTGAGTGAAAACCGTTGGAAATTTGTGTGGGTTGATTTTATGACGATTAATTTATATAAAGTTAAGGTAAAACCTTAACTTTATATAAATTAATTTAAGTATTCTATTAGGATACAATGCTTATTCTTAAAAAAAATAGTAAATACTCAAAATAAAAAATATATTCACGGGACAAACTACATTTACTGATTTAACCCCAAAGTAAGCAAACTATTTGCTTGTGTTATGGGTGTTAGTCAACGATACTAACACATAGAAATACATATAAAAATACAAGAATATATTTAATAAACACCCAAACCCGGAAATACAAACGTTGATGTTTATCACACAAATGCTTGTCCCCGTCGGGGATCGAACCCGAGCCCTGTCGATCGCGTAGTCAGGGTCGATAATTAATCGCTCGACCAACGGGGCGGTCCCCTCGCAAAATAAGCAAAATAAGTAATGTATTATGCATAATACGCAAAATAAACGTCTGCTTCAAGAGTTCAACCACAAAATAAGTAATAATCAATTAATCTCTATATTCTGTGGTTCAACTGTGGTTCAACGGACACGACGAGTCCGAACGTTGTACGTTTACATTGCGTGGCGGGAAAATAAGGAAAAATCATAAAACGCTAATTTAGCATTTCCCATAAAATAAGAAATCGCCATTGTGATAAGAAAGTAAAAATGCTATGTGTAATAAAAAACTTTATGACGAGCGAAGACGCGAAATATTTGTAGTGCTCGGTATGAATGTGGCTTCATTAGCCCCCCATACATTAATTGCGTTCAATTAAATACCCATTGAATAATGTATGTAACACTACTCCTGAGGTAAACACCACCCACGCCACCCCCACTCGTCACCCACCAGGAAATGCAGCGGCTATAATTGATTGCACTGCATTATGTATGATCAATTTAATAATTAAATAAAATTGTGTGCAACGTAAAGCTTCGCATAAAACTAAAGGAATTTTCCCATTTTCGTCGTTGAAGCATTAGAGTTTATTGGTATTTGATTGGTTGTGCGGCTTTGATCCTGAGGACTCGGTTTGGCTATCTGTGCCGGGCTACAAGTATTATTGAGGTTTTTCAGGGTTATTCTTGAAAATTTAAATCTCTACAGCAGCTCGATTCCTGGTGGCTGGGGGTGTGGTAATTTCGTGTCACTGCCTCATGTAAGGTTTTCGGCCCTAGTTATTATAACCACAAGAAATGAGTGATAGTCGTTGCAGGTATGTACATTGTGGCGATGAGGATGACCACTCCTCTATCTACCGTCTATATATCTACGGTCAAAGACCTTTGGGTTCCTCACCAAACTACCACCTATGTTATAGGTACCTTCGGATACGCATTGGATGTTTATCTATCATTAATTTTCAACAACAAAAAAATACGTCTAAGAAGTATTATTGATTTTACTAGTTTATATTATAATTATTACAAGCACATTATCTGTTAAATACAGATTAATTGATTGTTAAAAATAATTTGCGTTTCGGAAATCGGCCGTATGTTATATAATGTTCAATTTCAGGTTTAGATTTTCAGGATTTTCAGTTGTATATGTTTCTTATATAAGTGTAGGTATGTGTGTGTGTGTGTGCAAACTCGTCTATATCTTGTTTTTATTTGTTGTGCACACTGCACAAGCCTTCCTATTTATTAATCCCTATTTCCGCCGGCAGAGATAAGCTCACCTTTTTGTGCAATTTTTGTTATCCTTTTTTCTTGTGTAGTTTTCATTAAGAAACTTTGGTGTACATAAAATATTAAATAAATAACTTATGGACTCGAAGATGCATAGCTCCCCGGTATCTAGTCCCAGAAAATCTAAATACTGTCGGTCAATCTGGACTGTATCTTCCGTACTATAGCATGTAAATCTGTACGTCTCGGTTATCACAAGTAAGGAAATATAATTGCTAAAGTTCGCAAATGAGGCAACGAGCACTACCACCGCACTCGTCAGCTGAAAAGTAAGAAACTCTTTACCAACCAAAATATTAAACGACATTTTCACTCCGTCTTCCGCAAGGGACCAAGGAGTATACAATACCACGTAAGACCGGCATGATGACATTTAATGATTTTATTCTTAGACGAATCACAGATTATTTATATTTTAGATGACTTAGATAAGTATAAGTTATCTTACGGGAATTTGCTATATGTTTTCTGTAATAACTTATATGTTTAACATTTTCAAATATACAGCCTCAGTTCTGTTTAGATAGCCAACTGCCGAAGGGCAATTTCCGATGAGTTTCTCTCGACCTATTTTCTCGTGAGGCTGGATCTATTCATCGCCGTGGCTCCGGTACACATAGTACTCGTAATATGTATGGTTGGATACGAAAAGGAGGTCACTAATTCATTTTTTCAAATAAGCATTCACTTTCGTGCCTTTTAAAACATGACACCCACATTTTACATAATAAATACACTTCAATTCAATTCAATCTTGTATTAACGGCTTGCCAATAAATACACTTGACCACCAAATTGTAACATACGGGTAGTTCATGAATACGACCTTTGGTTATTGTACGAATATAATATTTTCATGTTCTTAACCACGATTTCAGGGGTTTACATATGACGGAGTTTTTACAATTGAATTTAAGTTAAAAGTAAAAGGAAAGTCAAAACTGTACATTGAATATTATTTTAAAAGAATACTTGGGGCGTGATCTACAATCGATATCGAAGCCAAAAATATAGTTTTTAAAATTTTTGTCTGTTTATCTGTGTATCTGTTTGTCTGTATGTATGTCCGGGGTAAACTCAAAAGTACTGCATGGATTTACTTCAAATTTTGTATGAATATTACTAACAGGTCGGGTCAAAATATAGGCTACATATTATCACGCTATTACCTATGGGGGAGGAGCTGTGCGGAGTAAACGAAGTCCGCGCGGACGAGTCGCTGGCAACAGCTAGTTATGAAATATTATGGAATATAATATATAACATCGTATTACGGTTAATATGGATTGACAGATTATGAAGTTTGAGGTGTCATCAGTGTTAGAATAATTCACAAGTGTAAAGCGAAACATCGATATTTATTAAAATTAAGGATATCATTTGACTATTACTGTATTTAAAATTCTCTATTATTATTTCCGGTATCGTCTGATTCGCAGAACACTTATAGTCTCTTGGTTTGATTGGTTGTTTTGTTGGCGCTTCGATCGTTCGTTTTCGGTGTTTGTTTCGTACTATGTCAAGATTGGCGAACCAGCCGGGGTAGCGCGGCATTCTATCGCAATCGGAGTCTTTCAAATCGATTTAGGAGATTTTAAGTAATTAGACAAAACTTCAAAAAACATTTTGGTGAAACAATATTTTTTTAATATATTTTCCAGATTAATATACCGATTGAGTACAAAATATAATCAGCTCTTTTCCTCAAAAAACTGCATCCAATGCATAACTTGCATCAAAATCGATTTATACGATATCCGTTTGACGAAAATTTTCTATCCATTTGACGAAATCTATAGTTGACGAAAATTTTTGAGAAGTGTTTTTTGACATAACTTTGAGATGTTTTAACCAATCATTATTCAAACTTCCAAAATATTTTAAGGCTTAAAAAACTATGTCAAATGCAGTTTTAAAAATCAAAATCGTACCAAGTTTCAAAAGTTACAGCTTTTTAAATGTTAATATTTTATTGTTTACAGAAAACTTACTTAATATTTTTGAAATAACTTTGGATTTGAAAAAAAAATTGAAATAACTCAGGATAATATACAGATTGACTTAAAAATCTAATCAGCTTTTCTCTCTGAAAAATTGCGCCAAATACAGCAAATTGGATCAAAATCGGTAACGAAAATTTTTGAAAAAAAAAAACGTTTTTTTGACATTACTCCAACATTTTAAGCCTAAACTTATAAATTATGTGGATAAGAAAACATTGTAGAACTCAAAAATTGCGTTGAATGCCATTCGAAAAAAGTTTTTGTTTACAGTTTTTTTTGTAAATGATATAATATGTAACAATGTTATCGCAGTACAATAGCAAACATTCGACTTCCCATTGCCTTCATCTCTGGAACCCTGGATTAGCTCCTCAGGATTGAGATTTTTCCAAATCGGTTCAGACTTCAGGCGTCTGATGAGTAATCGGCGATCATGCATAAAGATTCCGATGAATTTTAAACTTCCTCTTGTAAAGTCGGTTAAAATAATCATTACATAGTCATTTTTCTGATTTAGGTTGAATACCTGTTGTTAGGGTTGAATTAAAAGAAACAGTCGTAGTCATCTCGGAGATGTTGAAGTTTACCGCGCGTTGAGTGCGCGCGGTACCCTATCCTATGATTTATTTACAGTAAAATTGCAATAATAGACAAACATTACTATATCCTCCTAAATAAAAAAATAATTTTCTAATTCTGGGTTAACATATGACTGAGTTCTGAGGTAGGAAATATAACATAAATGCAGCCAAAAATGCCTTCATCCTCGCCATTGCGACTGGATACATTGTTTAGGAATTTTTGGGCACATTACAAACATCCAAAAACATAACTTTCTCTCTTAATATTACTTTGTAGATAAATCTCTAAACGAAGCAACTAATCTACAAAAAAAATAAGTTCGAGAAATGAACTAAATCTACTTCCAGGCAGTCGGGTATTAAATTTTATAGCTAAATCTATTTGCTTGTATTATGTAGTAAGCTGTAACAAAAGTAGTCTCGAATTTATTTCGCTTAGGATGGACATCAATTTTTAACCGACTTTGAGAAGTCGGAGGAAAGGAGGAGGTTAATTCAGCTGCATTTTATTTAAATGTTTGTCAGCTCAGAACTCGGTCATTTACGAACTGATTTGGAAAATTCTGTTTGTTTGGAGATATAGAATGTCGGTCGTTTCAGTTTTACTGCGTTCAGATAACGTAATAAAAAGTACATATTGTAGAGCCTTGCACGCGATGCTTGCATCAATTGTAGGATTCTTCGATCGCCTGGGCGTTTATTTTACTGCTTGGCTGCTTTAACCTCTAAAGGTACGCGGAACCCTAGGTTCTTGTATTATATTAAAATAATACACGATATTTTCTAATCTTCATTTATTTTTGGGCATACCTCTTTTCCCTTCGAGAAAACTTTTCCTAATTATATTCTAATTGACATAATATATAAAAGACTAAACAATGTTCTACGTTTAAAAGCAGACAAAACTGCCAGTACACATGTAACACCATTAAGGTATTACAATATTTTGAGCTATAATGGGTCTTAAAACAGAGTTAATAGTCAAAAGGAACGATGCTGCAACACTCGCAATATTATACAGAAATTTTTTGAATAGTTTATAAGTATGTAAACGTTATTAAATTCAGCTCGATGCATGTGTATTGTGCAGTTATAGGAGCAGTAATCAGTGGGATCAAGTCGACTGCATTGCGGGAGTCTCGAGCCCCGCGTTGATATTGTAGCTGTGTGTCCCGCTCGGGATCGAACTGCACACTACTGCACTGACGATAGCTTTAATATGTACTCGGGATTTGGAACTAATAAAGCGACTCAGTACAATCGCTGTACTCTCAGTTTTGGTAAAGACGACTAAGATTATTCTTAACCAAATAAACTTCAACAACAAATTTCTATTCTCCAGTTCCTCCAGAACTCTGCATCACTTTCTTTTATATCACAGGATAGCTCACAATCGGTTGGTTCTCCCGAATAGTCTCTCTTGTGTGAAAAGAACAACTATGGCTAACTATGGCAACTATGGCTAAACAACTGGCTTATGAACGCTAAATATGTCAACAGCACGTTGCATTTCGTGTGGCAAGGATACAGCATCGGCCCTAGCCCTTGATTAGGGCAGAACGAAAATAGTTTATTTTGTTCGACATTTTCATCAGTTACGAACGACGCAAATGTACTCCGCCGACGCAACGCACGAATCGTAGTGTAAAGGAACGAGCGCACTCAGACAGACCGCATCGGGCCGGGAAAGGCCGTATTGCAACGCAAAATGCTAGCTTAACACATTACGACGGACGGGCCGGGTATATCTTTCCAAATATTATCCTTATAATATATCTCTCCTTTGTTGATCATAACTTGGTTCTTCCAAATCATATAGCTCTTTCATTATATTGTAGGTTTGAACAAATATTATTAATCGCTTTTCATCCATAATATAAAAAATGTGATCTTATTAATTAATACTTAAATCACAGAGGAACTCGTGCGAGCAGTTCCACTCGCCATAGCACACTGAAAAACGCTCCGCTGCGCCCCACTCGCGCAACAGTAGTGTAGTGTGTGATTAATTATTAATATAAAATTATATACTGTCCGCGGCCTGTTGTGGCACGTCCCATTGTGTTCGATCTTCGAAAGCGCCATCAACATTTTATTACATACGTATCTTCACGCCAGATCCCTTACGGGGTAGGCAGAAAGAACCAAGTGCAGGCTTGTCTCGCTTCCTCCACATTCATCACTCTCTTTATACACACACGCCGGTTGCGAAGACTCTTGACACCACCTTCGGACAGTACTCGATCAATCTGATCATGGTATGTCAGACTTGGTCTCCCAGGTACCTACATACTTCCACGTTCGCATTGTATATCTGTTTTGTTAACCTTTCATCTACCATTCTTTCTACATGTCCGAACCAACGGAGTATGCCCTTTCTCATCTTTACACCAACACTTTCTTTCAAGCCTAACTTCTCTCTCACTTCCACGTTACGAACCCGATCTGCGAGTGTCACATCACATATTTTTTAGCGACATCATCTCGACCACGTTGATTCTACTTTCATGTCCTTTCTGACATACCTAACTCTCACTTCGATACAATAGCGTTGGGATAAGCACATAATTATGAAGGGCTAGACGGGCACCCTGACTTAAAATTGTGCTATTACGTAATCTCCCTAATGCTCCATTCACACTGTTCCCTGCACACACTCTTCTTTCGACATCAGCGGTGTACCTTCCATCCCTGCTAAAAGCACATCCAAGATATACAAACTCATCCACTTGTTCCAGCACTACATCATCGACCACAACTCCTTGACCAACTGTATAATTTGTACCTTATTCTGGCAAATAAATAATATCTTATATTAACTCCGTTCTGCTTGCTTCTCTTTCAAATACTAAAACTTTAGTTTTCTTCGCATTTAAATGTAAGCCCATACTCTTACAATCATCATTCATAACTGTGATCAGTATTTGCAGCTCATTTTATTATTTTAAATTTTATTATTAATTAATTAGGTAACATTTTTTTATTCCCTGTAAATTGTTTCTTCGATTTAGCAATTTAGCGCCACATTGCCACCTGACGCCTAGAGCGACTGCTTCTCTCACTGTAACACAGGGCCGGCTCTGCGAAGGTGTAATGCCACATACATACATTTAACGGTTATCGTATTCCCCGTATACCGTATACCTCAATATATCTATGAGTAAAAAGTTCTTACGTTTATACGACAGCCAGACAGTGGTACCATACCTAGCGAGCCATTGCAGAACTAAATAGTCATAGTGGCATTGATACGTTTAATCTTCATATTAGGCTTTATTAATTTTATTTCATAGGATACCAAACAAGCAGACGATTCTCCCAAATGAAAGGGATAACCGTCGCCTATAGTCGCCAAAGATTTGATTGATACGTTGTTCTGCTACTGTTGTATGGCGGAGTTTGAATGCCACATCCAAAAGTTGCCGGCTACTTCACTCTCTAAACCGCAACATAACAGCGACGACGTCGATATTGCGGTAGGAATAAGTGAGGCGCTTGTACCAAACCTTTGATGAATTATAGGGCGTGTAAAATAATTAAAATAAAAAAAAACTGATTTAGGACTAGAATTTGAATCCCGGTGCCGATGTGTGGGTCTCGGAGGGCGTGTTGAGTCCAATCACGGACATCCGGCGTCGCGTCGTGTGCGGCCACACCTGTTGCTATCGCCGCCGGTTGCCGACATAACAATACTCATTAACCCAAATAAACATGAGCTTTATACGTGCTGGCTGTCCATATACACTGACTTATGAATAAAGTATTGACTAGGCTATTACCGTCTCTACTGGAATTTTTCGTGTTGGTGCAGGCGCCCTTTGAAATATACCGTCTCCTATTTTGCCAGACAGTTTATTAAAGGTGAACAATTACCTTTATGAATTAGTACCATCGTGACTACTAGGCGGTAGAGTTCCGCAACATCTCGCCCGAGCAATTGGTATCACCAGTGGGTGATCAATGCTTGTGACTGTCGTGTTCCGGTTTGGAAAGAAAAGTAGCCGGTAAGCTTAGGCAAGTGGCATTGCTATCTTGCCACACGGATACCATCGTATCGTAAGCGACGGTTTCTCGTTCGATCTGGAGAGGCATCTTCTTGTTTGCTATTAATGTAATAAAAAATGCATTTCTCAGAAAATGAGAACAGTCTAAACATTTACCTCTAATGAGAAAAGTCTAAAATGAGAAAAGTATAAACATTTACCATCATAAAAATTAGATGGTCAGGTTTCTCCTGGAAAAGGCATCTGACAATAGAAATTAGATTTTTATAATTAGAGTAGTCAACATGCTAAATGCATGTGCATTGACGAAGCCTCAAAAATGAAAACTTATGTAGATATCAGAAATATTTTTAGTATTATTAGTATATTGACGATATTATTAGCATATTGATTTTCAGACAGGTTTCTGTAGATACCTATCTGTATTGATTTTAAAATTACTTTATGCTTTTTCGCAATCGCTTTATAATGATGTAGCGTCAGATTTAGCGTCAGATTTATAAGGGTTATAAATCTGACGCTACATCTGCAAGGGTTCAACAGAATTAACCGAACGCCGGTAGACAGTATCAATATCGTATATCCGGGAAGCAGTTTGGCCGAATAAAATACTTGTATCACTTTTACACGTACAGTATAGTTTTTGGCCAGAGCAACGCCCTCAACAAGCGATAGAATTACAGTGAATCTAAAACATCTGATTCCAGCTTATTTATTCTATCCTTATTTATATTTTTTTTATTGTTGTTAACAATAAGATCATTACCTCACAAGGTGCATAAATAACACAGGTGCGACACACCTGGCCGGCTAGTCTTGTTGATAAGCGCAGTTGCTAACATTCGTTTGTGGTTTAACAAATAGGATATTGATCTCTACCGCCGAATTCAACAATTCTTTTAACAACCGCTACGTGTGTAACCGTTGGATAAAAAAACTTAGGTAATAACTTTGTAACCGAACTAGGATGCGAATCACGGATTCGCATCCCAGTTCGGTTGACGAACCTCATAATTTACATCAGAACAGGTTTACAACTCTAAAACGCTGTAGTTTTTACTTTTTAGAGCTTAAGTTACAAAGCGTATGCTTTACAGACTTTCCTAGCAACTAAATGCAATTTACTTTGCAAGATGTTTTGGATGTAATTCATTATACTGACAGGTTTGAAAGTTCCCACAGTCATTATTATGAGTCGCGAGGATGTGCGTAAACTGTGAACTCCACAGAAACACTCGTCTTGATTAATGTGTCACGTGTTGGGATGGCGAATGAGACTTTTGTTGTTCATTTCACATTGTCATGGCAAGCAATTTGAGACCTAAAAGAAGACATGTTATTTTGTCTTTCCGCGAATACACCCGAAACGTATCAGTGGAAGTTGCAAATTAAATTTTACTAGCGATCGCCTGTGACCGAAATTCGAACACAGACTGTACAATAAAATCTCTTTTAAATTTGACGACTGATAGCTGAAAGAATATAGTATACATGTTGTATATATCATGTGTGTCTATGAAGTATTAGGTATAGGGGGAGCTAGCACTCGTATGAAACCACATATGAAACAAATATTTACGTTATATCTCTATGAGATCTCACGTATCTTTTTACACAGCTGTGTTAGAAAGAGACGATAACACCTTAGAAGATGACAGCAGTATTTCAAATTTGGTTTCAAATAGGTATTAAAAGTGGTTCCTCCAGATATGTGTGTGTCACATAACTGTAGTGCGTGTAATGTTAATTTTTATTATTTAAATGTATTTATTTTAATGTGTAAAATATTATGTTTCTGCAGTCCTACGCAATAGAAACTTTCACTGTGCTAATTTTCATACTCCACCGATCGCGCAGTTCTCTTAAAAAGGGGTTTAAAGCTTTTCCTCCACGTAATATGTAGATTCCCAAATGATATTGCGAAGAATCTCGTGATTGGAAATAATAACCCTGCTTTTAAGTAGAAGCTTAATTAGATTGCTAACCTTTTCAGAATGAGCACCCCTCTCTTATACTGATCAGAGGCACAGATCACAGTTACCTACTATAAGTAATCAAAGGTACGAATTACGGTCTACCTGTCTGAAGATGAATATCATTCTCAAATTGGGATCAGCATTGGGGAGCTCCGTCGTCACAAGTAAAAGTGAAGAGATAACGTTTGGAAATTTGAAAGCCGTATTTTGGTATTGACCTGGTGTATCGACGCATGCTATTTATTTTGTTCCATGATAGAAAAAATTACATACGACGATATGGTCTTTTATGTTTGTGAAGGAGTATCATAAGTTCATAGTGAATGAAATCAGTAAACAATAGCATAAAATTAAAGAATTTAAGGAATGAATGTTAATTAAATAAAAATTTGAGAAGAAAAGAACTTACGGAGTGTTAGAAAATTCTTATTTGCTTTGTCGTGGACCGCACAAATATCATCCACAGGTCGCACAAATATAACCTGTGGGCCGCGGTTTGATGACCAGTGATATGATGACGTAATGATGACGTAAGCAGTTATCGCGATGTAGTTTGTGACAATATAGTACTAGCGCGATATTCGCCGTAGCCCGATATGTGTAATCGCGGTAGGTATAGCTGTAATACTTTTTTGGTAAAATCCAGACACGCGTTAGCGTATCCAGCCAAATTCACAGAAAAGGAATTGGCGACGCAACAGCCGTGATTAATATTATACTTCTTCTTCATCAGCATCTTGAGCTTCTTTTGACCCCTTCACAACTCCGAAAACTGTTTCACATTCATAAAATTTTGCAAACTTATACATTAAAACCTCTTAGCGTGTCTAAAATTTAATATTTCATATATGTAACTTAAAAAATGATTGAAATATTAACGATTAAAATCCGGCAATGAGGATCACTACTCATCTCGCCCATCGACAAATCGGTAAACCGTGGTGACCAGAAAGTCTATAGACATTTCACATTCGGTTTACTCTGCCAATTCCAACGTCCCCCATGATAAAATGTCCAACTATATGCTCTTCAACATAACTACTTACAAGGCGACAGCAGTACTCATCTATCAAAATATAAATAATTTAATATACTCGTAGGTAGGTACATAGTATTTGTAGTCTGCGGAACTGGGATTATGTGGAATCCATTAAACGGTAATATGATATTCTTGGATTAGGTATAACCTAATTTCGTAAAATACCTGATCCGTATCTGGAAATCCACAACTGTGCGATTTTCCCGACAATTTTTGCCTCGCACTACACTGTTGGAGAATCAATTACCGACAAGGAAGTTTCCGAACGGATACGACTTAGGGACATTCAAGAAAAGAGCTTACTCATTCTTAAAAGGCCGGTAACACAACTGCAAGACCTCTGGTATTGCGGATGTCCATGAGCGGTGGAGATCTTACCATCAGGTGCACCTTCTGCTCGTTTGCCCCCTATTCTATAAAAAATAGGTTCTATGTTCATAGAATGAAACAATAAAACCCCTCCTCTTCTTCGTCCGCACTCCGCATTATTGATTGCGCGTGGCTCGACACGCACTTTACCATTATTTTAGTTCGAGTCGTCAAGGTTTGGAGCGAACTACCTGCGTCTATTTTTCCTGACAAATATAGTCTTGGAATCTTTAAGAGTAGAGTTAATAGGTTTTTTTTGGATGGGCGTGTCTCCCTCGTCTTTATCGACACTTTCCACCGGGTGAGATGGAAGACAAACTTTTATTCCAATTAAAATAAAAAAAAGCGTTACACGTTTTTGTTCACTACGATTTATTGTTTTTTTGGCTGTCCAGATTGATGGTGATCACTACGGCCGCGTTTGCCAAGCTTAACTTTACTACTGACCAAGTCTTAATGCGACAGTCAAGTCCCATAAATTTCTTTCTTCGCATCGTTATTTTTTAATATATAAATTTATTTGCAGTAGCAGGCTCGTATAAATGACGTAATACATCTGTCAGCAACAATAAAGCATATTAAAAATGATGAACGTATCCTGTTTCATGGGAACCACAAACAAAATGCACTTTTACTTATTCCAAACGTAAATATAAGAATAAAGAAATAAAATGGAGGAGCGAGAAAGTGGGCGGTAAACAATATGATTATTCGCAGGTTTGATTTATAATTGTAATTGTCTCACGGTTTGACCAACTGTAAAAACTGTGACAATATGTTAGTGTTTGAATTCCGGGTTCCTTTCCCACGACGCGGCGTAACTGAGTCGGGGTGCCGATGCCAATTATCAAATAAGTGTTCTTAGTAGGTATTAAACTGAAGTGTTCCCAAGGCAGACACTGTGGTACGGTTTTCAGTTATGGGTCATTCTTAATGTGCTGATCGACGGGCGAACATATACCGCGGCCTTTATGGTCTAAGAGCTCTAGACACAAAACTTTTGTCCGATAGATCAGGACCTATATCGCGGTCTTAGAGAGCGGGCACACATGCTACTTTTAGCACCTAAAACGCGCGTTTTAACGACTGCATCAATGCTGCATCGCGTTTTAGCGACTCTCCGCGATCGGTCGCGGCATACGAATCATGCGTTTTAGCGACTGCATCGATGCTGCATCGCGTTTTAGTGATCGAACGCGGAATCGCGGGTTTCAGAGACTGCTTCGATGCTAGACCAGGTCGGCAGTAGTGTTGCCGTTTGATAATCGACTATCGATTATTTGCTGATTTTTAAAAGTATTGTTTACGTTTACAAATTAAATTATAAATTTTATACTGATGTGTTATCTTTATTTTTTCTTATAAAACAGTAACAGTAACCCAAGTTGGTAGCAATATAAAAATATACTGATCTAACTTTATGGTCTTTCTTAAATTATATTGCTGTTAAAATATTCTGAATGGTACCGCAAATGGGCAAAGAGTGTAGTTTCGTCGATATTAAGTACAACACTAACTCTCGAACCGCGGAAGCCAATCACCGCGATCGGCATCTGCATGTATGTCCGGTCACAAAATAACGACAGAAGACAATCTAGATACACCTAGTCTTCGAGCAACGCACACATAGACAGCTGTCACGGACGCGAAATCTCGGTAGTTTCGGTTCAATGCGAGAGCGGATGCAGCTAGTTTATAATATTAATGATATTCTCCGCCGCCGGCCGTTAACAAACTGCCGCGGCATATTGTTTAAATTATTTTTGGTTTCATATGGTTCCATAGATCACATTTTTTGGTGGACAGACCAAGCCAACTATAGATTTGTATGCTAACGGTGTTCCCCATGCCGTGTCTGCGGATAGACAGAAGAACGGACAGACAAACATACGTAGCGAAACAGTAAGAGTTCCTAGTTGACTTCGAACTCTAAAAATACTAATATACTAAAGCCAATAGTTTATACTCGATTACACAAAAAGGAGTGTAATAGTTATGTGTTAATGTGTGCATATTTCTTTTGAATTTTTTTTAAATATCGATAGAGAAGCGCTTGACCACGATCTCGCCTGATGGTAAGCTAAGATGCGGCATAAGATGGAACGTGTTTTTCTAGAAGGTACCTGTACACTCTACTCTTGAAGATTTCCAGCTTGTACTCGTTGGGGAACACTCAGAAAGCATTTTCCAGTCCCTTGCGGTTTGGATCAAGAATGTCGAGTCGAACCGCTTTGTTCGGGTACGTGGAACGTCCACCACATGGCAATGCCTAGTATCTGTGCGCCTCGGCGATCAATAGAAAAACGGGGATGGCGGAATTAAGTCGTGCAATTCCGCAGCGCACTCTCCAAAGTGTATCCGATAAAAGACCGATAGACTAGCCACTCTGCGAAGACGAGCGAGGCTCTGGAGTTTTTTGCCTACCAGATCATCGTCGTTTATGAGCTTCTTAGCACGCCTCTCTATCGCCTCAAGCGTCTCCAGCTGGTATTTGGCAGATCCATCCCAAAGGTTGGAACTTTCTATTCAGGTAATATAAATAATGCATTTGTAAGGTGGTCTTAGCATTTTACAACTAGCAGTTACACGCGACATCGTTCGCGTCACCCAAAATCATTACTACCTTTTGATTAGTCGGGTAGAAAGTAGCCCATATTAGTTCTGGATAGTGTAGCTTTCTAAAAATAAAAGAAATTTCAAGATCGGTCCAGTAGTTTTTGAGTTTATTCGTTACAAACACACAAAAATATAAAAATACGTCTATATAATATTAGTGTAGATAACAGACAAACCTTATGATGGAATTATATTATTTGTCGACGACGGAAAGAAGAGAAAAATATCTTCACGCCCGTATCCCCGAAGCGGTAGGCAGAGGTACAACCAGTGCACCCACGATTAACCAAAACTACTAGTCCCACAATGTGATAGGTGACAATCCAATCGCCAACCGGCCACTTATCCATCCCGTTAACATTGATTTTATCAGAAAACTGAAAAAAACACATTTTGATTTGCACGACCTGGAAATCGAACCTGAGACCTCGTGTGGTCAACACTGACACCGGATCACTAGACCACAGTGTAGCATGTAGCAAAACGCCGCTGTCAAGATGACATTTTGACAGTTGTCACCCATTGACCTCACTGCTGTAATTTAAGAAACACTTTTGATATCGAGCTTGTAACACGACGTGGCGAAAATAAAAGAAGATTATATTAACGAACAAAGACTTTTATTATAAAAATACGAGAACACTACATGGTGCAGTCGGTAGGATAACGAAGCGATAGATTTCGACGACCGAAAGTGTAAAAAATAGAGTCCGCTGAAAATCTACCTCCGGATCTTCTCATTACGGCCGCGATTTCGAACTTGTTATGAAATTGTTAACCCGTAAAACAAAGAGAGAACAATTTGAATAAAATTTCCTTAATTTGTTTTTGATATCAGGTCAGGACTCCAAATGCTGCATTTCAACTTACATATTCGGTATTATTTTCATTATGTCGCTGACATTTAATTTTATTTTCGTCTTGTCCAGATTCGCTTGTTGAGGTAATGTATGGAGGTCAATCTAAGTGTGCCATCCATGTGGTCTGTGCTTACAAAACTCAAAAACAAGGTGATGGGTAGACTTAATAATTGTTCAAAACTTAGCTTTTGAATAGAAAATTGTTTTTATATACATTTTATTCCGAATTTCCAACGGAAACGGAATTATTAGACTGAGCCACATCGGAGCCTGTCTGAGTTTCATTAATTTTTAATAATGATAATTATAGTTATTATTATATTAATAGCTGGGGTGGGTTTTGAGGGGTGAGTTTTGATTGTTCTGGAAATTCGTGTATTTTCCGAAAATATATTTCCTCGTGATCTAGACTCTAGGGGTTAAAGCTATCCCCGGGTCCAAAAATCTAGAGAAAACCACAGTAACACCAAAGTGTTACTGTGGTTTTCTCTAGATTTTTTAAGAAGTAAACAGTGTTCTTCACTGCTTGCAGTCCCACAAGTCAAACACCGTTTGCAGTCCGCAAGCAGTGTGTGTTTGAAGTTATCACAAAATACCAATGTGACGCCTCCGAGAAATAAGAAATCAGAAACATTTTATTTAATTAAATTATTCCAAGTTAATTTGAACCGTCAACAATTTTTTTAAGCTACTACCGGGTCGGAATCAATTTTTTAATCTATCTGAATCGATTTTCTCTGCGTGAAGGATTTGGCGTGAAGATATGTATTTATGTATTGCTTGCTCAGGGTTGGAACCCAGGATCTCATGTGTGTAAACCGAGCCCGGCACCGCAAGACCATAGAGATAATATGATTATTGTATGTAAAGGTTTAAATTATTATCCTTCAATTGCTTATAATTTTATACACATGCTTATAGGCTATACGTTCATCCCGTCATCGCATAAATTAAAATATATTACTTCGCGTAAAACAGAGTTTCCACGTTTTTATAGTGTTATTATTGTTAAAATTAAGTGTTTGCCTCGTGCGGTTTAAAAAGTAAAGGTCACATTTTAGAGGTCTTAAAAAAGTGCAACACGTTCTGTCGGCGATGATGTAATAGCAACCTGCTGTGTTTTGTCAGGAAATCCTCGCGGTTTTTCACTATTGGTATATATGTATATTTTTTATATATCACAAGAGAGCAAGCAAGCAGATGGCTCGCCTGATGGAAAGAGAAACCATCATCTAAAGGCACCAAAGCAATTAGTGGTGCGTTGATATCTGTGTGGCGGGATGGCAATGCCACATGCATAAGTCTACCGGCTATCTTACTCTCCAAACTGGAACACGACAAGCACTGGCAAACACTAACGCTATTGCGCCAGGAATAGGTAAAGCGTGATATCAAATATCCAGGTGAGATGATGCAGAACTCTACCACCTGGTAGTCACGGTGGTAGTGACACGTGTAACCAATCGGTCGTTTTTTACGACCTGCCTGCCAGACAGACTACATCCATAATTTAAAGGGCAATTGGCCCACCTCTCGTTCCCACCACTGTAACTTCTGTAAACCAGAATCAACAGCGGCAACTGACCTGATGACCACTGAATTGCAAGCTCAGGGTGCCCTGGGGAAAAGCTTAGCTGTCTTGGGACCCGCAACGAAATTAATCAGAAGTATATAGGAGGAGTAGGAAAATACATCCTGTTTCCCTCTCTTTTAAGCAGGAAAAAGCAAAATATTAAAAGCATAAAAACGCTACGAAATGAGACTTTTACAATCAGGTTAAGCCTGATTGCTATTGCACCACGGAAGTTTGGAAATTAGGGATCTACCAAAATGGCCTACTTATTTTGCTTCCAGTAGTAAGTATGGAAAAAAAAGTAATAAATTACACCGGATATACATTGGAAACTATCAAGCATTTGACTAGGTTCGTTTTGCCAAAGATTACACTCCCAAAGAATGTGGTGTGCAGTTTGTTCATATTTACAATTTAATAAACATTCGCAAAAAGGAGAAGGAACTAATATAAACGAGAATAATTTAGCTTTAAAATTACCGTGGCTAGTGAGAAACTGTGCAACACAATGGTCTATTTCTATCCACGTTTTACTTAAACGATCCCGGACGCATGGGAAAAAGTTATATAAATGCCGTCCTTTAGTTGAAAAACACCAACGCGACTGCCACTCATCCATTAATTCATTAGTAACGTCGATTACAGGATTAAAGAAGCGACGTATTTTTGTTTGAGCTTGCGGGTTGATGAATTCTGGGTTGGTAAAATTCCTAGAATTGGAGTACATTGAAGCCCGTCGCTGAATTTCTAAATGTAATGGTAAGACACCTGATGAAACGGGTGAAGCTTTGGAGCTTACAGTGCAATATGCTTTGCATAGAAATATCATCCATACTTGTTATATAAATGCAACAGTCTGTCTATTTGTGTAATTGTTACCTTTTCACGGCTAAACCATTGAACCGATTTTGATGAAGGTGCCCCCCTCTAGCTACTCCACTGTCTCTACAATAATTCAATTCCAACAAATAAATAATACGATCTACATGTGTAAATTTTTCGTGAATTTTCCTGGAGTTAGTGGCACTTGGAGATGAGTAACTACTTGTAATTGTGTCACTTGTGACTGTGAAAACGAAATCACTTTAGGAGTGTATTGTTTTAAACATAAATTACGTTTTGATTGTTTCACATATAACGACAATATTGGTAAACGTAAAAAGACAAAGACATACAGACAAACAGCGAACCTCCTTGAAAAACTTTAAAAACAACAAAGAATAATATCGACACGCAGGATCTGAACATGCGACCGTCTCCCTAAAGCCGAGACACTAG
The DNA here is from genome assembly GCA_036924255.1 of Apodemia mormo. Taxonomy (NCBI): domain Eukaryota; kingdom Metazoa; phylum Arthropoda; class Insecta; order Lepidoptera; family Riodinidae; genus Apodemia; species Apodemia mormo. Next base: position 677,757 of record JAUPFN010000022.1, read on the forward strand.
CTCAGCGGTAGAGCTTCCCGGCTATAGGGTAACGGTTGCAGGTTCAAATCCTGCGTGTCGATATTTTTCTTTGTTTTTTTAAATGTTTTTCAAGTTTCCCCAAGTACAGGGTGAGTGCTATAATACAAAAATAATTAGCAAATCTCCTCCTCTTCTGAAATAGGATAAATACCCTCCTGCCGATTGTGCCATGCCAGTGCCGATTGAGAACATATAACAATAAATAAACATGTAACAATAAAAACAATAAATAAACCCGTCTATAAATTATGTAGTAATACGACAACCTTCCAAATGTTCAGACGCTTTTTTGTGGCACCAGTTGGCAAATGAGGAGCCCACCTGGGCGACCCGGTGAGCCGCGAAACACGCACACAAACTATAATACTTAATTAGAAGGATGTTGGTCAAATTTGGTGGTCTTGGGCCGCTGGGTTTGGACGTTTGCACAGATTAAACCCAAAAGCACCATCTTATTGAAATGAAAAAAAAATATCTGAAAACATAACATGGACCGGATTTAATATTTGTCCAATTTTCCAAGGGACTTTATTTCTACTATATTTTTTTAGGACGTAATCTCGTCGTTACGAGTCGTCTAATAATAATTCTCCGTTTCTCTTCCCGAATAATAAAAAGTTTGAAAGATAAAATATATGTTTTTTATTCTGAACTTAGGTATATCAGAATGCTAAGTGTGAGTTTTTCTTTTCGCATTCGATCGTGAGCGCGTTTCGAGTTTACTAGGAATTTGTATGTGATTTGTACAGCGCCACCTAGTGGTTAACTGGTTTCTCACGTTTAACACTAGGTGGCGCTGTACAAATCACATACAAATTCCTAGTAAACTCGAAACGCGCTCACGATCGAATGCGAAAAGAAAAACTCACACTTAGCACTCTGATTTAAGGCGATAGGTAATGCCAAACTACGAAATAGACACCTCTTTGAAAGCCTACTACTGCTAACCGGTTGGTCCAATAATTAAAAAAAAATATGCATTATACGTATAATATAATTAAGTTTAAATTTTAAGTTCGTTTTTTAAATTTTATTGTTATTTTTGACGGGAAAAAATCGAATATCTTTCTTAATTTTACGCAAAAAATTGCCTATAACTTCCAAACTACTGTAACGATTTTGATGATTTTTTCTTTTTATTACAGACAATTTATTGTTTTATAAAATTTAAGTTCAACATTTTACAAAATCATTATAGTGTGCTATTAAATCAATAAAAACCTTATTATGTAATTCGCGGACAGCGCTCGCGTCGAAAGTCAGTCTCCCGGTAGCGTTCATACGGGGAGGCTGTGTCGCATGTTAGCAAGCTCCGCTCTCCATATTCGAGTCAAAGAGTAATAGTACAGATAGAACGTTTGGCACAATAGTAAGGTTGTGCCGTTTGGAAATTGAACATTTCGTTTACGCTTGGATGTTTTTTATAGTAGACAATGAGCTTGGACCGAGAAGGCTGTTTTTTTACAGATATTGTTCTTATGATATAGACAAGGAATAAGAAAGGATTTTTTTTTAAATTCATCCCCTAAGATGGTGAAATAGGGGGTGAAAGTTTGTATGAATTTCTGTCATTTTTGAGTTGAAATGAATGATATGCTGTAATTAAATTATCCTTTAACTGAAAAAAAAAATTAAATATAAATTTAATATTTTTTTGAATTCTAGCCCATAGAGAGGTAAAAAGAGGCTTTAAAGTTTGTATCAAAAATGAATTGTTTATTTATTGCATTACTATAAAATCTAAATTATTTTAATTTAGTATTTATGATTTTTAATACAATTAAGATGTAAGAATTTTCGGATTTTTTAGTACTTGAGAAATTGAGGAAACATGTATGTAATATTAGAAGTTTCATCCATTAAAGGAGTAAAAGTGTGTGTTACAATTTATATGAAAAATCAAACGTTTATGGTCAAAATAACTTGAAATTCGGCACTTATGTTCTTCAACACAATTTAAGAATCATACATTTGGGGATTTTTTAAATTTCATTCCTTAAAGGGTAAAAAAAGCATTGATGTTTGTATAAAAAATAGATTGTTTATTGTAGAATATTGTAGAAATTATTTAAAACTTAGTATTTATGATTTTTAATACAATTAAATGAATACGAATTTAAGTTTTTCAAATGTCATCTCTTCAAACGATGAAAAAAGTGGTAAAGTTTGTAAAAAAAAAATATGTTTAATCAAAATCTCTTCAAATTTATTAGCCATGTTCTTTAATTCAGTTAAATAATCGTGCATGTAAGGATGCTGTGAGTTTTATCTCTTAAAGAGGTAAAAGAGGGTATTAAAGGGGCTGAAAGCTAGCACTTTATAAATAGTTTTGTTTGCGAGTAGACGCTGAATAATATTTTGAGACTATTCATGTACTTACCTACGTTTACGCTTGAATTTTTTATTATAGCTATAGATAGATAAGTATTTTGTCAATATTTTGTATAAATGTACAAAAATAAAAAAATAAAACATATAAACAACGAAGATAATTCAAGCAAGCGAATAAAAAGCAGAACTCTAAAGAAAAAAAAAAACTGGTACTATTTGAAGGTAGTAAGGACTTCGCAACAAAAAATAAATAAATTAAATATATTAAATATTTTATACACACAAATAGTCTAAATAAAACAACTTATTTAGTAGTTTCCTCTATAAACATTAAATCAATTTATATATCTTCTTTTATATTTCGAGATTTTGAAAAAAAAACTAAGAAGCTAGTTAGTTTTAAAATATTATTCAAGAGATTACATTTTAGAAAATCAAATTTTGAAAGGTTTTGTTAAATATTAATTGTTGATTGTATGTATTAAAATAAAGTGCTACACGGAATGTATTGTATATTACAACACTTTCAAAGAAATAGGATACGTAACTGTTATTATTGCGTAAATTATTATATAATTTTTTGTCGATTTTCGGTATATTTTTTTTCTTTAGATATTTATCGTTTTTCTAAAATGAATGTATATGTAATCGATAAATGAGCGATTACTCGTTATTGGTTTTGAGTTTAACAACATTCAGTCGATTCATGATGATAAAAGTTCATATAGGTGAACAAAAATGTTAAAACGTATGTATCTGCATCAAATGTAAATACTCTTTGACTTTGGACCATGCCACGCGCTAAATAATATTTGCGCTCCTCCTGTTAGAAACTCAAGGTCGTTCGCAGCTGTAATCGCCTTAATGGTTTGTGCAAATTCGAATGAAAAAAGTCTACAATAATCGTATTACTACCGTCGTCGCTAGTGGTACGTTATTGATATCAAACTTTTGCAACTTGTCACAACGATACTACCGTCTTGCCTTTTTCTGCCGAAATAACTAAATACATTAGGTACATAGTCTTTGCCAATAATAACAGTGATTGCCGCTGTCGTGTTTACAGTTTAGGTCAGGAGGGTGGTGTAATTGGTAAATTAAAAATTTGTGATGGCAACGCATCATTAACATTTTTAGTGTTCCGAAGTAAACTAGGAACCCGTATAGTTTCGCGTGTCCGTCCGTCCGTCCGCACGATAGCTCAGAGATATAATATAGACTGTGGTTCCAGAAACATTTTTTTTATTAATAACAAGTTGAATTTTTGTAAACAGCTTCGTTTCGACGAGACAATCATCGTTTCTTTCTTCGAAAAATCTTGAATTTAGATTGCTTCAAAGATGTATAATATACAGGTACAGATATGAATGGCAGCAATCAAGTTTCATATTTAAATATTTTTTATGGACAAGGAAATTATTTCTACTATCTGTAGCGCGGAGTTATTATTTGTTCTGTGATCTACAGCTACTTGCCTAAAATTTTTCCAGCTTTAATGGCATCGCAAGCCCTCCGTATTTGATACTTAGTATACAGTAACAAAACTGATTTTATTTTAAGAAAAAAAAACTATTTCTTTTATCCACTACGCCTTAACACCAGGTACAGAGTGAATCACTACTCACTAAGTACATTAGACTCAAGGGTTGGGCCATGAGCCCATTTTGAAAAGAAATGGGAATCGGTGTGTTAAAAACAAATGGTTAGGGAATTAATTATAATAGCGGACTAACGAAATCAAAATATACACCACTTATCAGGCTGTTACCAAATAAACATGGCCTCGCGACAATCAGCCCAGGCGGGTTTCTAGCAAGACGCCCCATAGCATCTTTGGCGTCTATATGCGAGTTATTTCTTACAATTAGAAGAACAATAATATGCCTGTTTGCTCTCCTATGAAATAAAATGCATAAAATAGATGAAATGTATTGAAACCTGTAGAATTTATATACTCGACGCAACGTAATGGTATGGTATATCCTAACCGCCCGCCCGCCGTACGGCGTATAATGTCAGCCTACAGTTACCCTAAATTAAGGGTAAAGTTTGTGTCGCTTCCAATGCTACTTAATTTATACGTCTTGTGTTTAAAGCGTGATTATATTCTGACTCTTATTTTTAATCAACTTCCTAATAAAAAAGAAGTTCTCAATAGACCTGTATTTTTGTGTTGTTACCTCACATTTATTAACCGATTTCAAATTTTTTTGGGGATTGAATGCTAAGGTTTCAGAGATACAAAAGATTGCAAGTTGGTTGCTGCAGTTCAACTGCATTTAAATTATATTCTTTAATATTATCAGCTTGCTTTTACATACGTATACGTAACGCATACACATACATGAACGTTATAAACCGCAGCAACCGGCTTCCCGTTTCCTGTATCTCCGGAAAGCTATGTCAGATCTTCACTAAATTAAAATGGAACCACTAGGTGAGTATACCCTACCAAACAATTAATAATTTTCAAAATTCTTTTACAAATAATCGAGTTCTGAGGTAATAAACGTAAAAAAGCACACAACTGAATTGTTAACCTACTTTTGGGAAGTCGGTTGAAAAAACATTTAAATATAAAATTTCACTTTATACTTACATAAATAATAATAACGTGTATGTGTTTAATGTAGATACATAAATATCGTAACCTTAATTATTGGATAGTACCTTTTCATGCAATATTATGTTGTAAAATTATTTGTTTCGAAAAATAATTGTACAACATATTATAAAAAAATGTTTAATAAGTAAATTAATGCCGTAATTTTTAAATAATATGAACATGTTCATAATCTGGAGTAAGCTGCAGCTAGACATTGAGTAATATGAAATGTTAAGTTGGCAGCACAGGCCGCGCCGGCCGCCATATCGCACGCCGGCGTTGCGTTGTGTAGACGTGTGTGATGTACATGTTTTAAATTACCGTATCGTAATAATTCGCGCGATTCAAAAGTTACATTAATTAGTGAGTGAGAGTTTTGTGACTTTGAGCACTGTAGTGGAACGGAAGCTATGTCTGGAAGTGTCTGATAGTTTTTTGGTAAGTTCTATTCAAATTTTTAGTAGCAAATTCAATATTAACGCAAAATTTTCAGAATTACTTTTACTATATCTCAATGTTATGATTCTACGATTCACACGAAAATAAATGTAAACATTCATATAATTAAAGTGTAGGCTTTGTATACAAACATTGGTAGCATTGAAATTGGAGCTCACACTTCCAATAACCAGTTGAACAAGTACGAAGTACTTAGTTTAGGTTGTGGGTAAAATTATTGGCTGCTTTCTAAATAAGTATTTACTTTTGTGATTTAATAAACAATTCGACTAAATCATTTTTCCATGTTTTTTAATGCACGTTTGTGTTACATAGATTAAAAATTGTTATGGGATCCTAAGGTTTGGTAAAAAAAACACACACACTTGTGTAATAATAAATTAAATTGTGATATTGTTAAAAATAATATTAACGTGATACGTTGACGCATATAGCTCGTCCATATCATCGAGTGAATTAAATCGTTTTCAAAATTTAAAAACAAATAACTCCTTCCCGCGTTTGGTTTAAATTTGTATAACGGAAGAAATAATAAATACCTAATAATAAATATAGTAAATGTTCTCTGGATAAAACACACAACTTGATCTGTAGCCCCAAAGTAAGTATGGTGTTAGTCAACGATACCAATACATAGAATTAAATACATTTATTAAACACCCAAATCCAAAAATACAAACATTTATGTTCATCACACATATGCTTATCCCATTCATATGTTGGAAGTTGAACCTGAGTCCTATTGATTGCGTAACCCAGGGTCGTTAAGCACCCGACCAACAAGGCGGTCATGTACTCTCGTAGACCGAAATCCTATTAGGTATCGTATATCTCTGTAACCCTACACTCTGACCAAATCCATATATTTAAGAACAACATCCAACAATTCAGTCTATACATATTTCAACAAATAAAATCACGAAAATTATAAGATTACAAAAAATACAAGATATACCTACCTGGAAACTTTAAATAATGTATTTTTAACAAAAACATGCAATAAAATTGTTTCATATCAGATTTTTTGGATTACAAAAAATCTTCGTTTTAATTGTTCCTCATTACATACCTATAAGCATTTTTAGTACATTGCATTTAGGTGACTCACATATACGCAATGTACTAAAAATGCAACGACACTCGACAGCAATCACCTCTAAATAATAGTTAATATATACTTACCGATTCTTCATAAATTATTATTTTATTATATTTTTTGAACTTGGTGATTCTTCATTTTAGATAATGTTATTTTAGAAAATGTGAATCCATTAGGTATTCGTTCTTGGTTTATAACCTTTAGTAAACTCATAAAAATGAAGCTGTGGATTTTGTATAAATAAACAAAAATCTGAAGTTTGTTGAAAATGATGGACCTACCTTAGTATTTAAATTTTTGGAAAGCTGTAACTTTTATAGGTGTTGATCGATTTTGATCATTCAACAGTTTTTTGAGCTCTACAAAAATATTGTCTTGGGTACGAAGTTGATTGGTCAAAAAATCTCTAAGATTGGTATGTCGAAAAACACGTCAAAGATAAATCCCGATAACTTATTTTAATCTGATTTGCAAAATTTGATGTTGTTTTTCAAGGAGAAGATCGAATTAGATATTGAGTCAAACGATACATTGATCTAGGATTTATTTATAAAAAATTGTTTCGGTGATTTGAGATGACTGCATTCGACCTATTGCAATAATTCGTAGTATTGCATAAACGTTAACCAAATCAGTGTGTCTTTTTCTTTCTTTCTTTCTTCTATTTTACAGGACAGCAAACGAGCATATCTCCTCATGGAAAGAGATAACCATCCTATAGACACCAAAGATGTTACTGGCGCGATGCCATAAATGTGGCGGGATGGTAGGTAAAGCCATATGTACTGTAAAGACAAGCCCGCTGAGTTTCTTCCGCCGGATCTTCTCAGTGTGTGGCCGCGTTTCCGATCCGGTAGTAACTCAAAAAATGTTGACTCGTCAAAAGTGCCTGTAAAGGATAATTTGAATAAAAATGTTTTTGACTTTGACTTTGACTTTGACTCTTTTTTACCGGTAACGTTGTTCTCACAACCGGAACACGTCAGAGAGAAGTGCTGACGCTATTGCAGCAGGGGTAGGTAAAGCAGTGATTATAAGTCCGAGCGAGATGTTGCAGAAGATCTCTCACCTCTAACCTATTAATCACGACGGTAGTGTCACATGCGGCCAATCATTCGGCATTTTCTAGCTGGATTACAGGGAGATGACGGTTTATTCTTCAAATGGGGCTCAGACCAGCAGTGGGTCATAATAGTCGTATATACTACTGGGGTATATACAACTATTATAAACTAATAATAGGAGTATAGGAATAGGAGGGTGGCATAACATGGACAAACACTCATGGAAAAAAAATAGATAATGCATTTGCGATATGAATGCAAACTTTGAAATTTGCTCTCGTAGTCTGGAGCTTACTGATCTGATAAATATTCAAAGGTGAAATAAATTAAATTTGATACTTTTATTTTGTTATATTTATTAAATTAAAGTAGCAAATTTAATTTAATTAATTTCACCTTTTAATTATGGATTTCCGCAAAGTAACGCCCTAATCAATAAAATGATTTCTAGCGATAAGAGTTATCAGTAGCTTTCGACTCATCCAAGGCACAGGTACCTACTTTAATAGACCATCAGACTCTGAAAGTCGCTACTGAGATTGGATTTTCGAGAAAAAAAACCTCGAAAAATTTTCAATTACACTGTGAAAATACATATACGTCTGTGGTGTGTTAACACCCCCGTGCCTCGGATTTAATGTTAATGTAATACATATAAGTATGACATACACATCTGAGTTCAAATCGCAGTCCCCCGACTTTGACACTACTGCGTAAAATAAAGCAAAACCAACAAAATATTAGAACCAAAACTAACATACCATGATCGGATTGATGCCGCTGAGGGTGCTGCCTGAAGATGGTTTAAAATTTTCGCATCCGACGTGTTTGTAATGAATTTGGAAGAATCAAGATAAATTTGCTAGGATCGTGACATACGGCATTCGGTTCTGTCTACCTACCCCGTAAGGGATCTGGCGTGAAGAAAGACGTAATTGAATGAATTTTATGATAAAAAGTAATTAGATAATCTGTCGCTAATCGTCAAATCTAATTATCATTCATTTACAATATCACTTACAGAACTAATCGGGAGTTAATCCACTGTATTGCTCAATCGAGTTTGCAGGTCAAGTTCATCATACCAACATACAATAAGCGGTCATTTTATTTTGTGATTTAAAAAGAGCCAAATTATTATGTGTTTCTCATAGTTCAGCTTCAATAACTGTTCTCTTTGTGGAGGAGATAAGCTCCACATGGCAATATTTCAATAGATAGCAAACGAGCAGATAGCTTTGCTGGTGGAAAAAGAAACCATCGTTCATAGAGACCAAATATGTTATTGACGCGTTGCTATCTGTGTTGTGGAAGGTCAAAGTTACAAGCATAAGTGGCTACATTTACCCTATTACTTACTTACCCTAGTACAACTGGCTTCTGAGTCTAAACAAAAATAATTAATTAATTGGCGTTCGACCGATTTGTGTAATTTGTACAGGGATATTAATAATAAGTATGATCTATCTACACTAAGAGTAAACGTATTATTACAATACTAGCCCAAACAACGAATACACGTACAATCTGTCACTATGCCGGTATTGCAAATAATAACATATCGTGAGCAACGACGCTATTAGTAACAAATACTGCACAGGGGTGTTTCAAGTTATATAATACTAGCTGTTGCCCACGACTTCGTCCGCGCGGACTTCGTTTACTCCGCACAGCACCTCCCCCGTAGGTGATAGCGTGATGATATGTAACCTATATGTTGACCCGAACTATTAGTAATATTCATGCAAAATTTAAAGTAGATCCATACAGTACTTTTTGAGTTTATCCCGGACATACATACAGACAAACAGACAAACAGATAAACAGACAGACAAAAATTCTAAAAGCTATATTTTTGGCTTCGATATCGATTGTAGATCACGCCCCAAGTATTCTTTTAAAAAAATATTCAGTGTACAGTTTTGACTTTCCTACGATTTTATTATATGTATAGACTAGCTGTTGCCCGCGACTTCGTTCGTGCGGACTTCGTTTACTCCGCCAGCTCCTCCCCCATAGGTGATAGCGTGATAATATGTAGCCTATATGTTGACCCGACCTGTTAGTAATATTCATGCAAAATTTTAAGTAAATCCATGCAGTAATTTTTGAGTTTACCCCGGACATACATTGACTTTTCTACGATTTTATTATATGTATAGATAATAACGAATTACTTAGAAATTTTATTTTTTATTTCAAGTAAAAGCAATAATAGTGTCAGCTGTGACGAGTATATTAAAATGAAATACTTATAATATGATATTGGAGAAATTTTGGCCGATAAAATTAAATATTAATTAATCGTAGAAAAGTCCAAACTGAAACTTAAAAACTTAAAAACTTCTTTTTAAAAGAATAATTGTGGCGTAATCTATAATCGATATCGAAGCCAAAAATAAAGTTTTTAGAATTTTTGTCTGTTTGTCTGTATGTATGTCCGGGATAAACTTAAAAAGTACTGCATGGATTTACTTCAAATTTTGCATGAATATTACTAACAGGTCGGGTCAACATATAGGCTACATATTATCACGCTATCACCTACAGGGGAGGAGCAGTGCGGAGTAAACGAAGTCCGCGCGGACTAAGTCGCAGGCAACAGCTAGTAAAATATAAGTTTGTTCAATTCACTTCTAAATTTAATAAAAATTTAACAATAAAATTTTGTAAATGGCAAATTTAATGGTATATTTCGACTAAACAAAAAATTAAATTTTGTGAATCATAAAATAACTTTTGCGATAAAAAATAATTCTTGTACATGAAATATAGAAGAAACAAGCCTGCTGAGTTTCTTTCCCCGGATCTCCTCAATGTGTGGCCGAGTTCCGATCCGGCAGTTATTCTAAAAAAATCGACTTACAAAAGATTTAAATTTAATGAAATAAAAAAGGATCACCGGTGGAAGAGATGCGCTGCTCGCGCTCCTGGCTGCATGGGTACCATCATCTTGTTTGTTTCCCCCGTGAAACAGCTTTGCTGTGTTTCTGAGAGAAGGGCAAGACAGGCAGTGTAATTACTGGCACCGAAACTTAACATCTCATGTCTCAGGATAGGCAACACATAAAATATGAGTTACTGGACTAGTTCCAGGTAAACTAGTTTATATTCATTGGCGACGTCGACCACTTAGCATCAGGTGGCACGTCTGCCAGTTTGCCTATCCAGCTAACATGAAAAAAAGGATATTTATTAAATATTTAGTAACTTTTAAGCAATTTTAATAACTGTACTACCCATAGTCAAATAAATATGTTTATTTTATTTCAAAAAAACTCACGTAAGTGGAACTGCGGACACGCGCAAGTGCTACTAAAATTACTAAATTACTCATGGTATTTGCAAGTAATTTAGGTTAGGTAACCGGCGGTGCAGCCTTAGTGCATACCGAGCATCGATTAATTAGTTATTAGACTATAAAGAGGTCCGACGCAATCGCGCTGCGGCCTCGCGGTTTCAACCGCAGCGGCTCGCCCGGTGGATTCCATCTCCTAATGCGGCTACATGCCCGCTAATACCCCGGGCTCAGAAATATACTATTACATCACCGAATCTTTAAGTCTGCGATATCTTCTTCGACTGAGATCGTAGAGCTCTGGATTTGATTCGGTCGAGAAATAACTTGAAAATGATTTTTTTTTTCAATTAAATAAACTAAGTTAGTTGGTAATCGTAAGTGACGGACCAATGAATTCAATGTAGTTGGCAAATAAGTCAATGGCAGATGGGTTCAACGTCTATCTGGTCAGCTGATGAAATAGTAAATTGTGTTTAACTTGGGGGCTAACACAAAGGTCTTTGTGGTGTTATTCTCTCTAGGCATATCCGCTATATATGCCTAGAGATTCGAGTCAATGACCCCTTGTATCAGTGAATCGCAAGCTAAATAATTCGGAATCTGGTCGATTTGTGTGTCTGTCTTATCTATAGTTCAGGATTGTTTTAAAAACATAACATGAAAACTACTCATTTAAAACGTAGTATGTATAGGTTGGGCATTGGTCAATGCAATTTAAAAATATCTTCTGTTTATTAGCGTAGAATGTAAATAAGAGATCCCATTATTCAGTCTCGGGTTCCGAGCTTGTGAAGAGCCACTCGGGCACCTCCAGCCTTATCCAATTCTGACAACACCAACTACGATGCATGTTTGTGTAATGATCTGTACTGAGATATCCATATTAAAACTATAATGCGAAAGTCTATTGGTCTGTCTGAGTATTACGCTTTGATGACTAAACCGCCGAACTAATTTTGATGAAACTTAGCATGTAGATAGTTGAACATCAACGATCCAAAATAGGGTAACTTTTTTATTCAAAAATCGACACCTATGAGCTGAAATAAAGGTTGAAAAATTTATACTATGAGCTGAAATAAGGGTTGAAAAATTTATACGAAAAACTATATCGACGACATGTTAATGAATGAACGATGACGCGCTCAAAGTTGCGTAGGCGGACTAGTTACCTATATTAATAATTTCGTCAAGGGTTACGGAAGACTCAATCGGAACCTTACCTAAATTATAAAGCGTAAAAAAATAGTAATTTTGAGTCGACAACATATATCCGCAAAATTCCGATTGTCGAGTATTTTGTTAAAATAGTGATTAAAGATTCTAACAGTGCTGACAGACAAATCGGCCACATTTATTTAAAGGTTACAAAATTTGTAACCTTTAAATATTTTTTAAGCATTTATTAAAGCATCGTAGAACGGAGCGCAGATTATCTTGAAACTTATTTTCACTTCGTTCATAAAAGAGTAGAAATTAAAAAAATAGCAACACTATAGTGTTGTCTATTTTAAACGAACGTAATAGTTGAAAGAAGACGACACTACAATGTTGTTCCTTTTTAATGTCTAGTATTTGAGTTAGTGAAGCCGGGTTTCATCTAGTAAATAAATAATTGGTAACTTCCAGTGGTGGCGCGAAAAGCGCTGATAACAATACAAGTTCGGTAATCGGTGTCGGAAATGAAGCTCGCCGATGATTACGCGGTTGACATTAGTTGGTTTTGGATTATCATATCATTATACGGTAAACGGCCATTATTGTGTGACCTTCCGCCGTGGGAAAACTCATATTTACATAATAATATCGCGCTATGAAAAACTTTAAACGTGTCGTCTCCAACAATGATGGGATCATCTGATTACGATTGTTTTTAAATATACTTATTTCATTCGTATTCTTTTAACCGCTTTTAAAGACCCTCTGCCTTATGTCGAGAAGTTTTTTTTATTGAGAAGCCTTTTTTATTTTTATCATAGCATAACAAAGGCTTATGATTCTCATGATGGACAGAAAACCATCGCTTATAGTCACCAGTAATCTTAATGTAGCGTTGCTATCTGTGTGGCATGGATTGAATGCTAAATGCATAAGCCTACCGACTACCTTACCCTCTAAATCGGAACGACAGCGGCGACCACCGATGCTATTACGGCAATAGATAAGGCGTTGGTACCAAACCCGTTCGAAACTTTGCAGAACTCTAGTAGCCACGAAGTTACTGATACGTATTAGATTTTTCCCGACATTTACGAAATATCTAGCAGTAAGGCAGTTGAACTAGTAAAAGGGACCGGAGTAACCGGGCAAATTGTAAAAGTCAAGGCAAAATGTTTCACCCCCATTAAAATGTAAAATAAGGGAATAAAGTATCATTACGCCCGATTCGCCGAAGAGGTAGGCAGAGTTACAACCAGTGCTCCCACGATTAGTCGAAGATACTTATTCCCACAATGTGATAGGTGGCCGTGCAATGTGGTATCGCCAACTGGACACTTTCGATCCCGGACAAACTTGTTTTTTTAACAGAAAACTGAAAAAACACATTTTTGAATTGCCGGGTCCAGGACCTCATGTGGCCAATACTGACACTGGACCACTAGATCACAGAGGCGATCTAATATAATCTATACATCTATACAAATAAATAAAATTGGAGTGTCTGTTTGTAATATTATAATAACCGGTTTTAACTAAACGCGTATGGATGTATGTTTACACGGTACACATACAAAAATAACACTTTTTACGATTTTTCTCTGTCTGTTTTAGCTGTTTGATCCAGCTAATCTGGAACGGCTGGACAGATTTTGACGGGACTTTCTCTGGTAGATAGCTAATGTAATAAGGAGAAACTTAGGCTACTTTTTTTAAAAAAATGTGCACAGCTAGTAAGGAAATAAAAATATTATTTGTAAATTGTAGGTTGTTGTGTATAAGCGAATTGATCGAATTAAATAAGTTGTGTGGAACACGGATGTACTAAACAATCAGAAGGCGATCAGTGCGGGTTGGCCGTGTTTAAATTATTCGTCAGAGTGGAGGCTGGGTGAAAACGGTTTTAGTTTATTTTGTGCAAATCTTAAAGCGAAAGCATTACACTGAATACATATTTGCAGAAATAATGAGTTGATCGACGATTTACTCGTGAATCATTGCTAGAAAGTAAACTAAACATTGCACATACCATAATTACGGGTAATTAACCACGGTGTGGGAGTACTACCCAATGATGAAGCAAAAAAAGCTACTGTAAAAATGACACGTTTTAAAAATAATCCATGTAGTCTCGTTTTTTTGACATCTTCGGAAGTTGTTGTAGTAGATCACCCTATTTATATCATAAGATAGCAAGCAAGCAGAGTTCTGCATTGCTTAGCTCGAGTCTGGCACCTCCGCCTTATCTATTCCAGCCGCAAAAGCATAAATGCTTGCTATAGTCGTGTTCCGGTTTAGATGATACCGGTAGCCGGTAAACTTATACATGTTACATGTGTGTGGCCGCGTTTCCGATCCGGTAGTAGTTTTTAAAAAAAATATGTTGACGTGTCAAAATAACTTTGTAAAAAGTTTTATTGAATAAAGTATTTCTGATTTCTGATTTCTGTAGCATTAATACCCCGCCACAAGGATAGCAACGCACTAGTAACCTATACAGCCATATGTCTGTAGGTGTATTGTCTCTTTCCATCAGGAGACTCATCTGTTTTTTCTATCTTATGATATAAAACAGGTCTGTCCAAGCCAGATACCATTCTGGGCTTATATGAATTATCAGAGTTTGGAGGGCCGCAAAGACAACTCATAAATTTCCAAATAAATCACGAATAAAATTTAAAAACAAAAGTATTTTCTAGAAAAATTTAAAAATAAGTATACATACCTGTATACTTATTTTTAAATTTTTCTAGAAAATACTTTCCTTAATAAAAATAAAATCCTTACCAGGAAAACACAAAAATAAAGTCAATTATGAAATAAAACATAATATTACAAAAGGCGAGCTGTGAGATATCTCGTAGTGAGATTTCTTACAGCTTTCCCGCACGAAGACGGTTAAATTAAAAAAGTAAATTTTTATGTAATTGTTGCGGTAGATTTAGCGTGCCGCCACATTAAATCAAAATCCAAATTGAAATATTTATATTTTTAAACTAGCTCACCCGGAAAACGTTGTTTTGCTATATAAATTATCTATACAAATAAATAAAATTCGACTGTCTGTTTGTAATATTAAAATAACTGCTTTTTACTAAATGCATATGGATGTATACCCGGTAGATATATATACCAAATAATATAAGTACAAAATTACTCAAATATGTTGCTCCAGTAATATCAAAACCACTCAGCCATATTGCTAATTTGTCATTTTTAGAAGGGAACTTCCCGGAACGACTAAAAAAATCTATTGTAAGACCATTGTTTAAAAAAGGAGATAAGTTTGATTTGAATAATTATAGGCCTATTACTTTAATTCCAGTTTTCTCAAAAATTTTTGAAAAAGCTATGTATGAAAGACTTTATAATTATTTACTGGAATTTAAATTACTAAAAAATAATCAATATGGATTTAGGAAAGGTAGATCTACAACTTTAGCATGTTTTGAGTTAGTAAAAAGTATTACGGAATGCCTGAATACAAAAATGTATCCACTTTGTGTATTTTTAGATATGAGTAAGGCATTTGATTTTGTTTCACATAGAATTCTGTTGACAAAGCTTGAAAAGTATGGCATCAGAGGAAAATCATTAGAGTGGATACAAAGTTATTTAGATAAAAGGAAACAATGTGTTGAAATTTCAAAAGTATGTGGTAATCATCAAAAAATATTTACTTCAAGTTATTGCTGTAGTGACTGTGGAATACCACAGGGAAGTGTTTTAGGGCCCTTGCTTTTTCTAATTTATATTAATGATCTCCCAGAAACTATCGAACATGAATCATTTTTATTTGCAGATGACACAACCCTCCTTATTAAATGTAAAAACAAAAATCTTTTAGTAAAGGAAACATCTGAAACCTTACTTAAAGTTTCAGAATGGTTTAAAAGCAACAATCTAAAAATTAACCTGAGTAAAACAAAAATAGTTGAATTTCAAACATATTACAGTAATCATATCAAAAGTTCAAACATATTTTTTAACAATACCAATATAGAAAATACAGATAATACTAAATTTCTAGGAATATTAATTGACAAACATTGTAACTGGAAAGCACACATTGATTCCCTTTGCAATAAAATTGATAGATTTGTGTATGTTTTAAGAAGAATAAGAGAAATAGCAAACTTAAACGCTACCTTGTTAGCATATCATGGATATGTCTCATCTGTATTGCAATATGGAATCCCTATTTGGGGAAACTCAGTAGATTTAATAAAAATATTTAGAATACAAAAGAAATGTATACGTGCAATATGTAATGTGAATCAACTTTATTCTTGTAAACCACTTTTTAAAAAACTTAAAATACTACCATTACCTTGTCTTTATATCCTGGCGGTATGCGTATTTGTAAAAAAACATCAACACTTGTTTAAAACAAATGCTGAAGTATTAGGTAATACATATTTTAGGAATAGTGAAAAACTACATGTGCCCAGCCAAAGACTCCACATTTTTAAAAGAAATGCCTATTGTATGGCAATTAATATATACAATCATATTCCTGATAGTCTTAAATCCTTACCTCTTAATAAATTCCGCAAACAATTATTTGATTTACTACTAGACAAATCTTATTATAATGTAAATGAATTTCTTGCTGATAAAATTAAATATTAATCTAATAATAAATCTTTTACTGTGTATAATTATAAAAAAATGTTGTAATTAATAAATTTAAACTAACATGAATTAGAAATTACTCTTTTTAAATTACAAGTATGTAATTTATAAAATTGCATATTAAAAAATTTTGTTTATAAGGTACAACATGTTGATATACAAATTATCTATTATCTTTCTTCTGTGTTTAAACTTTGTAAAATGTCAATATTTTAATTAAACAAAAAATTAATTTTGTAATTCATAGAAATAAGTTGTGATGTCAATTAATGTGTGTAATTGTATCATGTAACTATAATTAAAAAAAAAAAAAAAAAAAAACAAGCTCGCTGAGTTTCTTCCGCCGGATCTTCTCAGTGTGTGGCCGCGTTCCGATCCGGTAGTAATTGTAAAAATCGACTCATTTGCACACCATATCATGGTAGAATATGTTGGTAACTTAATCAAATTTTAATAACTTGTAACTCCCATATTCTGGCAAATAAATGATTTCTTTCTTTCTTTCTTTCTTTCAAAATAACGTTTTTTACAATTTTTGTCTGTCTGTCTGTCTGTCTGTTCCGGCTTATCTCTGAAACGGCTGGGCTGATTTTCCCGTGACTCGCTGGCAGATAGCTGATGTAATTAGGAGTAACTTAGGCTAATATTCTTTTTTGAAAATTTCCATGCGAACAAATTCGCGGACGCAGCTAGTTAAATATATAAACCTTCCTCTTGAATCACTATCCATTAAAAAAACCGCATCAAAATCCGTTGCGTAGTTTTAAAGATCTAAGCCTAGGGACAGACGGCGGAAAGCAACTTTGTTTTATACTATGTATCATGTATATATAGTAATCCATACATATAATAAAATCGAAGGAAAGTCAAAACTGTACATTGAATATTTTTTAAAAAGAATACTTGGGGCGTGATCTACAATCGACATCGAAGCCAAAAATATAGTTTTTAGAATTTTTATCTGTTTGTCTGTATGTATGTCCGGGGTAAACTCAAAAAGTACTGCATGGATTTACTTCAAATTTTGCATGAATATTACTAACAGATCGGGTCAACATATAGGCTATATATTATCACGCTATCACCTACGAGGGAGGTGCTGTGCGGAGTAAACGAAGTTCGCGCGGACGAAGTCGTTGGCAAAAGCTAGTACAACAATAAACTCAGAATAAAAGATTTGAGGCGCCGCGCGCGTTGCGCCACGAATATAATTCGTGTAAGCATTTACTGCATACAATAATAAATTATAACCATACGTTACTTCTATATTATATTCCTGGTTTTGTTACTAACACCTATAAAGGATAGGCTACATATTAGGGGCAGACAGGCCGGCTATTGAGGAGTTTCCTTGTTAGCTGCAAGCAGTAAAACCGCCGCGCCGCACACAGCAAGCTATAAAGGCGGTCGTAAACCGACGCCAGTCGCTCGCTCAGATTATTGTCAAAATGATTAAACTTTTATTGTTATGTGTGGCATTTCAACGCGTATTGGAATCCTATATGAAAAAAACTGATTTTTTCTTAATCGAAAACAATATTCGACGACAACGAAGATATTATAAATAAAGTTTTGAAATGTTTTTGGCTTTAGTAAAAGTTTTATACTCGTATTAAACATATGCAAATAAATTATAAATAAATATTTTTTTTAGTTATTACTTAGTTATAATGTACAATAACATAGTGTGGCGTGGATCTCGTCACACGAATGTCTTTTCTCGTCACACGGTAATTAAACCCAAGGCTCATTGATTCGTATCTGGTCAAGTCGGCAGTTTGCTCCTACCATCGGAAGAACACTATGGAACACTATTATTGTTTTAATTTCTTATGCCCTAAAAACATAAATCTCTTATAATGTATTAGTCGATCCCTGCAACCGATTCGATCAACGTTTCATTTGAAAGGCAATAATGCGAAAATTATTTTAAACCAAATTAGATTACTTTTTTACCTAATAAATCAAAAGGAAGTAATGTGCTTAAATCACGCGAACGAAGTCGCGGGCAATAGCTAGTTCTCATTATTTATTGAAATTAGTGCAGCTTAAAAATTATAATCATAGTAGCCACATTCCCTGCGTGATTACATTTTTCGTGAATCCCACGGGAACTAAGACATTTACGGGATACAAATAAGTATAATCCGCCCGATTCCCTCGCGGGGAAGGCAGAGTTAGCCGAATGTCTGTAGACTTTCCAGTTTACCACGATTCACCGGTTTTTTGGTTGGCGGGAAGAGTGGTGACATTTTACCATCCACCCATCGCCACATTTTACCGATCCGATAACGATCGTCGACTATTTCTAGCTATGACAAGGACCGACGCGACGGCTTTCACCCGAGGCACGGGAGTGGTAACACACCACTCTGGAGTCTGGCACTCCCAGCTGCTATTGAGATTTGGATTTTCGAGAAAAACTTCGAAAAGACCTTAATAACACTTTTGCCCGACTCGGGGATCGAACCCGATACCTCATGATCTGAGCCAGATAGCATAAAAATTATTCTATATCCCATTTCAGGTCCTAATCTACCCGTGATCCAAATTTCACACAAATCAATCGTGTAACTTTTTGTCGCATTGAGTAACAAACTATAAACAAACTTTCACATGAATAATATTAATGGTGTATAAACAATAGTTTGACGACAAGTTACGGGTGTCGAGCTTATTGAATTCAAAGCGCGCCTCGCGCCGGAAGTGGCCGCGGTTCCGCCGCCGCCGCAGCTGTCCTCCAGTGGCGTACCAGCTTTTACGAGATTTTTGGAGAATGCCATTAAAATAACGTGATGTAAAGGCTATTACGACACAAGTTATTCCATGGACTTATTACTCACTTTTTGCAATTAAAACTTTTTCTTTAGTAGTTTGGCTGTTCGGCTGTTAAAATTACGAGATTCATAATCCGGTTTCCAGTTCGGATGATGTCCAATTGCGCCGGACAACTACGGAACCCTGCACTGTGCATTAGTCGTGCTTCATTCTAGAGCACGTAA
Organism: Apodemia mormo; assembly: GCA_036924255.1. NCBI lineage: Eukaryota > Metazoa > Arthropoda > Insecta > Lepidoptera > Riodinidae > Apodemia > Apodemia mormo. The sequence goes on from JAUPFN010000022.1 coordinate 697,432, forward strand.
GAGGTAAAAGGTGTATCTTGACTTACTTAACATCCTATGTTCGGTGGACGGAGCACAGGGCGTCCACGGTATTTTTCAGTCGCGATCGATTTAAAAAGACTATACAAGTTGACAGTTGTATATTTTCTGATTGTGTTATTAATGAACAACGGCAGCGTCTCTCATCATCACGTATTGTTATGTCGTAGTAGATGAGAAACAATGAGCATTAATTTTTGCTCAAAGGAACGCTTTCGGTTTCCCCGATCGGCGGGGTTATCACGTAACTCATAATACGATATTTCGTAATTTTTTAGTTATTGCAAGACATCCAATGATCAGCAAGCAATTGGCGACGATTTTGATGATTTTTTCGTTACGTTTAAAAGTCATCGCTGGTCGCTGGCGGATTGCAAACGTTAGGTGATACGCCTGCGGGTCGCTGTCAGGTTATTTGTTTTCATAATAATTACTTGTACTGTTAATCATTTGAAATGAAGCTTTTTTAATCATATCTACGTTTACCTTACAGTTACGTGAATACTTTGAACATTTTTGACGTGTATACTACTTTACAAGTTAATAGCCTTTTCTCGCGGTATAACCTACGTAGATCCCGATCCCATGGGAAGATTAGGATAAAGAGTAGCCAATGAGACTTAAGAATAACAAAACTTTCTCCAGAGTCAGTTCAATAGTTCCAGAGATTACTTCCTACAAACTCACAAACTTACAAAATTTGCATTTTTATAAGTTTTCGCCTGTATAATTGTCGCATCTGTGGCCTAGTGGTACGGTGTCGGAATTGACCACATGAGGTCCCGGCTTCGATTCCCAGTTCAGGCAATACAAAAATGTGTATTTTTTCAGTTTTCTGACAAAAATAACGTTGCCCGGGATTGGAAAAAATACCCGGTTGGCGATAGGCTTGCCACCTATCACATTGTGGGACTTAGCATATCGTGGGTGCACTTTGTGCACGTCTACTTGAAGATACTTTTTTTATGATATTTGTATAGATGAATAAAGTGTAAGTCGTAACAGTTAAAATTAAGTAAACACGTTCGCGCAACGGTCTAGTTCATGCAGTTCGATAAAGTGGGGCGTAATTATTAACGCTTGCTTGTAAATATTAATAATAATGTGGCACAGTTGTTAAGTTTTGAATTTCTATAGTGATTGGGGCCATTTTGTATTACATTAAAAAAGTATCATTAATTTAAAAGACATTCCAATTCACCGCGATTCACTGGCTTGGCGAAAAGGACGGTGATCCCAGTCATTGCGGTTTACGGCCCAGATAACGGATAGTCGGTAAATAGTCCGGTCAATTTAGACATAAAATTAGTGATCAAATAACGAAAATTCCCACAGAGCGAAATTTTCGTAGAGACCTTGGGTTTACCATTACAAATAAAGTGCCAAAAGTCCCCATCGATCCCATGTGTGCTAAGATAATTATTCGGGGTCAAAGGTCAAAATTTTAGGTTTTTTGAAATTTTGTCGGAATTTTCGTTATTTCAATTGTCTAAATTGACTGAGCTAAAAACAAAAGCTAACTCTTGCGATACCCGAGACTGACAGGTCTAAGGCCCATCAGAGTTACAAGGATATCTGAACTCCCACCTGTCTTTGCTACTTAGATTCCAATTTTCCCCTGTGTTGGTCCCGGGCTATTTGTAGAATAGGCCAACTGCCGTTCTGCCAGGCAGGTCGTAAAAGGCACTGATTGGCTACGCGAGTCACTACCATCGTGGCTACTAGGTGATGGAGTTCTGCATTGTCTCACCCGGGTCTGGTACCACCGCCTTGCCTATTCCTACCGCAATAATAATAGTAAGGTAGCCGGTAAACTAATGCACGTAGCAAAGCAACATTAAGATCTTTGGTGTCTATAGGCGATGTTCAACTCTTTCCATCAGGAGACCCATATGCTATAGCTATAGGAATAGGTAATTCCTGCCGCAATAGAGTCAGTGCTTGTCACTGTCGTGTTCCGGTTTGGAGGGTAAGGTAGCCGGTAAACTTATGCATGTGGCATTAGACCGCGCCACAAGATAGCAACGCACTATTAACATCTTTCTGTGTAAAAGTATCTGTGAGCGATAGTTGACTCTTTCCATCAGAAGATACATCTGCTAGATTGCTATCTTATGATATTGAACTGCTACTAGTAATTCTTTTATGTTAATTTTAACGTAGCATCCATTTGATTTCTTACAAGTTTTAATTATTATTGTGGTCGAATTTTTTTGTTATATTAATAAAAATTGAATTGACGTCATTTGTTGCATTTTTACCGCGTTTAACTATAAAATGTTAGCTCTTAATTGCGACTTTGGTCGCGTGACTCGGAATCATTACTTCCTATTGCCTAGTCGGTTAAAATAGCCTGTGTCTCTTCTGGATAGTGGAACTTTCTAATGGTAAAAATAATTTTTAGATGGGATTAATAGTTTTTAAGTTTATTCGATACAAACTTACAAAAATACCAATGTTATCTCTTTATAACATAGTACTTATAGACAAGGTTGAATGTTTTCTCTATGGTATAGACTAGCTGAATTATATAAGTTTTTGATGACTCCTGCTGGAATTTTACCGAGTCAAGAAGTATTCCAAATCCTATTCCAGTTTCCATCATCTGCCTGCGAGTCAAATTTTATCCAAATCGGCCCAGTTGTTTTTGAGTGACTGAGTATCTAATGCTGGGATCGCACTTGTGCCTTTCGTCCCGAAGTAATATGCGCGCTAACGCAGGCCGGAACGTATGCGAAAATAGCCGATAATAGCCGGTCACAACTGCATTTATCGTGTCATTGCACGAAGCTTTGTGACAATAGACGCAGTGCGGCTGAGGCGTAACAAACATCCACACACAAACTTTCACATTTATATTATTATGGAATATCTTCGGAGTTGTATGAACAAGTGTATGAACTGTGGATTGATGGTGTTTATATGCCCTCACCGCTGCACAGCATACAGCTGCTCCTTGCGGTATAAATAACCCCACAACATCAGCCGGAGATAGTTTTACTACCGAATTGTTTGTAATAAGGACGTTTCGCCCACTTCAACATGCATTTTGTGAAGTTCTCAGAAACGGTGTTAAAAAACCGCCGCGCCACTTTTGGACGCAACTGGGTCACCTGCTGGTTCTTCCGTCAGCTCATCAAAGCGAACTAGATATTAATGGATGTTACATAGGTTTTTGTAACGTAGCTGTTGAATAATAATGTGTGAGGTAATTATGGGTGTATTCTTAAATATTGTTTTCCTGATTCGATAGCCTAATGCTATCTATATGATATATACACCTATATGATAGGTAAGCAATTTTGGGTATAAATCGTAAGGTCCTGGATTTGAATCCCAGATCGGGCAATAAATGATATTGACTTTTTTCACATGAAATTCTCATTAACTTAAAATCATGACATAGTATAAAACAAAGTCGCTTTCTCTGTCTGTCCCTATGTTACTATGTATGCTTAAATCTTTAAAACTACGCAACAAAATATGCGTTTTTTTCTAATAGATAGATTGATTCTTGAGGAAGGTTTTAGTATATAAACCTTTCGTGGTGGTATGTCAATGCTATTACCTAGTTGTTGCATGCAGCAACTAATAATTTTAATGTATTGCTAAAATATATATATAAATTGTATTGCTAAAATATTCTTTATCTGATCGTCCAAAGAGTAATCGGTACAAGAAATTCTGAAAAATTGTATTCGTTCATAACAATTTTCCTCTGATAAATTTTTAGTATTATTTGTAATGTTTGTTGGCAAAATATGTTAATTTTTTAAGTAGTATATGCAATATTTTCTCATGATTAAATATTCGGTTTCGGACAAATATTTTGTAATTAAAAAATATTAGTAACCGAATATTCGTGGCATCTTCAAGGTAAATTTAGTTTCCTCGCCAGCCGTGCTGAATCCAGCTGTGTAACGGGTACTCTGTAAGAAACGACGTAAAAAACTTGTTTTTTGTTTGCTATACTTTTGTAAAATTTACATTCATGTAAGTTAATTACCGAGGCGTTATCTTTGTACGTTTCTCATAACGCTTCTTTGCAACGAATAAGCTCTCATTTTCAAGTCTCATATAAATTTCTCAGAGTCGCTTGTTGCACTACTTAAATATTTCAGTTTCTAAAAGCAGTCAAGACGCCGTAGCCTAATGAACTCCCGGGAAACTGGGGGGTAGTTGACCTTTGGAGTGAGCCTAATGGGAGTAAAGGGCTTCTTTTTGCGAATAGACTTATCTAAGGCGGATTCAATGTTGTAAGTTGAAGTCTTACTTAAAACTTAAACTTTATCATAAATAAAAAAAAAAAAAAATTTTACCGTATTTAATTAATACTAGTTAGCTGTTACCCGCGACATCGTTCGCGTGACCTAAGAACTTACTAAGCTTGACGTAAGCACATTACTTCCCTTTGCTTAATCATGAGAAAGGTAGCATATGGTGGTTTAAAACCATCTTCTCAATTTTCCGCGTTGGCCCGGATTCCCGTTGAAGTATAGACCATCTGCCGTTCTACCAATCAGTCCGTAAGAGGTGAACTGGGAGAGGAGGACTGGCTATGCGAGTCTACCATCGTCGCTACTAGGTGGCAGAGTTCTGTATTGTCTTGTCTTGGGTCTGGTACTACCACTTTATCTATTTTTGCCGCAATAGCGTCAGTGCTTGACACTGTCGTGTTCCAGCTGGAAGGGTTAGGTTATATATATATATATATATATATATATATATATATATATATATATATATATATATAAAATATTAAATATACATATATAAAAATAAGTTGATCCCGTGGTATTAACTAAAAACTGTTACAATGCAACGGGCTGCTGGGTGCGGCTAGTTATTATAAATGCGAAAGTTCGGATGTATGGGTGGATGTATTGACTGTTTGTTACTCAATCACGCAAAAACTGCTGAACCGATTTGGATGACATTTGGCACATATGTAGATGATGACCTGGGATAGAGCACATAGGATACTTTTGTCCCGGAAAAGTAAGTTGTTCCCGCGGGATTCATAAAAAACTTTTATAATGCAGCGGGCTGTAGGTTGCAGCTAGAATTATAAATGCGAAAGTGAGTTTGTTTGTTTGTTACGCTTTCACGGCCCTACCGCTAAACCGATTTTAAGTAAATTTGTCATGAAGATAGCTCAAATCTGGGGTGGAATATAGACGAACTGTTTTACCAAAAATTAAACCCTATGGGGCTGAAATTAGCTGAAACTATATCGACGACATGTTAATTGACACACAGGCGAAGTTGCGCGGGTCACCTAGTATGATAATAAATGGCGAATCATGACAACAACATGTATTAATTGTGCTGTAATAAGCAAGTAGGAAGGTACGAAGGAATAGTTGCTCATGTTTCAAGCTACTATGAAATCGGAGTATGAATGGGAGTCTGTAGCTCCGTGGAGGTATAGCCAGCCAATGAATGGAGGGCGCTGTGCTGTCTGCGCACTAAACATTCCGACAATATGAGACCTGACGTCCATTTACTATTTCTTATTGCGGACAGCGGGTCCTATTGTATGCTGCTGAGTTTAATAACACATTGTTATGGTAATAAAAACGTTCGTGTATCGATTGTACTGCAATAAGGTATCACAGTATATGTACAGGGCCTTTAAGCTATGATCTCATGAAATCGCATTTCTAACTTCAACTGCTATTCTATTATAGTGTATTGACTAATAAGTGATAAGACACTATAAAAATAAATTTATTGAAGTGAAAACTTCTTTAGGCGCGTTGAGCGTTTTGGTAGAGGGTAAAATCCTCGGTTCGCGTCACCGACATGCTAATGATAATAGTATATCTATAGCTATGGAGAGCCAGACTAGCGCACGCGCAGTAGCCTGTGTACACGTATACACTAATACATCGACTATTTCTGACTGTATTATGTGCGCGTTGGACGCTTTATATAGTTATATAGTTTTAATTACTCTCAACTTAATAGTTCCGTTTTCACTTCTATCGGCAGTCCCACGACTGCTACTGGTTTTTTTTTGTACAGCTACCGAAATATTTAATGCAACTATCGAAATTATCTACACGTACATACATATCTTCACGGCGAATCCCTTACGGGGTAGGTGTAGGCAACATTACCTCATATGAACTTTTAAACTAACGCTTTCTACTATCATTTTTAAAAATATATAAACGAGCAGACTACCCGTGACCACGGTCAATGTAACTTGGCCGAAACGTCGAGCTTTATAAGTCTATTCTATATATGTACGCGTTTTTGACCCGTTTATACATTTTTAAAAATTGTCTCATATCTTATAAACATTTTTTTCAAACCAGTTTTCGTTTAAGTTTTGTTGAAGTCTATAATCCCATTTTTTAGTATTTTACTTTTTATTCTAGAACTTAAAAGTTAGAGCGAGAGGGACACACATTTTACACAACAAAATATTGAAAAAATAAAAAAAAATTGTATTCTTCATATTATCTACAAAAACCTACCTATCTAATGATATCTCCCACACGGCTTCTCGAATTATTTTTGTTCTCTACGGTACATGTACGGAGATGGGTACCTCTCCGTACATGTACCTTAATTTATTTAGGGTTAAATTTTAAGTTTATTTAAGGTACCTTAATAATCTTATTTTTCAAAATCGTACTTACTGCATCAATTTGTAGCGGTTCATAAAATACACATTATTTTCAAATTTCAGCCACACAGAACCTATAGTCTCCGAATAAAATAACTGTGATATACGGACGCATGAACGGACGGACGGACAGACGGAAATTACGAAATTATGAGGGCTCCATTTCTTGCCATTTGGATACGAAACCCTAAAAAGTGACAGAACAAGGTCTCAATATCCATTCATTGAACCATCAATCCAAATGTAAACTACGCAGTAAATGCAATAACGGACATTCAATTTCCTGTATTTCTGGAACCATACATCAGCTGATCTCCACTAAATTTGTATGGGACTAAATAGGAAGTATATATACCCTGCCAGACGAAAATGGAATTTTCCAAATCGATGAATAAATGACCGAGTTATGAGGTATCAACAATGATGTGTATAATGATATAAAGGTATACACGTCATTAGGTATCAAACATAAAATAAATACAGTTGAGTTGACAACCTCTTCTTTGAAAATAACCCATTGATATTACATTTTAATGTATATCGTTCCCTACTATAATAATAGTTTATGAAGTACTAGCTGTTGCACGCGACTTCGTCCGCGCGGACTTAGTTTACTCCGCACAGCTCCTCCCCCGTAGGTGATAGCGTGATAATATGTAGCCTATATGTTGACCCGACCTATTAGTAATATTCATGCAAAATTTGAAGTAAATCCATCCAGTACTTTTTGAGTTTACCCCGGACGTACATTGACTTTTCTACGATTTTATTATATGTATATAGATATTTTAACGCTGGTTCTCTTGCTAAGTGCACAGAATGAAGAAGGTTACACAACGTTTTAGAACTACTAGTACTGCGAATCTCCTCGATTCACTGATTTCATCGCGAGATTGATGGCGTTTTCTGTTATTCTTCTATTTTTATATAAAATCTATTTTATTTAGTTATTCTTCTATTTTATTTAGTTATTCTTCTATTTTTATAAAAAAACAACTATATCGAGCATATTAGTATTTTAATACAGGTATTTTGAGGAGAGAGTAAAGTCAGTATCTGCCTCTTTATTGCCAGTGCTAGTCACAGCCGTGTTCCGGGTTCGGTAAACATGAGATCAACCGGTCTCTATGAGCGCTTACTTTAATATTATATTAATTTATTCTATAGATAATAAATTTGTATAATTGAATATACCAATCTCACTATAATAAATAAATTAATTATTTGTTAGAAATTGTGTGCATTTAACTATTACTTATTACAATATTATTATATCACATAGGTATTTCATCAGACAACTGGTATAAAAAAATTTATATTACTATTTTTTGCATGCGTAGTACACAGTATTTTATTCTGAATAAAATTACCTTTATTTTAACTGGAATTAGTCTTCATAATGTACAGCCGCGGCGTGCAAAAATTAGAAAAATGTAGATTTTTAAGTAATCAATTCAACTACACATGTATACATCTATTCAAATAAATAAAATTAGAGTGTGTGTTTTTAATAATAAAATAACCGTTTTATACTAAATACACATGGATTTATACACGGTACATATACCAAAATATCATTTTTTTTTTACAATTTTTGTCTGTCTGTTTGTTCCGGCTAATCTCTGAAACGGCTGGACCGATTTTGACGGGGCTTTCACTAACAGATAGCTGATGTAATAAGGAGTAACTTAGGCTACTTTTATTTTAGAAATTTTTCGACGCCGACGAAGTCGCGGGCACAGCTAGTTATTAATACAATTAAAATAATACAAATCAATTAAAATAAGGTACGAGATAATAATAAACATTTAAATTTGATTTAATCAAGAGCATTTATAGTAATAACTGAAATTTATTTTATTATTTCATTTGAATGTGTTAGCTGTAGGTTCACATTTATATTTTTTTATAAATAATTCATTTATATCGTAAAAGCACTTCCTAAAAGCCATTTCAAAAGTTTGTTCTTAAATTTGTTTTATGGTGTTTTTTACAATAAAATATTTTTTTGTGTATGTTTATAAGCATTACAAAAACTTTTTTATATAAGTAGTTACATTTCATTTTAGCTTAAACATTTATACACAACTTTGGACCGATAGACTTATAAACTTGCACATTTTCAATATAAATTTGTTGCATTGTATCACAAAAAGATTAATAACCCCCATTCAGATAAAACTAAGTAGTTTTGTTGTTTGTACGTAAAAATGTATAAAATGTTATCTTCAAAGAAAGAGTCAAGTTCGTTACTGGGCTTGAGTATTTACAGATAACCTCGAGTGTCGCCTGGATAAAGTGGAACATATTGAAAAAGAATGATAAAGGGTTCTGTATTTAAAATACCTTACATATTGTGTTCGAAGAAGTACAAACTTCAATCTTAGTATATCCCTTGCGGAGTAGAAACAGCGAATCGAAACTCAAATCGTAAGACATCAGTCACGATTCTCTGGTACAGTTTTCGAGCAGGTGGAGGTCCCCACTGTCGCATTGAGTGACTCATCGACAACCGATAGTTGTCTACGCAACCAGTGGGTTCGGTTCCTGACAGAGGCATACAAATTTTAGTGTGATGAGCATAGATGTTTGTATTTCTAGGCTTGGGCGGTAGTGATTATGTCGCAGTGAAATTGTCAATAGTCGTTAGATTATAATCTATCTAGTGAGTTTATAATTTGGTTAGGTTAGGTTAGCAGTTAAATTATTATGATATCACTTAGTTAGATTATAATCTAACGGTATTGACAATTTCACTGCGACATATCTATCTATATTTAATATTATAAATACGAAAGTTTTTATGTTTGGATGTATGGATGGATGTATGTTTGTTACTCAATCACGTGAAAACTACTGAACCGATTTGGAAAAAAACATAAAAAATATATCCTGCTAATATTATAAATGCGAAAGTTTGTGAGTATGTATGTATGGATGTTTGCTACTCTTTCACGCAAATACTACTGAACCGATTACGATAAAATTTACGGTATGTAGATAGCTGAAGACCCAGAATAATGCATAGGCTACTTTTTATCCCGGAAAAGTTAAGTGATCCCGCGGGATTCACTAAAAACTTTTACAATGCAGCGGGCTGCACGCTGCAGGTAGTATTATATATTATAACTAGCTGTTGCCCGCGACTTCGTCCCCGCGGACTTCGTTCACTCCGCACAGCTCCTCCCCCGTAGGTGATAGCGTGATAATATGTAGCCTATATGTTGACCCGACCTGTTAGTAATATTCATGCAAAATTTGAAGTAAATCCATGCAGTACTTTTGAGTTTACCCCGGACGTACATTGACTTTCCTACGATTTTATTATATGTAAAGATAAGTTGTTCCAGTGTGATACACCAAAAATACACTTACACAAAAATACACTTTTATAATGCAGAGGACTGCAGGGTGTAGCTAGTTAGATATCAGTATTTATATGTGTATTTCTGTGTATTAGTGTCGTTGACTAACACCCATATTACGAGCAAATAATTTGCTTGCTATGGGATTAGATCAATTCGTGTAATTTGCCCAACGGCAATTTTATTATTAGATATTATCATATAGCCCGATCCAGAATTTGTCTTCATAATCTGCAAATAGGTTTACAATTTGACGACTATTTAATAAACTATCAATATATTCTGCATAACTGGGAAGTTATCGTTGTAGTATACATATCTATACTAATTTGATTATGTACAAATATTGTGTATTCACTAATCATTAATATATACTTTAATACATTATTTTTTTATAATAAACTATTTGATATAATATACTAGCCGTTACTCGCAACTTCATTCGTGTGACCCAAAATCATTACTTTCTTTTGCTGTGTCGGATAAAAAGTAGCCTACGTTACTCCTGTAGACTTCTAAATTCTAATGGTAAATTAGTTTATTCGTTACCAACCAAACAAATTTACAACAAAGCAAATGTTTCCTCTTTGTAATATCTACTTATTTATACATGAAGTAAAAGCTTGTACTACTTTGACGAAAATTACGCGAATGAAAGAATTTGAAATTTGGCATAGTTGAAGTTTACAATGCGGCGGACTGCAGACACTTAATTAATATCCATTAGAAATAAATTAAAGAACACAGGCCATTTTAATTTTGTACAACCCTTGCATGTCTTTTGGAGTGACAAGTGCAGTGTCTTTTGAAAATTATACCCCGATTTACGCGAATTCGACTTATGCGGTTGTCGCTCAGTCCCACCTATCGCGTAAGATCGGGGTATTACTGTATTAACTAAAACAAACGATGTATGATTTCTTGTCCATTCTCTGCATTACACACACACTACATTCATGTGACATACATGATAATACACACACGTATATTATTTTCTTTACGGCTAATGTCTGTTGTCAAACTTGGTAGAATTCCTACCACAGGGCGGTCGTTAGTCAGTATACATATTATACGTTTAAAATAACCGAACCGTGTTAGATTTCATTAGCGAAGGAATGAGTGCTCTGCTCTTGAATGTTAAAGCGCGGCATTCTTCAGCTGGCAAGGCCTTGTCTGACATTGCTCAAGTCGATGGAGAAGGGTAATTACCTAATTACACGTTAACAAACTAATTACTTCATTTTGAGTATATTACTGTGTCAGTTAATGTGGAATAAATATGATTTTCTTGCAGTACGTGACATGGTTAGATATCTCATGTCACGGTATTCACGTACGAACTTTTCACTTGATTACTTAAGCGTAGGCCCCGGTTACACTTTGATTAGTACGAATGCGAGCGTTTAATCCAGGTGCTTAGTGCTTGCTCAACAGCAAGAAACGTGTAAACAACCGTTTATTAGTGCGAATGATTAGTAATCAGCGTAGTTAAAGTGAATAGACGCTGAGTACTAATTACTCGGACTAATCAACGGCTGTCTGCACATGTTTTTTGCTTAATACTAAGCACCTGCATTAAACACTCGCACTAACCAAAGTGAAACGGACCGTACTTATGGGTATGCGTAAGTTTACCTGCCGCTCTTAAAAATAGAACTCGCCAACGATTAACAATGAGGTAATGGAGGCAGAAGTAGCATTGGAGCCTGCAAAATATGGTAGCCTTTCATCATCATAATAGCTATGACTCGATCAGTTTTTATCCACTTCTCACGTGCTGTCCGACTAGAAGAGCGATGGCTTCATATATGCATACGAGTAGACACATGACGTCCAGTGTTTGGATTAGGGTTACCAGTTACGGATTTATTATTTCTGGAATAATTCTATGAAAAACGATAACATTTAGTATTTGAAAATAAAGAAAATGTAGGATTACATATTATATGTATAAGCGTAGACAACTAAAAATAATTATTCGATTTGGTAATTTTATTTTTGAAGGCATGCGCTTACTTGAACATTTTGGCGATTCATTTTTATTTATATGTTTAGATTACTAATACCGAAGACTATGCAGATATATTGCTAATACTCAATGATAAACCTCGTTTAATTTATCCATCTTACAAACCAATAAAAATAAAATGATGTTTTGTTGATGCCCAGATTTAAAAACCAAAGTCCCGATTATTTTACCTTCTGGCTCTGAAAATTTATGCATTAGACCTGGCAACACTATCATTGTGTGCTCTGAGTGCTAAGTGTGAGTTTTTCTTTTCGTATTCGATCCTGAGAGCGTTTCGAGTTTACTAGGAATTTGTATGTGATTTGTACAGCGCCACCCAGTGGTAAACTGGTTTCTCACGTTTACCACTAGGTGACGCAGTACAAACCGCATACAAATTCCTAGTAAATTCCAAACGCGCTCACGATCGAATGCGAAAAGAAAAACTCACACTTAGCACTCTGCTCACTCAACACGGCGTGTGTATTTAAAAGGAACTCGCGGTACATTTGGTACCGCAACTTCTATTGGTGGTATTGAAGAAAATATTCCATAAATAGGATTCCATTCCATAATACCCCGGTCCCTACGGGTCCCCTGTGCCCGTGCGCCGTGTGCGCGGGTGCGGCGATCTCCGGGTCGGCGCACCGCTCTGGCGGCTTCACGCATGCGTTCGTCCGACCGGTTTACACAGGGTTGTCAACTACTGCCATTATTTATTACTTAAACTCTTTATTGCACGATACGATCATAAATATTAACCATTCTATACGACGTCAAAGAAGCATTTGGATGTTGCATTCCGGTAAAATACCTTAATATCTTAATCCCATTACGGTATTCAACTAAATGTTTAATAATTTTGAATCTCTAAGGCCGAGTTAGTTACTAAATATATAACTTAGGGACGGCTTGACGGATTTTTTATGATTTTTGATTTCTTGATTTTGTCTCTGCCTCCACCTGCAGAATAACTATCAAAATCTTTTAAAAATAAGGAAAATCTTTTATAAATATGATAAACTAAACTTGCTACTAAATTTTTATTCCATATATTAAACGTTATCAGAGATTCAGCAACATTTAGCGTGAGTTTTAGTATCATCTTACCCATTCCTACTGTCATAGCACCATTGCTTATCACTGTCTTATTCCGGCCTAGAGGGGCTGGTGAAACGTATGATAAGGCATCATTATATCTTTGGTTATAACGTTGCCTAGCAGGAAAGCTGTCTGATTCTTTACGTTCCAGTGATATAAAAAATCATGGTCCGACGGAAATCGAACTTAATGTCCAAACCGAAGCAGGCTTTACCACTGGACGAAAAAGTCAGTCTCAATTAAGGAGAATAATAAGCACTCAAAACGATTGTCAAAATATGTTTCAGTGTGGTTGACATTTTGGGGTAAATTCCTAGGTCCGATTACTGCAGTATAATTTTCTTTAAATAAAAACTTGCTCGGCATAGATTTTCCTCACGATGGTTTTGTTCTATTTTGCAGAATAGACCATCTGTTTTTCTGCCAAGCAGTTTATAGACGGCGAAAGATTGGCCAAAAATGTCATTTTTTATGTCATAACATAGCAAAGAAGCAGATGGGTCTCGTGATGGAAAGGCACGATAGATGGTATCTTGTGGTGCGATAATGGTGCGTTGCTATCTTGTGGCAAAGTCTAATTCCACATGCATAAGCTTACCGGCTACCTTACTCTCTAAACCGGAACACGACAGCGACAAGCACTGACGCTATTGTGGTAGGAATAGGTAAGGCGGTGGTACCAGACCCGGGCGAGACAATGCAGAACTCTACCACCTAGTAGCCACGATGGTTGTGACTCGCATAGCCAGTCGGTCGCGTTTTACGTCCTGCCTAGCAGAACGGTAGTTAGCCTATTTTTCAAAGGAGCCCGGGACCAACACGGGGAACATGTTATGTGTTATTTCATTTATTTAATTATCTATAGTCGAAGCTTGACTCAGGTCAGAACAGCCATCTGCTTGATTGCTAATCTACTGTGCTAACAAGAATATTTATTTATTTATTTATTTCCATAATCTTCCTACTATCATTACAGGCACAGACCCAATGCGATAATAGTACGACAAACAATCTATTACTACACATGACAATACAACACTCAATAACTATGTACACTTAAAACAAGTGATAAGACGTAACATATACAACAAAACATAACTATACAACTATGAATAACACAAGACACACAACAAGACTTTTACAAATTCACTCGATTTGGATGAAAATATATCCAACCTGGCACGAACTTCATTAAGTATAACGATAGCTCGAGTCAGTGGAGTTTTGGCTAACAGATTCGTCCTGGCCTCCGGCACAACCAGCAATGGCGGACACCGACGCCTCCAAACATAGCGATCCGGTACGTACAGGTGTAAGTGTTGTAGTACTCCCGGGTTATGAGCTATCCCTCTTATCAGATTAAAAATGTATATAACAAGTGCGAAATCCCGACGTACCCTCAATTCATTGTATCCTACCATTCCGATAACAAATAGCGTTGGGTACATAAGTGGATAAAACGGATAAACACCATACATTTTCCAATACAGATGTCTCGTGAATTTATTTTGAATACGCTCCAGCATACCCACATACTTCGCTTCATATGGATCCCATATGACTGCATTGTGTTCCAGATGACTCCTGACCAGTGCATCATATAGTACTTTGAGCGCCGTAATGTGAGTAAAGCCTCGAGTTTGCCTCAAAACAAATCCCAAGTTCCTGTATGCTTTTTTGCAGATATTCATTATATGGTTACGAAATGTTAGTTCGCTACTAATAGTAACCCCTAAATCACGTACCTGCTCAACTCGCTGCAATGGCACTGCATCCATTCTATACTGGAAATGAACCGCTTTACTAGGCGTGCGAGTAAACGTAATATACGAACATTTGGCTACATTAAAATAAAGTTTGTTCTCGCGGCTCCAGTCCGCTACTCTATCTATATCTTCCTGTAGCCGTTCGCAATCACTCGCGTTTTTAACCTCAAGCAGCAACTTGAGATCATCTGCAAATAACAAACATTTACTATGCCTGACGACTTCCGGCAAGTCGTTTATTATTATTAAAAATTCGAGAGGTCCCATGTTGCTGCCTTGGCTTACGCCTGACCTAGTATAGTATAGTTCAGATTCAATTCCGTTTATATCGACGTACTGTTGCCTATCCTTCATGTAACTCGCAAAAAATTGTAAGAGGTGTGATGTGCAGCCAACTTTTGCGAGCTTCATTAGGAGTATATCATTGTCGACTGTGTCGAACGCCTTCTTAAAATCAAAATAAGCTGCATCGACTTGTACACCTGCGTCAATAGAAGGGACAACCTGTGCCATAAAATTGAAAAGGTTTGTAGCAGTACTGCGCCCTGCACGAAAACCGTGCTGCGCATCCGATAGTTGAGCGTTCACTTGTATCTGTACCCAACGCTGGACAGCCGACTCAAACACCTTTGCCGGTGTCGACAGAACTGCCACCGGTCTATAACCGCTAATATCCTCGCTAGATTTACCCTTCGGAACTGGTATTACCCTAGTAATTTTCCACTGATTCGGAAATTCTGCAGATTTAAGGCAAGTGCTAAACAAAAAGTGCAGAGGTTCTATTAGAACTCTACTGCAATCTCTAACCAGAAAAGCTGGTATACCGTCGGGACCTGCCGAACATTTCGGCTTAAGATGTTTAAATGCCATTTCTACGTCATACAAACTAAGACCTTCTAAGTGTACTCGTGTACTCGTACTGGCGCCCGCCTCCGCTGCTCGCACATCTAATTGAGGTGGCTCACTATTATAAACTGACTTAAAATACTTAGCGAATTGCTTAACACACTCATAGTCCGTTAAGTGCTGACCGTCCATGACTATACTCGTTACGTACTCAATTAGACATATGTCTAATTGAGTACGTAACGTGTTTTTTGGTCTATGTATTATATGTATATATTTTACATTAAAGGTAAGGCTATTTTAAACAATCTATTTGAATAGTTATTGATATTATAAGCAGCAGTTTTTGGGGGTTTTGTACCCAAAGGTTGACAAACGCCAAATCCTTAAATATGCCTACGTTTTGTGTTTGTCAAAGTGCCTCTTATTCCTTAAATTTAAATAAGTAGACATCTGAGATTTTCACAGAATGCGTATTATTACTCTAGCCACTTTCATAACAAATAATAAAATGTAAAAATTCAGATCCCTAAGGGGGGCGATAAGTAACATCAGTTAGTATCGCTTGGTGGTAGGGAACTATACGTGTGCGTGTCCGACTCGCATTTTTTATGTATTAATTTCTGGTTCTAGAATCTAGAAATTTTAAGCGATGATGTCGTGAAGCTGTATTAAGTGGATTTTCTTTGCCAAGTACAGAAAAACGAAATACATTAAATGTCATAAACAATTACTAAATAGTAAATACCTCATTGGTGATAAAATACAGATTAAGTAACTTAGACACGTCAACCCTAGGCTGAGTGGAGCTATAGCACGTGCCAATCAAATAGTTCTAAGTAGCAATGAATTACAAAGCAGGCACTCGCACAAACTGACAGTGAAACTAAACTTTTTGTGTAAATGATATATTTCTTCCTGGTCGGCGTTGTTAACGGTATTTACTCAACGCGTGTCTTAGCCGTATAACTAATTATATAATTACACATACTCGTCTGATTACATACTTAAGTTATAGTTGGAAATTAAAAAAAAAAATGGGGCTGTCTTATCTTGAAATAATATTTACGTAATTACATATTTATTTTTGAATGATGTGTTTTTTAGTATAAATTATTATTAACTAGCGACCTGCCCGACGTTTCGCCCGCGTAGCTTTTGTTCCCGTGGGAAAATCGGAAAGGTTTATACACTAAAATCTTCCTCAAGAAACAATCTATCTATTAAAAAAACCGCATCAAAATCCGTTGCGTAGTTTTAAAGGTTTAAGCATACACAGGGACAGACAGAGAAAGCGACTTTGTTTTATACTGTGTAGTGATTTTTACCCGATTACGAAACGCAAAGGCTTTGTTCATATATATTTATTTATTTATTTTATTAAGGACCAACAGTTTAACAATAATATAAGCAAAAAAACAGTTCAATGATTTCTAATAGATAGATGTAAAAACTATTTACAATCGGTCACAACATGCTTAAGAAACATAATTTAAAATGATTATTCCACACACACACACACACATTTGATTATTTACACACAATTTGAGACTTATGATAATACATAAGGAATCTGTATAATAAAAATTTGAAATGAAACATAATGAATGATCAATTATTACATTATTATACATGGTTAAAAGGTATGTTATACTTTGATAAGTGGATATATTTAGGTATTTTTCATCCGTCCGGCTACTGTTGGAGAAAACATAAATTGCTGTACCGTTAAGCATTTCTTTGTAAGGCTAGACTACTAATTAGTTGGTAGAGCTCTACATCTGGCCCGGGGTGGGACCCGCATTGTCTTTTTCACCTGACATTCCAATTTACGAAACGCTTCAAAATTATTTTATATTCCTTTTTAAGATATTATTCATGTTATGTCGCCTAAATGGACTAGTGGTAGATACCGGCTTCGGTGAAGTCGTAAGAGATCATGGGTTTGAATCCCGTGTTGAGAAATAAGTTTTAGATGGGTTTTTCTGAAAAACATAACTTGACCGAGTCCCTCCGTAATCTAACCCATCCAGCCATTGTCGGTAAAGGCCACGGAGTAGCTCTGTGGTCAAGGCACCTTTGTAGAATTTGCCATTTCTTCCTGTCAGACAGTTTGTAAAAGTCCAAACGAACCACTACCACCATCACAACTAGGTAATAAGGTTCCGCTACGTTTACAAATATTTATTGATATAAGGTTGCAGGTGAACATTTTAAACATAATAAGTATTCAATTAGAGACGAATGTTTCTGTTTAAAAATAAATAAGTTCGTTACGCGTTATTTCTGAGTTAATTAACGGGTTTCCGAAATAATAATAATCAAACAGTATTAATAGCAGGGACAAAGTTTTAAGGCCATTTTAAGATTTTTTAAAGGAGACAGGACAAACAGCCTCCTGTTGTTAAGTGATGAGTAATCAAACATATGAAGATGTTGCAGTCACTGTAAAACTTTTTCCCTATTATATGTAATAGTGTTTCAATTTTTTTATAGATTGTCGAAAAGATTGGCTACAGTTTTTTCTACTACAGAATTCGTCATCTGATTCATGTCTTTAATAATCATTTCAATTATGATAAACAGATGTAGCCGGTGCAGATTATATATTTTTTGATATCATAAGATAGGATAGCAAACAAGCAGATGGCTCTCCTAATGGAAAGGGAAATCATCGCCTATACACACCAAAGATGTTAATGGTGCATTGTTATTTATGTGGCTGGATGGGAATGCCACGTGCATAAGTCAACCTTACTCTCCAAAGCGGAACTCGTCAATGACAAGAATGTTGGTGGTACCATATACCTGGACGAGACTGTGGAAGTCTACCGATTCCTAGTAGTCACGATGGTAGTGACATTTTGCAATAGTTCGCCTTTTACGAAATGCCTAGCAAAATGGAAGATGGCCTCTTCTTTAAATGGGACCCATAGAAACATGACGTTTAAATGAATAATTAATGATCTCTAATTATTATGTAACACTGCAAAGGAATAGGCATGAAGATATACGTTTTTTTAATCAGCAAATTTTTAATGCGTAGCTGAAACTTTAAAATATTAAATTGTCACCTTTTTTCAGGTACGTATCACTGGTCTGCACCGTGACGCTGTATGCGGGAGAAATCACGGGGTTTATATAATTAGTGAGTACAAATACATAAAACTGTCACACAATCGCGAACTAAATGCTTAGCATCTACGATATGCTCTACTTTGAGACTTAAATATTATTAATCTCTATTAGAAATAAATTATGAACCCCATGTAAAATTTACTACGTATTAAAGGGGTCATCGTGAATAAGGCAATATTTGTAACATGAATCTGGGTAACAGTTCACAGCCATCGGTATGTATACAAAGTGCAGTTAACACTTCCAGTCACTTGTATATACGGCTGTCACTAGTTCATATAAATGCTTCATAATAATTAAATTATTACTGTGCCTAAAAAATAGATATATTTTAAACCAAGAAGGGGGCGTCCACAAATGACGTGAGATGTTTAAGGGGGAGAGGGGGTCGAGAAAAATCTCATCTAAACTTACGTTGGGGAGAGGGGGGGTCTCGGCAAATATCACGCAATTTTTTTCTGATTGAAACAAAAAAAATACTATTTTGGTCCATTATCCAGATTGTACATGCTTAAGATTTCTGCCACCTCCATAATCTATCACTCAGGTTGATTTGTTGGTTGTCCGGAATTGTCACATTTGACAAATCCGGACTTTAAAGAGCATGACGGAAAGTCATTTGCTCCATTTCTAATATTTTTATAACACTTATAACTCTCAGCAATATTGATTACTAGTTAACTAGTCATAAATAAAAGCACGAAGCAATTTTTTTTTCTTATTACAATAACAATCCAACGCGTTTACATATTTAAGAAACCCACATTTTGAAAAATCTCACGTGAGATTGGGGGATGGGGGAGGTGGTTGAATAAAATCTCACGACATCTCACCAGGGGGGGAGGGAGGGACAAAAAATTAAAAAAAAACACCTCACGTAATTTATGGACGCCCCCGAAGCAAAATGGAAGATGACTAGACTAAGTTTATTAGACTAAGTTATTATCTATACATATAATAAAATCGTAGGAAAGTCAAAACTGCACATTAAATATTTTTTTGAAAGAATACTTAGGGCGTGATCTACAAAAGATATCGACGCCAAAAATATAGTTTTTAGAATTTTTGTCTGTTTGTCTGTATGTAAGTCCGGAGTAAACTCAAAAAGTACTGCATGGATTCACTTCAAATTTTGTATGAATATTACTAACAGGTCGGGTGAACATATAGGCTGCATATTATCACGCTATCACTTACGGGGTAGGGGCAGTGCGGAGTAAACGAACTCCGCGCGGACGAAGTCGCTGGCAACACCTGGTATCATATAAAGCCTGTAACGTCCTCTGCAATATAGTATACGTAAGCGCAGTGACGTTGCTCACGATACGATATCCATTCACTGATGCTACGATATTATTGACTGACCAAAGTAGTATTAGATTGTTGGTGAATAAATTAAAACAAAAATCATTTAATCTAAAAATACCTTGTGTCTATTAAGTGTATATATATATATATATATATATATATATATATATATATATATATATATATATATATATATATATATATATATATATATATATATATATATATATATATATATATATATATAATAAAATCGTAGGAAAGTCAATGTATGTCCGGGTAAACTTAAAAAGTACTGCATGGATTTACTTCAAAATTTGCATGAATATTACTAATAGGTCGGGTCAACATATAGGCTACATATTATCACGCTATCACCTACGGGGGAGGAGCTGTGCGGAGTAAACTAAGTCCGCGCGGACGAAGTCGCGGGCAACAGCTAGTATTCAATAACATACCATTAAGTGGCGCCATCAGCCATGTACATATACCAATACCAGCGATGAGTCAACATGACATTTTTAATTGAAGACAATGAGGCCGTTAGAACTAAAATAATAATGAAACAATATGCTAAGTTGTAATGACAACTAGTGGTAATCCCGTGTTCCTTACCCGCTTGTCGCATTGAAACCATAACTTAAAAATAGAATAGATACATTGCTTTGGTTTATTAAAATACCTATTTATAATATAATATCGTTGGACAAATCACACGAATTGATTAAATCTAAAATAAGCAAACTATTTGCTTATAATATGGGTGTTCCTCAACAATATAAAGAAACTTACAAATACTATAAATACTAAAATAGATTGAATGAACGGTCCAACCTAGAAATGAAAACATCAATACCACAGAATACTGGAATCTCCAGTATTCTGTGTCAATATTTATCACACAATGTCTGTCCCTGCATCGAATTATATATTTTAATACCAACTCTAACATACTCAAAGCCAAAACAAATTAAGAAAAAAACACGTGTTTCATATGTTAAATTATTGTTATTTAAATGTTGTATTACATCTCAAGAGCGAATTATATAATATTATAAAATAACTACGCTTTGTTTACAAGTTTACGATTAAACGGATAGACAAGCAAGTTGATATTTTGGTCTCGTCCTCACTTCCTCGGCGTGCTCGGCGTCAGATCATCTCCGGTGGCGATGGCTTGTCGGCTAACATCTACAAATAGACACAACACAAAGTTTCACTTTGGTTTTACGACTTGAATAACGTCAGGTAGAATTCATAATGTTTTGACGTTAAATAACACGTGCATCCAAATATATTGTACGCGATAACAAAACATTGAAAATTTCACACCAAGCGTTACCTACATACTAATTGCAATTTAATATTTGATTTTGTGATAGCGACTCGGTGATTAAATGTTTTTGTGGACAATAATACATTTTTCCGCAATATAAAATTAGGCAATAAGCTATGACTGGCAACAGACTACTTTGTACTCAGACCAACAAAAAATACTTTGTACAACTATTCAAATCCAAACGTTTGAGCTTAAGAAATAACTTACACACACATGCACAAACTCATAAAATGTCTTCGTAAATACTTCATATATTTAATAATAATGGGACAAATACAAAGATACCAAAAACGGTCACTGTCAAACCAACTAAATTCAATATCAGTTGTGAATACAAAAATACATTTATCTCACTTAAGGTTTTATTTTTTCCGAAATTCGTTGTTACAGCCTCGTTTCGGTTTTAGGCGAAAATTGAGAAAGAAGTTGAAATTTTTGGGTTTAATCAAACCCGGCAGGTTATAGCGGGAAGTACTTTTAAATCAACAGAATACGAAGTGAACAAGTGACTCTGTGCAGCCCGCAGCATTATAAAAGTTTTTGGCGAATCCCCTGGGATCACCTAATTTTTCCGGGATAAAAAGTAGATTATGTGCTATTCCCGATCATCATCTACTCGTGTGCCAAATTTCATTTATATCCTTTCAGTAGTTTTTGCGTGGTTGAGTGACAAACATTCATCAATCCAAACATCCAAACTTTCGCATTTATAATAGGTATTAATATACAAGTAGATTTACAATGTATATACCCATGTTGTACTTATTGCATTGATTTATTATACTTTGTATCATGTATGATAATCAATGCATGATTATACATAAATCGTTTTACTGGGTAAACCTTTATATAGTCTATAAGAAACTAACAGCGCCCCACCGCCCATACAGGGTTTAAGTTGGCGGTGATTACGGGACTAGGTACTATATTTTTCCTATGTAACATGTAAGTTTTATCCTGGCTGAACCAGTCTCGAGTGGCTGAGTTAGAAATATGTTTGAAACATACAATTGGCATTTATAGTATTGCTAGAATAATGCAATAGAGTAAAGTTTATTTTAATACATGAAATTGATGCTATCGAATATCCCTTGGGACGTGTTGTATTAAATGGTGGAACGACAACTTAAGGGCTTCTCACAGATTGAATAACGTTGCGTCCAATCGGCACTTTGACAGTACTATTTAGCTACACTGCTCTGAAGTGCAATCGAACACCAGTCTTCTAATGATGTTTCCCCAATTGCGCATGTACAACCATTAAATACCGCACATCCATTTGTACAATTCCTTCTATCCCAATTATCCCGATACCACAAACGACACAAATACACACACGCAACACTACACCGTCGTCGCCGGTCTGGACGACGAAGACAACTTTATCGCACCGTGTCTAACTCGGACTGCCACATAGCAGCCCAAATTTAACTGTAAAGTTTAAAATCTAGCTGAGCACTTTAGTCGTCCCAAAAGTCCGCCCTGTAGGACTAACTGTAGATCAGTCATTTCGGAAAAAAAAGCCCTATAATCTTAGAGGTGCAAATATTTTGCATCTAAACTGGATTGCTTACACAATAAACATATTTGTACGTATTCTCTTCATGATACTCCTGGCCTCCTATCAATATTAAACCATCAAGACCAAAGCACAGAATACCAATATTCTGTGACCAAAGGCTGGATATGTCACTACCAGCGTGACAGCATGAATTTTCACTAGACACGTGACCGAAAGTCTGCACGCGGATATCAAATCTCACAAATATTATAATTTTTGTCAGTTGAAAATGGATACCTATATGGTTATCAGAAGAATCGTCTGCTTGCTTGTGTCCTAAGCTAAATAGGCGACTGTCAGAAGAAATCAATTCTGAGCTGCAATTGGGGTTTAGAGGCGATTTCTCTTACAATCGACATCCTACAGTACCCGGCGATAAATATTGCACATCGACCTTTGGAAAGAGACAACTGGCTAATTTCGGCTTCGTAGAGCGTTATCTCTGTCGCACAAAATACAAACAGTCCGGTACCTATTAGGAGCTGTTAAAACAAGTATGATTTGCTTCTTTTGATATTTTTATTCTTTGTATAAAATACACTAATTTTTCTATAAGTGATGGCTTTAGGTTGGGGTAAAATAAAATAAAAAAACATTTTTACATTATGTTTACGTATTTAATTATTTTGGAACATTACAGCTTTAGTGTACATAATAAACACCATTATACCTATTGCTAAAATGAGACATTGCAATAAAAATAATAATAATTCTAATTCTCAATTACTTCCATTTCACTATCTGTGCTCTCAAAGAGGTCAATATCACTGTCACTATCAGCCGTATTTATTACTAATCTATCAGTGTAATTGTCTAAACTGTGTTGAATGCTTCTATATTCATTCTCACATTTGATTGCATGATCGCAAACCTTTTTCCACTCTTCAGCGCCGATCATGTTTACTTTTTCAGTCAATAATGTTTTTACTGTAGTTAAGTTCATACCCACATTTCTAGAGGCTACATAGCCTTTCAGTTGAGACCATATATTTTCAATTGGATTAAAATCCGGATGATATGGTGGCAATCGCAACACAGTGTGCCCATGTTCGGCAAGTATTTTGTCCACAGAAAACTCTGTATACCTCTCCTTGTGCTGACATATAATAGCGTAAATCTGGGTTTTTGTTAATTTTGGATCAACTGGAATTTCATGTCTGTTTAACCAGTTGATCATTTCCCGTTTAATGGTGTTTGAGTTGGGGGGTCTCTCAACATACTTGTTGTGATAGGGTGCGTTGTCGATAACTAGAACAGAATCACTGGGTATATTTGGGATTAATTGGTTAACCAGCCATTTCTCATAGTTATCGTTATTCATTTCATTGTGATAGTCACCTGTAGTGTCCGTGGATTTATACGTTAAAAAAGCACCGGGTACAAAGCCTTTTTCATTTCCCGCATGAACTATTATCAAACGTTGACCTTTTGAAATTGGCTTTTTTACTCCTTTTTTCTTATCGTCACTCCAAGATTTCCCTTTAGTGTGGGATGCATGTATATATGACTCATCCATGTAGACGATATTTTTTCCTGTTTCGCGAAATTTGCGTATTTTATCAAGGTATTCCATTCGTTTGAGACTAACGTCGTGCTTTTCCATTAGAATTTTTCGATTATCTTCCATTTTAGTGAACTGAAATCCCATGTCATGAAGTATTTTTCTCAACGTTTTTTCAGACCCATTGTAATTAATAGCTTCAGATAACTTAGCTTTTAATGATTTTATTGTTGGCAGTTCATTAAATCGTAAGTGAAAATCATACACCATTCTTCGAACAACATCGTAATCAAAATCGTCCATATCCAAACGAAATTGCTTTTTTGGTCTCCCTTTTTTTGGAGTGCTGAACTTAATTTCAGTCGAATGTGTTTCAGTACTGACTTCGTTTAATATATTGTTCAAAGTTCTTCTTGAAATTCCAGTGGCATTTGCAACTCGCTCTTGAATCTTCTTAAAATAACAACTTACATTTTCATCTACTTTTTTTTTAAATCTATCAGCTTCGCTTACAAAGTATTTATAAACATTGTAGATAATTTCACGTGACTGACCTCGTAAAGGTTTCCCTCTTTTTCCGAAAGATGCCATATTACAACTTTAAATTATTTAAATTTGTGGGTGTTATCAACTCTAAATATATATTTTTTTCGGGACGCGTCTGCACTCTATCGTACTTGAACAACGACTGACTAAACGTCACATAGGTAGTGTGGGACAGAGATAACGCTTTACGAAGCCGAAATTATCCGATTGTCTCTTTCCAAAGTTCGATGTGCAATATTTATCGCCGGGTACTGTACTTAGCTTAGTTATGGGGGTGTTTTATATTTTAAGGGCTCTCACCAGCGGAAGCCCTCATCCAATTAAGTGCTCACTACCACTTGAGATATTGATATTAATTAGGGCGGTGACGTGACGTTTGCCGATTGTTCGAATCGGCGTTTTGTTTGAACAATGCTTCCATTGTGATTTATTTGCTGTTATGAAATCGGATATTTTTACAAACCCGTAATGAGGGTATAGTTAGCTGAATAATGAAAATGTAATTGAAATGTTTTAAAATAACAAGTTAGAATTGAGATTCAGCTGATTGCACATTCCAATGTCTTGTACAAATTATTGGAATTTATCAAAGTTCGTGTGACACTGTACAGCAGACTTTTATAAATAGAAGACAGTAGATTTTCAACTAACTTTCCAAAAGTAGGAGGTTTTTAATTCGGATATATTTTATACGTTTGCTGACTCAAAACTCTGAACATTTGATAACCGATTTGGAAAATTCTTCTCTATTTGGTAGTATACAGTGTGTCAAAAACCCTGTCTAATTGTGAACAACATTACTTGGTATCCTAATACAATCCTATATATGCTACTATTTCATGGGGATAAGTAAATTTTCGCCGATCAAAATAAATAATCTTAAATGATATTTCAGATATTACTATGGCAACACAAAATGCCGGAGAAAAAATGGCAACAGACACAGGCGCGACTACAAGACGCTCGCTTAATCTACGGAGTGTTGTAAACTTTGGAATATTCGATCAATTTTAGTGATACTGAAGGTTAAATACGGGTATTTCAAATTATCACAATATTTTCATATTTATAAATGGAATCATTTCATTATATTCAATAATGTCATCGACATACTTATATGCCCTTTTCGGGTCCGGGAGGGTGTCTTTCCACGCTGTATACTTACCATTTAGTTCTATTGTTCTGATGTAACGAAATAAGCATCGCGTAGATGTTCATGGTATACATCACTATCCCTTTGGCAGAGACAACGCCACATGCATAACTTTACCGACAAGCTTGTCCACCCAATCCTGCAAAACAACAGGCACCAACGCTATTGCTGTAGGAATAGATAAGGTGATGGTTTCAAACCCTGGCTAGATGTTGCACAACTCTGCCACCAATAGTCGTAAGAGTACATACTAACACATTTAGTCTTCTCTCGACTTTTACGAGATACCCAGCAGTAAAGCTTTTGATCTATTCTTTAAAACTTCAACAAATATTTTTATACAAAAGTGTTAGTTTTTTAATAATCTGCATTTCGTTACCATTATTTCGCAATAAGTTAAATTTATTTAAACACATGATTGGCTGTAAAATATTAATACTTATGTATGTATGTGTAGCTAGCTATACATTAACAGAAATCAAATACTGTATTTTGTTTATAAATAAAATATATTTTTTATATTATAAAATAAGAAGCAAGCAGATAGTTCTCCTGATGGAAAGAGGAAGAAACCAATGCCTATAGACATCAAAGATGTTAATGGTGCGTTGCTATCCTTGTGGCGGAGTCTTAATGCCACATTCCTAAGTTTACCGGCTTCCTTACCCTGCAAACAGGAACACGACAGTGACGAGCATTGATGCTATTGCGACAGGAATAGGTAATGTGGTGGTACCAGATCCGTGCCAAACAAAGCCGAATTCTGTCTAGTATGTTACTTTCATCCTGAAGAAAGGTAGGTACAAATTTAACAAACTATATACCCACGTGTAAAGTGAAATAAAGGTAGAAGTGCCTACAATTACCTGTAAATACGTTATCATAATATTGCAATCTTTAAACTTAAATACAAGGTCCTAGCATAGGTATATTGTGTTTAATAATATTAGTTTGTTTATGTAGCGTAACGTGTTATGTATAATATATTTTAAATGATTTATGATAGCATGCAATTTAACAGCGGAACGTAGTTTTTATAATTAACAATTTTTGTAACATTTAATTAACAAAACATAATTAAATAAATAAATAATAAAATATCGCTGGACAAATTACACGAATTGATCTAACCCCAGTCAGCAAATTATTTGCTTGTGTTATGAGTGTTACTCAACGGTACTAATTAAACACCCAAACCCAGAAATAAAAACGTCTATGCTTATCACACAAATGTTTGTCCTTGTCGGAAATCAAACCGGTGCCCCCTTGATTTGTAGTTAGGTTCGTTAACCACTCGACCAACGGGGCGGTCAATAATTACATATCTTAAATCAAAAGTCGCCTTTGTGGTCTAGTGCTCCGGTATCAGAGTCCGGTCGACTCAATATCAATATCGGTCAATGAGGTTCCGGGATTTTTCCCGGGTCAAGCAATTCAAAAATGTGTTTTTTAGTTTTTTTATAAAAACAATGTTACCCGGGATTAGATAAGCGTCCGGTTTTGATAAGTTTGCCACCTATCACATTGTGGGACTAATGGCTAATTGCATTAACATTGCCTTAGCTTAGGACAGTCCTAAATAATATGCTGTCACTTCTTGTCTCAAATGAAAAGAATGTGACAGCATACTATTTAGGATTATCCTAATCTAAGACAATATTAGTGCAATTGGCCATAAGTATCTTCAGCTAAGATTAGGCGTACGGCGTACACTGGCTGTACTGGTGCACTGGTTATGCTTCTGCCTACCTCTTCGTAGATACGGGCGAAGATACCACTATAAATGAAGAGTTAGAGTACTGGCGTTCTGGAGTAATTATTTTTAAACTATGGCTTTTTATTCAGACGATAAAATAGCACAGCATGGCAATTTTCTATTTTTTCACGATGTAATTAATATATATCTACAAGTGTTTGACATTTAAAGGTAGCTCATCATCATTATGATCTATATGAGCGCCTACTAGTTCCTCGCTAAACACCGTGTCTATTAAGTACTGCTCGTGTGGTCTGCCAGATATACAGTCTTTCGAATTTATAATATCGGTATGAATTACAATTAAATATATACCATTTTAAGAGTAGTGTTGTTATTCGCCAGAGTACAGCCAGTGACCATGACAATCCCGGAGCGCACGTCAACTGTTTCAATATTAATGAACATCTGCTATGCAATGTCAACACCGTACAATCATTTTGCGCAACTACCATGAAGCTGAAAACATTTTAATGAAACACCTGATTACATTGTTGATTAATTGTATGTATACATTGTGACATCAGCGACTAAAATATTTCATAATATATTTAATGTAAGTTTTTCGATGTTTTTCTCTTGGCATAGCAAACAAGCAGATGGTCCTCCTCACGTTCTTTCAACGGAAAAAACAAACATCGCCTATGGTCGCCAAAGATGTGAATGATACGTTGCTATCTGTGCGGCGGGAGGAGGTATGGAGATATGGAGGTATATATGCCATATGATAAATAAATTTGCCAGCTACCTTACCCTCTACACCGGAACATAACGTGAACCACCTATTGCGGTGGGATTAAAGTTTAACGGTTTGTATGGCAAGCAGAGTGTACGGAACATCGTTAGGCCGTCGTAGGTGTTCAAGATAGAAGGTAATTCCCATCGAATCATCAATTATCTTCTTTCGCCTGTTTAGCGGGACAGATTTTGTTTGCTTGCCGAGTTAAAAGACTGGTGATATTCTAGTCTTAAAATAAATACCGTCACGCACACATCCTCGAATAGTTAGGCAGAGGTGAAACGCACCTACAGTTAGCCAGCGGTAATTAATAACTAAATAAATATTCACGGGACAAATTACACTGACTAATCTAACCCCAAAGTAAGCAAATTATTTGCTTGTGTTATGGGTGTTAGTCAACGATACTAATACATAGAAATACATAATCAACACCCAAACCCGGAAATACAAACATTTATGCTCATCGCACAAATGCTTGTCCCCGTCGGGGATCGAACCCGAGCCCCTTTGCTTGCGTAGTCAGGGTCACTAACCACTCGACCAACGGGGCGGTAATTAATTCCCATAAAGTGATAGGTGGGCGACATAGCGATAAGTCGGGAACAAACACTTATGACTGTAAACGGAAATTTTATGTACTTATATCTATATGTTTAACTTTGTTTTCATAAATTGGTAATATGTTGAATTTAAAAAGTAACTACTATCACCACGCCGGTTCCCTTACGGGGTAGGCAGAGTAAACTGAACGTCTATAGACCATCCAATTCAGTATGTTTAACTTTTGTTACAGTACCTACAGTTTTGTAATTTGTTTAATATTGTTCACAATTTATATAAACATTTCCTTATTGATCCCGGGAATATGTTGAAAGAAACAATCAGATGGTCTGATTTCTTCTAAGGACTAGTGAACGCGAAATGTGTGTACCATCGTGACTACTAAGTGATAGAATTCTGCAACAAACCGCCAAGTACCAGTATCATGCGGCCTGTAATATTTTTGTCAGTCTATACCTATGTCATTTTCCCGTTTAGCAGGTGAGGTAACCGATGCACTTATATCCTCTCCATCAAAAAATCATAATACTATAAATACGAAAGTCTGTTTGTCTGTCTGTTACACTTTTACGGCTTCATCGCGAATTTGATCGGCAAGAAGTTAGTAAAAGATGTAGTGTCAAACATGGGCAACTTTTCTTCCAAAAATCAAAACTAAGGGACGGAAAATAAATGAAAGTTTGTATGAGAGCTTATATTAATGACATGATACTCTATTCGCGGTAAAAAATAACTCTCAGCTAATGAATATAATATTGTGTAAAACATTTAACCGACTAATAAAACAGAGGGAGTCTCCGTCCAATATTAACGGTAACATTGCCCATTGGCACCCAAATAAACCCGAGGTGAATAATCTCGTGATTTACGGCTGAATATAAACGGAAGTACAAGTTTAAAGTGGTAACTGGCAGTTCGGGCGCGGGTATCAATCAGCGCACTTCGAGCGCAGATCAAAGATGGCGGTCTTCATAACAGAATACCGGCCATTCCCAATGCATTTATAAATACGCATCAACGGAATTCACTTAACGATGTTGTGCTTCAACACTCAGTGGTGTTTATTGGGGGCTGGAGTGTGTTTTCCTACACTGACATCAAAGCAGTCATATACGCAGGAGTTTGACCTATTGACGTTGACATAAGATTTTTTTATCACTTATAGGTATACAAATGGAATACTACATAAATAGCTGTTGCCTGCGACTTTGTTCGCGTAACCCAAAACCATTACTTCCTTTTGCTTGGTTCAGTAAAAATAAGTTGTTTATGTTATCCGGCTCTGTAATCGTAAAGCTTTTTGGTAGCTGGCATATAGTATTGTAATTTATGTAGAGATCTCTCATTAAAAATACATAATATGTTACTCGCTTATAATGTATCTTTCAATAGGTGAGAGAATTTTTAAAATCGATTAAGTGTTTTAAGCGTAAAAGCCTTACAAACAAATTCACTTTCGTATTTATAATATTAGTTAGTATTAGCCGTTGCGTTGGTCAGTCGTCCCGACGCCTGATCCAACAGGACAATAGGTCAAACCGTAGCCTACAACACTCAGAAATATCGTAGCTTTCTACTGGGAAAATAATTTTCGAAATCAGATTACTTTCTACAAACAAACTCATAAATTTAACTTGAAACTCGTATATCATCTAATTCCAGTATATAGCTATACCGTCCGCGTCCCTCACTCGTCCAACCTTGGTCTCTCAAAATTCAAGCGTACCTTTAAACTTTAATTCTGGAAATATAATATGTTATTTAAAATATAAAAATAAATGTTTATTAGATTCTTAAAAAAAAGTATCTTCACACCCATATCCCCGAAGAGGTAGGCAGAGGTCCAACAAGTGCACCCACGATTAGCCGAAGATACTTGGTCCCACAAATGTGATAGGTGGCAAGCCTATCGCAAACCGGGCACTTTCCAATCCCGGGCAACTTTGTGTTTCTCAGAAAACTGAAAAAATGCTTTTTTATGTGCCCGACCCGGGAATCGAACCCGGGACCTCATGTGGTCGACGCCAACGTTGGACCACTAGACCACAGAGGCGATTCTTAATTAAGGAAACTAAAAAAACACACTGCATTTCATTATCTTCTCTGATAGAGATAGCGTTGTAGGCTGACTTGGTGTGCACCATACCTAGGGTTGTACACTGTTTACCAAATATGTATAAACTACTAACGGGGCTATTTAGTAGGGGTCAGAGACCTTTACTATGCAACCGATGGAGTTCCGGGTTCGATTTTCGACAGCGACAAAAGTTTAGTTGGTGATATTTATATGTGTAAAAAATACTCTCCTGTGCAAAAGCTTTGATGTGAATAAATATCAAGTCAATCCATCGGCTAGTTTTTGCGTTTTGTGGTCACAAATATAGAAATCTAAATTTTTGTGTATAAATATTTATACAAGTAAATTATTTTGCGTACTTTGTAAATTAAATTATATATATAAAAATAAATTAAGTTCATAAAAGTAAATTATTATATTAAATACAATTGTTAATTTATCCATATCATCCATATTTTTAAAAATCTAAATATATACTGAACAAAAAAAAATAATAAAAAATACATTTAATCGTTTACTGTCAAGTGATAATTTTGAGGGTTGTGCGAAAGGTGTTACTTTTAGCGCTAATAGAAAACACTCTGGCTTTTTATTGCAGGTGTTAATTTTTAAATTGTTTCTCCATAATATATTCCGTAACTATTGTTAAATGCGTATTCTATTACAATTAAAGCAGTGACAGCAAATGAGTGATTTCTTCAAATTAGGTGTCGGTTAGTTTTCTATAGATTAGGTGCACTGAAAACATAGTATAGACAACTTAAATATTTTTCAAATGATACCATCTACAAAGATATACATAGCTACCTAGAATTAGTTTAGTTTTTCCAATGGACCGCCCAGTTGGTTTAGTGGTTGGTTGAGTGGTTAGCGAGCGTAACTGCGGATCGAGGGGCCTCGGAAAATTGACATCACATCAGGGACATCACATTTGTGTGATGAGCATAAATGTTGTATTTCAGGGTTTGAGTGTTTATCATGTATGTAACAATATTTGTATATATTAGTATCGTTGACTAGCACCAATAACACGAGCAAATAATTTGCTTTTTTAACGTTAGATCGATTCGTGTTATTTGTCCAGCGATATTTATTTATGTATGATTTAATTCCTAGCATGCAAATTGCAAAGTTAGAAGAGGATGAGAATGGAATATTGTGTGTTTACTAGTTGTAAATATGGGAAGGCTACGGTTTGAAATCTCCTCCTGTTATAGCTGGAACAAAATTATATTATTCTGTTTGCTTAGTTTGCTAGTGTATAACCTTGACTTGATAAATCTAGTTTAGTTCTAAAACAAAGTCATGTGCAGGCCACTTACGACATTAAAAAGGCTACATTATAGAGTGGAAGCTTTGTGCGCTGCGTAACATCGTAATGCCTTGAAAATATTAATACCATTGATAATGGTGTTAACCTGTTTGAAATGATATATAATAAATAAATGTGTTGATGAGGATAATAAGTAAGGTAGTTACGATCATCAGACCAGATTCTTCGCGAGTTCATCATGATTCACCATCTTGTCGGTTGACAAGATGAGTGATGATCCCTGATAACTGGAACTGCCAACTTTACATGCTCGCCTGAGATAGGAGGTGTTCACACATCACAATTACAATTTTCGTGAAAAACCTCGAATAATCTCAATAATACTTGCCCGACCCTGCCATTGAATCTGGAACCTTAGTAATATACTGTACAGAATACGCTAACAGCTAGACTACGAAGCATTCAAAGGACTATGACAGAATTTTACAAAAAGCTGTAGCTGACAACCCTAACATAGTCTCCCAAAGCTCGCCGTTACGTGGGCAGGGCTCACGCGTGTCTAGACGGTGCCGATTTCCCCGCGCCATTGCAGCGCTTACACCAACTTACAACTCCGGCTCGATATGGCTGCCGGCTGATACAAACCAAACTTGTGCGCATTGCTGCATAGTACATAATATACAACCCAGCCAGTTAGTTCCGTGGAAATTCACGTAAACTTTATCTTAACAACGCACTGGTTGTGAAAGAGGCTCTACAAAAGTCGTAAATGTCTATACTCGAATGTTTTTATGCAACCTTCAGTTTCATACATTATAAACTTCAAGGATTTTTACAAAACATAATATGTTTTCATCAGAGCCACTTCAAGGTGGTCATTTTATTACAGACATATTAAAACAGACGATGTAAACTTCCATTGAAGAGTTTTAACAAGACGTTATTAGAAACTATTGAGTTAATTGTTTGTTGATTCGCTAGCTACCGTCACTACGCAATCGATGGATCTCGGGTTCGATTTTTGGCAGGACAATCGTTTGTGTGATGAGCATAAATGTTTGTATTTTTGGGTTTGGGTTTATATTAAATATATTTAAGTATGTATTTATATAATATCTGTTATATCGTTCACTATAAACTATTTAGAAGCAAATAGTTTGTTTACTTCGAAGCTTTTTTTATAACATAATGTAGCAAACAAGCAGATGGATCTCCTGATGGAAAGAGTCAACCAACCAAGACACCAAAGATGCTAAGGGTGCGTTGCTATCTTGTGGCGAGGTCTAATGCCACATGCATAAGTTTACCGGCTACCTTACCCTCCAAACCGGAACACGACAGCGACAAGCGCTGACGCTATTGCGGCAGGAATAGGTAAGGCGGTGGTACCAAACCCGGGCGAGACAATGCAGTACTCTACCACCTAGTAGCCACCATATTAGTGACTCGCATAACTAATCGGTCGCCTTTTACGACCTGCCTGGCGGAACGACAGTTGGTCTATTCTTCAAAGGAGCCCGGAACCAACACGGGTAAAAAATATGACAATCTTGCTTAGACTAAGTCTGGTTGCTATAAATACTAAGTTTGATTAGTGCTCACGATGACGAGGATTTGAAGATGGAGCTGATAAAGTGCTACCAAAACTTACGCGTAGAATCTAGAAAGAGATAAGATAGTCAAGTTTGAACTCGATGGATTTTTGATGATGTTTACTTTCCATTACATATAATGTTGAAGAACTGAACATGGAGCCGTAAGAGTGTAATTGTAACTCACAGATAGAAATTGCTAATATAGTGGAGTTTGGAGTCATTTCATTTGTTACAATAAGATCTTTCTCATGATGAATATGGCTTTGAAGATTGAGCCGAAAAAGTGACATTGGAACTTCAAGAATCCAGATTCAAAGTTCAACTACAATGAACTTCTAAACTAAACGAGGTAAAGTTTTTGAATTAGCACTTGATTGTCTTGTATTGGAAAATATCTTAGTGCTAGATGATTTTCAGGATCTGATGATGGAACTGAAAGGCAACCATGAGAACTCCTAAGCTAAATAAGATAAACTAATCGAAATTGGACTCATTTGTTCTGTTTGAACAAATATTCTAGTGCTAGACGATTTCCAGGGTCTCTTGATAGAGCTGGAAATACTTTATGGGAACTTTGTAATAAAATTAGCAACACCATCGAATTTGAGATAGTTTGTATCGTTTTTTCAAGGACTTTGGAGCGAAATGTCTTCCAGTGCCTGATGATAGAGCTGAAGGATGTAATCAAGAACTCATACACTAAACCAGGTTAACCAATCAAGTGGGGAAAAAATTCAGTTTGTTTTTGCAAACAATTTGGTGCTAGACGATTTTAGTATCTGATGATGGAATTGGAACGTAGTCATGGGGACTTCTAAACCAAACAAGATAAATCTATCGAATTTCGGATCATTTGTTGTGTTTTAACAAACATCCTGGTACTAAAAATTTCTGGGGTCTTATAATAGAGCCGATAATGGAGATCATGCGAACTTTGAAATAAAATGGAGTAAATTTTTACAAGGATTTTGAAGCACGTTGTTTATCAGTGCCTGATAATAGAACTGGAAAAAGTCTTTAAGAACTTAGCAAATCCAAATAAACTCATTGAGTGTGGGCTGCTTGGGTTTGTTTTGAAATATACTTTGGTGCTGGATAATTTTTAGGATCTGTTGGTGAAACTAGAAAGTGATCGTAATAATTTTTGAAATAAACAACATAAAACCATTGAGCCCCGTGTTGGTCCGAGCTCCTTTGAAGAATAGGCCAACTATCGTTCTGCCATGCAGGTCGTAAAAGGCGACCGATTAGCTACGCGAGTGACTAACATTCTGGCTACTAGGTGATAGAGTTCTGCATTGTCTCGACCGGGTCTCGTACCACCACCTTACCTATTCCTGCCGCGATAGCGTCAGTGCTTGTCACTGTCGTGTTCCGATTTGGAGGGTAAGGTAGCCTGTAAACTTATGCATGTTGCATTAGACCTCGCCACAAGATAGCAAAGCACAATTTACATCTTTGGTACCTACAGGCGACGGTTGAGTCTTTCCATCAGGAGACCTATCAGCTTGTTTGCTATCTTACGATATAAAAAAAACAAGAGTTTAGATTCATTTGTTCTGTTTTGATAAATACTATAATGCTAGATGCTTTCCAGGGTCTTACAATGAAGCAGGAAGGAGAAAGTCTTTGGAGCTGAATGGCTTCCGGTGTCAGATGATAGTGGGAAAAAGTCCATGAGAAATCCTAAGCTAACCCAGAAAAACCCATCGAGTGTGGGTTGCTTCGGTTTGCTTTAGCATATTTTTTGGTGCTAGATGACTTTTTGAATTTAATAATAGAAATTGAAGGTGGCTATGGGAACCTTTGAAATAAACAAGTTAAACCTATCGAGTTTGAACTCATTTCTTCTATTTTGATAGTTACCCTGGTGTTAGATAATTTCTGTGGTCAGGCAGGCAAAGCAGGCGATTTGGGGTTCATTTGGTTCGTTCTAATAAGGAATTTGGAACAGAATGACTTCCAGTTTCTCAAGATAAAACTGAAAGAAGTCCATGAAATCTCGCTAAACCAGACGGACCCATCGAGTATGGGTTAATTGGGTTTGTTTTGGTATACTGTTTGATGCTGATTTTAAGAATCTATTGATGTAACTTGAAGGTGGCTATAGGGTCTTTTAAACTAAACAAGACAAACTCAACGCGTTTGAACTTATTTGTTCTGTTTTGACAAATAATCTGGTGTTAGATTATTTTCAAGCTCTTACGATAAAGTGAGAGAAGGTCATGAAAACGAAACGAACGAACGAATGAAAATTGAGAAGCACCATCGATTTTGATCCCGTATGAATCGTTATTTTTTCTGTTTTCAAGTGTCTGATAATAAAGCTGGAAGAGGTTCATTATAACTTTTAAGCTAATCTAGATAAACCCATCGAATGTTGACTAATTCGGTTTATTTTAGCAAATATTCCTAAATATTATTTTATCTTAGAAAATATCCGGCACCTATGCCGGATATTTTCTAAGATAAAATAATGATGGAACTGAAAGGTGGCCATCGAAGATTGGGCTGATATCGTTGGCTTTTATTACTAGGAGATTTGCAGGGTTTGATAATATAAATAGAAAGTGGCCGTGGAACTCCTGATACAAACAAAATAAGTCCATTGGGTATCGTCTTATTTGTTATATTTTACATACACTCTGTATCAAAATGATTTCCAGGACTACATGGTGGAGCTGGAGGCCATGGGAGCTTTGCAATAAAATAACTCAAGCTCATTGAATAAGAAACCATGGTAACCTTAACCTGATGATGCAAGATCCCCTTTCGTAGATCATCAGGTATTTTCACGTTTTACTCTTAAAATAATGCGTATATTAATAATATGTAGCGGAATGGCGGTCGGAGGATGTGTCGGTGGTTTTTGAAATTTTTAATTTTATCTTGTATATTACTTTATTAATTAAGTATCCCTAAGTGATGCAATAACATCTGTGTCTCGAAAAACGCGTAAAGATGTTGATTTCGGTTGTCTCAAACAATAATAACTTTTTCCCCGTGTTGGTCACGGGATTCTTTAAAGAATAGGCCCACTACCGTTCTACCAGGCAGGACGTAAAAGGCGACCGATTGGCTAAACGAGTCACTGTCATCATGGCTACTAGATGGTAGAGTTCTGCATTGTCTCGCCCGGGTCTGGTATCACCGCCTTACCTATTCCTGCCGCAATAGCGTCAGTGCTTATCACTGTCGTGTTCCGGTTTGGAGGGTAAGGTAGTTTGGAGGTAAACTTATGCATGCGGCATTAGACCTCGCCACAAGCTAGCAACGCAGCACCATTAACATCTTTGGTGTCTATAGGCGATGGTTGATTTTTTCCATCAGGAGAACCATCTGATTGTTTGCTATCTTATATGAAAAAAAAATAAGTGGACAAAACCAGCGATTTTGTTTGTTTGTAAAATCCATACTAACATTATAAATGGGAAAGTGTATGTGTCTGTTTGTTTGTCCTTCTTTCACGGCAAAACGGAGCGACGAATTGACGTGATTTTTAAGTGGAGATAGTTGAAGGCATGGAGAGTGACATAGACTAATTTTTGTCTTATTCTAATCCTCCATTTCCACGAATGTAACGCGAGCAAAGCCGCGGGCAAAAGCTAGTAATGTTATGTTTTTACTAGCTGTGCCCGTGACTTCGTCGGCGTGAAAAACTTTCTAAAATATAAGTAAACTAAGTTACTTCTTCTTATAACAGCTTTTTGCCAGTGAAAGTCCCGTCAAAATGGGTCCAGCCGTTTCTGTGATTAGCTGCATGGTACAAATACAAAATTGTTATTTTGGTATATGTACCGTGTATACATATGCATTTAGTAAAAATTATTTTAATATTACAAACAGACACTCCAATTTTATTTATGTGTATGGATAAAATAATCTTAGACCGTAGCTGTGAACCTTCGCAACTTTTTATTCGGTTTACTATGTTTACAATTTTCTTGCAATGCTAGGAAACCGACGCTGTTATATTTATTTTATCTCCTATCTAGGTTTTTAGGTTTAATACTAAAACTTAAACGCTCTAACATAATATCGAGCGCTCGAATTCCCGGTATGATCGCCTAGTCGTGTCCCGGAGAGACGCGCTCTCTATTTAGATCTATTTTTGTTCCTTTTCCGGCATACCTCATTAAAACGTCGTTAGAAATACAATATCTATGAAATACTATCTGTAGAGTGAAAATAAAATATTTGGGCTAGTTATATTGGACTGGAAGCTAGCAGGGGCGGCAACTTCGTGTCTGGCACTGTACCCCATACGAATAGAAATTCAATAAGAAAAGTATATATGTGAAAGAATTTATTTATTTGTACATAATAAATTTTAGAAAAATACTGCCATGGCCTTGTAAAATAATAAAATAGTTACTTTAAATGGTATTTTTATTATTTTAAACGGTATTTTTTTATAAATAAATTAGCTATGCCCGCGACTTCGACCGCGTGAAAAAAATTATAAAATAAAAGTAGCCTAAGTTACTTCTTATTACATCAGCTATCTCCAGTGAAAATCTCGTCAAAATCGGTCTAGTCGTTTCAGAGATTAGCTGGAACAGACAGACAAAAATTGTAAAAATATGTTATTTTGGTATAATATGTACCATGTATACATCCATAAGCATTTAGTAAAAAGCGGTTATTTCAATATTACAAACAAACACTCCAATTTTATTTATTTGTACAGATATCGTGTATCTCGGGACGGATTGGATGAAATTTTGTTTTCTTTTTTTTTTCTTATATTTATACATATATTTCTTGTAAAGATGTAATTCTTTATAAAAAAATAAGATTTTCGATAAAAAAGAATACGATCAAGATCCCTTTGAGAACTCAGTCTTCAAAGGTCAACGACGCAGATCAAGACCTACGGTATTGCAGATTTTCATGGGGCCTCGTGTTCCCTTACCATCAGGTGTTTAATAAAAAGAGACCAAAATACCTTTAAAAAGATTCCTTACAAATAAACGAAGTTCGAAAAAGAAATTAGACTTTTTTAAGTTCGCATAATTTAATGATTTTAAATTTTATATATTCTATACTTTCCATCGCCGGCACTTGGTGAAATTCCATTGTTATTAGACACTTTTACTATTCCACTTGTAGATGCTTTAAAAATGAAACCTGTCGAGTAATATATTAAAAAATTGTGTAAAAGTGAAATTTATGTACAAGTGGAATAGTAGAAACCGGTCGAGTAATATAATAAAAAAATGTGTAAAAGTGAAATTTATGTACAATTGGAATAGTAAAAGTGTCTAATTTTATTTATTTATTTATTTAAACCCTTTATTGCACAAAATATACAACAGGCGAACTTAACGTCTAAAGACATTTTTTACCAGTTAACCTTGCACTTTTAGAAACATTGTAGTAACGGGTAGTGCACAAGAAAAGTCTTACGGAACAATTGCAAATAATTTTACACTAAACAAAAAGAATAATTACATTTATCTAAACCTGCGGGCAGACCAATAAACATACAAATATTAATATATAATATAAATTTTTATATAATAAATATAATAATCTCATAACTATTCATATAAAATGTACATAAATAATCATAAAACATAATAATACGAATAAAATAGAATACTATAAAATATAAAATAGTAATATAATAGTGATAATAAATACTTACAATTGCATAACTATAAGTTAATTAAGAGTTATTTTGAATCTTTAACATATAATCATATATCCTAGATTTAAATATATTTACTGAGGAAGCTTGTTGAATATGCTTTGGGAGGCGGTTCCAGAGACGTATTGCTGTAAGCGTATAAAAATCCAAATAACTTGCTGTGATGTGCGCTGGGACCAAAAGGGTATTAGTGTGTAAAGATCGCTGAGTACAACCCTGGGTATTAAGATAATGAAAACGTTCACGTAACAAACAATACACGTTACGAAAACAATAAGTTGACCAGTCGATCAAGTTTGTTTAGGAGCTCTTCTGCGATGTCTGTGTAAGAAACGTCGGCGTAATCAATTATTGGCAACAAAAGAGACTTGACCAAGGTAACTTTAGTCGATTGTGGTAAAAAGTTTTGCATTCTTTTCAGCTGGTGAAAACTTGCCATAACTTTACGGCTAACTTCGTTCACTCGGTCAGACCATGATAGATCATTTGACATTATGAGCCCGAGATTTTTAACTTTGGTGTGGTATTTAAGTGGTTGGCCATTTAGCAACACAGGTGGAATTTCGTTCAAATTAATGCGTGCGATGTTCATCTTTCGACCAAGTATTATTACCTGGGTTTTACTGGGGTTTAAAGTAAGACCAAAACTTTTAATTTTAAATTTTATTTTAATCAATTTTAAACCGCAAGTCCTTAAACACTAGTTCACCACGATTCACCTGGTTCATATGAAGTTAGTGATTGCTGCCATACACATTTTCAATTTAATTAACGTGCTTTAAGAGACACGACGATGTTAATACACCACCATCAGACTGCTGCTACTGCTACGTTGTTGCTGCTATAGGGATTATCTCGAAAACTCCAGAACATTTTTACTTGACCCGCGGTTCAGACCTGAGACCCCATGAATCATGATATATACACGAGGAGGCTAACCACTGGACTACAAAGGCAGCCCTTTCAGCCTTTTTTTATCCTAAAATATCAAACAAACTTGTAGTATTGATGGAAAGAGGCAACCATCGCCTGTAGACACCAGAGATGGCAATGGTGTGTTGCTAACCGTGCGGCAGGGATAGAACGTTAACTGCTGGGAGACGTTGCAGAATTCTACTTCTAGTTGTAGTCACGATGCTAGCGACATGTATAAGCGTTTTCTCACCTTTTACGATATGCCTAGTAGTAAGATAGTAGATCTATTCTTTAAAAGCGTCTGGATCAACAGGGAGAACCAAAACACAAGTACAGCTAAAGGAATAAGTCTCCAGATAGTTCAAGTATTTCGTGGCTTGCTTCTAGAATGTTGGGTGCTTCAATCTTATGATTTATTTTTTTGGTATTAAACGGGAAATTTGCACGGGAAATGAGTGCTTTATAAAACTAATTTATATGTGAAATGGCTGCCGTCGAGAGGCAGTGTGCCATTACTTCAGTTTGCAAACACAGCCTCTAGAGCGGCGTACAGCTTCATGGCGCATTGCAGACTTTTATGTAAATCTTTTTGGAATTTATTTTGTTGGTTAATACTAAAAGGCTGACTTTCTATTGAACGCTTAGGTTCTATTTATTCAACCGAGTGGTCTATGTATTTATGGATTGAATGTGATTTGAGTATGTGTTAAGGAGACATAGTCGTGACATTTTTTACTTACGAAATGAATTTTTTAGTTGTGTGGCGTGCTAATCGCCACATCTTCAAAAATATAAAATAATTAATTAAATTTTCTCCGCCGCAGTTACATTAATATATTTTAATGACGTCAGTACTCAACGACTACAGGTACCTTACAGTATGCTTTAATTTGTTATGTTTAATAAGGAATTGTGAGATATACCACTCAATTTTTCTTGACTGTGTAAGTTCTTGTTATCAGGTCCCAGGTTCGATTCGTGGATCGAGCAAAAGTGTTACACAGGCTTTTCTCGAAAAATCCACATCTTAGTAGCAGCTCTGAGTCTGGCAGTGCTCTGTTAAACAATTTTTGGTCTCAGATGTCGTTAGAGGTAAGCGATAATCGTCATCAAGTCGTCACCGCTCACCACCTATCTCGTAAGCCGACGAACGGATGAATCGTAGTAAATCGGAAAGACTGAAACACGCATTAATTAAAACGATATAGTTTTGGTTCTTTGACAATCTTATATAGCATAGGTTAACAAACAAGTAGATGCATATCCTGGTGGTAAGAGAAAATTGTCGTCGTCAAAGACGCTATTTGTACGTTGCTACTCACGTGTTAAAATCACTTTACCGGCTATTCTGTGTACCAAGTCGGAACACGACCGTTATAAACACTTATAAACGATATAACTGCGGAAATAGATAGTATAGAGACTCCTAATCCAACGTGTGGTTGCTCAAATGAACCCCTATTATTCCTTACAAGTTAAGACCTGCCTAAGAGGAGAACTATTGACAAGAAAACTTCGTAAGGTGTTCCAGCTAATATGGAGTTAAAATGAAGTTAGAATAAAGTAAACATAAATCTATTCAACACTAGCTGACCGGCAAACTTTTTAACTACTCTTAATTTTTTTGATATCTTCTCACCTTTTAAACCTTCCCTGGACTTCAACAATTAATTAAAAACCAAAATTAGCTAAATCGATTCAGCCGTTCCCAAGTTTTAGCGAGACTAACGAACAGCAATTGATTTTTATATATGTCGCAGCGAAATCGTCAATACCGGATTATAATCTAAGTGATATTATAATTTAACTGCTAACCTAACCTAACCAAATTATAAACTCCCTAGGTAGATCTAACGACTATTGACAATTTCACTGCGACATATATATAGATAAAAAACAGAATTTGGATGCAATGATAGTAGAAGTTAGACAATTGAAACGATGTGGTCGTTGACCATTTCAATAAACTCCATTAGACGAGACTGAGGTGTAACCATGACGACAGTTAACCCAATCGGTTCTATTAGAACATTGTCAATGATGTCATCTACCAGCTAATCGTGTCACCAGATAAATTGGCATAAATACCGTCACATGAAACCGCGCCCCAGATATAAGTCAAGTGAATTGCTGCTGACAGATCTGTGCGATGGTAAGTGAATTGTATCACTCACCAATTACTGCAATATAAAAGATATACGTAGAAACAATTGATATGGCCGGCCAGCTTTAGAGAAAATATTTATTATTGGCGTGTAGTTAAGTATCACCTCGCCAGACCCATAGCTGAAGAGACAGGGTGAAAACAATGTAACGTATATTTGTTGAGGAGTTGAGTGGTGATCCTGCATTTAACCGACCTGATAATATCTGTCGTTTATTACTGCTTCGACCTCGTTCCGATCCGGAATTATAAAATATGTCTAGTCGTAAAATATGCCTTAAAAGACTTCTTTGAATAATTTTTTAACTTAAATGCCATCCCTTGACATCCATTTACATTCCTTGTACCTCGGACGGGCACATTCAACACACCATCACCAAACTTTAAGCTGCTACTAAAAT
The DNA here is from genome assembly GCA_036924255.1 of Apodemia mormo. Taxonomy (NCBI): domain Eukaryota; kingdom Metazoa; phylum Arthropoda; class Insecta; order Lepidoptera; family Riodinidae; genus Apodemia; species Apodemia mormo. Next base: position 740,856 of record JAUPFN010000022.1, read on the forward strand.
TTAACGTTTTAAGATATAAAAAAATAAACTTTTAAGTTTCGTTCGAAACTGATATTATAGAGGAAAGATTTTATTTTTTATTTCTTTGATACGATTTAACTTAAAAACTACTCGACCGATTTTAAAAATTCTTTCACCTTTAGAAAGCTACATTATCGAGTGACAGACTTATTTTTTACTCGACATATTTAAAGAAAGTAATTATTTTGGGTCACTTGAACGATGTCGCGAGTAACAGCTTGTCATAATATATGTAAGCTTAAAAGTAAAATCCTTGATGATACTATAATAAGCGAAACCGTTTGGCTTTACAAACCAAACCATATTTGGTAGAATATGTTGGTAAACATTAATTTTAATATCTTTTAACACTCATATTCTTGCAAATAAACTATACTCCATTTGATTACATTTATACAAATATATTGTTATTGCGAGACAGTACAAGAATTCAAAAAAAAAAAAACTTTCGCTTAAATTTGTACATGTGACTATTAAAACCTATTAAAATATTGGGTTAAGAGTAGTCTTTAGTTTCTCGACATACTCGTGGGCGTGGGAACCGTGGCCCTTGAGTACTTCTTGCCGTGAGCTTTCGAGTGTAGTCTTATTTTAAACACTGTTTGTTTTGAGCCAACGCGTGGTTTTGAACCAATAAACCTGTTTACAGGGGCTTTTTTAATTTCTGTTATGTTCGCCGTTTCCGATTTCGTCTGCGCTATGCAAGCGGTATTTTTCGCGATTTTGGCTTAAACCGATTCTTAGGTTTATGAAGTTCTCTCATCTCAGACACACTCCGAGTGAAACATTTTACAAATACCACTAAAATCCTATATTAACCGGTTTCATGCCCTGATAGTATACATCTATACTTACATATAATAAAATCGTAGGAAAGTCAAAACTGTACATTGAATATTCTTTTAAAAGAATACTTGTGGCGTGATCTACAATCGACATCGAAGCCTAAAATATAGTTTTTAGAATTTTTGTCTGTTTGTCTGTATGTATGTCTGGGATAAACTCAAAAAGTACTGCATGGATTTACTTCAAATTTTGCATGAATATTAATCACAGGTCGGGTCAACATTTAGACTTCTATTATGACGCTATCACCTAAGGGGGAGGAGCTGTGCGCAGTAAACCAAGACCGCGCGAATGAAGTCGTGGGTAACAGCTAGTCGGTTAATAAAAATGAAAGCTCATTTGAGCTTAAGTTATTTGTTAGAACCTTTATGCTGTAACGCCAATGTAATAACATCAACCGTTACACGATTTTAATCAGAGAACACATATAACAAATAATGCATTAGTTGACATTAATGGTTCAACTCTTAAAGAATGAATCGCAATTCGACTTTCCCAAACATGCTTCAGCTACGAAGTGTAACGTGTATTGAGTACTTATGTGTTTCTACTTTTGCTGCTGACGTGGAGGAAACTGTATTGGACTATTATGTCGCTGAGCTTCCTAATTACAGACATTCGATAAGTACGTTTCCCGTTTTGGTCCCGTGCTCCTTTGCAGAATAGGCCAACTGCCGTCATAAAAGACGACCGAGTGACTGTGCGCGTCCCTACCATCGTGACTACTACGTGGTAGTTCTGCATCGGCTCGACCAGGTCTGGTACCACCACCTTACCTATTCCTGCCGCAATAGCGTCAGTGCTAGTCACTGTCGTGTTCCGGTTTGGAGGGTAAGGTAGCCGGTAAACTTGTGCATGTGGCATTAGACCTCGCCACAAGATAGCAACGCACCATTAACATCTTTGGTGTCTATATGCGATGGTTGACTCTTTCCATCAGGAGACCCATCTGCTTGTTTGCTGTCTTATGATATAAATAAAAATAAACGTTCCATTCCTTACACTACTTTTTGTACCTTCGTAAATGTCCGCAAAGTAGTGCCTGAATTGATAAAATAAACAGTAACTAGTGATCAACGGTAGCCGAAATTCGACCACAGCTAAATAATAAAATCTCTTTTAAATTTGACAACTGACTTTACCCTTAAAAAATAGTATACATGTGTGTATATTATGTATGTAATGTTTACTTTTATTAATTTAATGTATTTCTAATACATTTTATTTAAAAATAATAGGTTCCTGCGATGTAAACTTTAACTGTGCCAAATTTCACACTCCACTGTTCTCGCAATTGTGATAAAAAGAGGCACAAAGTTTTCGCTTTACGTATTAATATATAAATAGAGTCCATGTCACTCCTACAACCGAGACTCATCTAATGTCATAAAACTTGTCAAATTATTATGGGCAATAAGGTGTGCTACATTTTGGGCAGTAGGGCATGCCAAGGAAATGAACTTGCATACATGCATACAGATACGCTCGAAAAACACATTCGTGTAAAACATGTCTCCCCAAGATGTCTGTTTAACTTCATGCCATTCAAGCTGTTGATCTCTAAAAATAGATCAATGTACTATTTATGTTTGTCTAACACGTTGGCGTCTCCGCCTGCAGTCTACCCGCCGTCGTAAAAACGTGCGATCTATTAAAACTCACTCGTATAGGTACATAATCATGTAAAATCCCACATGTTATCAGTCAATATTGTTTCTATTGGGGTCACACTCGCAAAAACGCATTGTTTTTAGTTTCTTGCGTTAACTGGCTGAATCTTGACGACTTTTTGTATTTCGTTTCAGTGTCAATCTCATATCGGAAATGTCATCTCTTAATGCATTAGCTGTAGCCTGTAAAGTGGTTTCTGTAACAACTGCTTCCGAGTTAACGATTTAAAAAAATCACAGGTTCGCTTCATATATTGATAGTTCCGTAATCAATACTTATTGTTGTTCCGAGTTTCTTTTGATTTTTGAAGAATATACCATTTGTCTTCTTGCCAGGCAGTTTGTAAAAGGCGAATAAAAACAAAACGTGTTAACCAATTTGCCAGCCATAGATTTCTGCAACGTCTCGACCGGATTTTAAGCTACAAACTGATTTTTACTGAGACAATAGAACCAGTGCTGGTCATTTCATGTTTCAGTTTGGAGGGTTGGGTTGACAGTACATAAAGCTATGCACGTGACATGGCATGTATGAGCGATGGTTATCTGTTTTCATCAGGAGAGACATTTGTTTGTTTCATTTCATCTATTTGTGTTAACAATGTCTGCGTATGTTTGTGTTTTTTTTTTGAAGTAGCAAACATATTTATTTCCTGCTAAAGTATTTGTTATTTAACTTCCTAAAGAATAAATTGTTGTTGCTGTACCTTGACAAAAACACAGAGTTGTTTGTTACATCTTTTACTCTTGTAGTGGTCATCTAAATTTCAATAAATTCATTACAAAACGTTTTCGTTTGACAAATTCTAAGAGAAATCCTCTTTGTTTTTCTTTATTTAAAAAGGAATTATTTTTGTAATATCAAGCAATTTGTTTAATATACTTCCAATTAAACCAATGCAATGATACTGCATTGTATTTCCTTATTGATAGTGTTACTTATTGAAAATCCCATAAATTTCAATCATGCACTTGTAAAATAACTTTGTCGAGTTCCTCCCTTCTCTAAGTGTTATTGATTGTTCTAACCAAGCAATTCCACGCGTCTGCCGGCTCCGGCTGCCTTCACGAGGTATTTTAAGGGAGGACTTGCGCTATGCGCCATTTTCTATCTCATTCCACCGTTTGAGAACGTTTTATGGGAAGAGAGAGAGGGTGAACCGTGAATTGATTCATGAGATGCGGATGCTGGTATGTGTTATGCAGTAATACACCAATTCTGAAGTTAGTCGCTCGAATAAGAAGCATTGAGTATTATTTTGGTAGCAATTAACTATTAAAGACTTGACTAAATTAAAAAAAGACAGGGTCATTAGTGAATTATATTTTTAATCATTTATTTCATGACATTTCTTATTCATTATTTTAAAAAATAAATAAATGCCATCTTGCCCTTATCCTAGAAGAGTTAGGTAGAGAAGCAACGGACTTACGATTAAGGCGAGGTATTTTGACGCGCGTCAATTCTATAGGAAATGGGCGGCGCGGTTGTTCTGAAACCGCTGGGAAACGTGTTAATTTTCGAATAAATAAATATAGGACATCAGCTGAAAACCAAAATTTAGTACATTCCTTTTTGTATTTAAAACTAAATATCACCATATAAAAATCATATGAAAGATTAGAATTATTATTAACAAATTACTTGTTTTAGAAATTTTTTAGCCTGTTTTCTGATTTTTTATATGATCGAGTAAAATACATTCTAGCATGTAATAAGTTAGCACATTCCTTAGATAATATCTTCAGGTATATCGTGTAATTTTTGTAAAATTGTTATTTAACAATCAATACAAAAAAAAACGTGATTTAGCAAACCAGTTTTTTCCCGTTTGTCCCGATACCTCGCCTTAACTAACGGCACAACGTCTTATTATGTAACTGGGGGCTACCCTCACGGCAATTCGGGCACATAATACACAACTTGCTCAATACCTGCCAAGTTATGTTTTTCAGGAAAACTTATAAAAAGATTTAATACGATCTCTCTAACTCAGAATTCGAAGCCAGGGCATCATGCGTCTATATAGAAATCAAATTTTTATTTCTTGTAAACAGACTGAAGTCGGAAAGTAAGACATTTAATTACCATACCACCATACGTATTTTATATAAAACTGCATTCAGAAATAAATCAAGAATCTAGATCCATTATCTGCTTTCCTGCCAAGCAATTCGTAAGAACGCGAGCCATATTTTACCGCCTCGTTGGTCGAGTGGTTAGCGACCGACGAGGCTCGGGTTCGATCCCCGACGGGGCAAGCATTTGTGTGATGAGCATAAATGTTTGTATTTCCGGGTTTGGGTGTTTATTAAATATATTCCAGTATTTATATATGTATTTCTATGTATTAGTATCGTTAACTGACACCCATAACACAAGCAAATAATTTGCTTACTTTGGGGTTAGATCAGTAAGAGTAATTTGTCCCGTGAATATTTATTTATTATTATTATGTTTTATGTGCACAAATGACGGTTATCTCTTACGTAAGCGTAACAGCGCTCATTAAAGATTCCGTTCCTTATTAACGTAACACACTTATTAAAATGCTTCCGGAAAAACAAACATACTTTTCAAGTTTGTAATGAGCGCACGATTAAATTATACAAGGAGCTATAAAAACTAGTAATCCCGTTAACACAAACGCATAAATGTCGCTAAAACTATTACAAATATAACGAAATTTGTTAATTTAGAATGGACGGACAGATTTGAAAGTTAATGCAACTAGCATTGCATTTAAAATCTGTCATTATCTAGTAAGTACAATCGCTATCTTGTCAGCGGTAATAAAACATTTTTCAAACAATAATTAGGAATAAATCTAGGGGTACCTAGTAGTAGTAATAAGAACTCAAAAAAATCGGATTAAAGCTTACTTTTATCGCAAATATATTTCTTTTCATAATTTAAACGAAATGGTTGCTTTATTCATCTCTACACGATTTTGTTTTAAATATTCATTATTCGTGTACTTGTCGATTATGCGATATAAATACGCGTAAGTATATCACATTCCGTGGAGACTGAATCATCAATATTTGAACTGTAGTTAAACAAACTAAATATGAAACGGAGCCAGCTGACATTGTTATGTGAAAGTAAATATTTATTAACTACCGTATCTTACATCGAATTATCAAACTTGTCATGTTATTGAAAACAAATTCTTTTCTGACTTTAGGTTTACGCACAATGTTTATTTGAACCGGTCCATAAAACATCCGAGAAAAGATAACATACTTTACAACTGCTTGTACAAAAGAATGTAACAAGAATTATGTAGTTTAAGTACCTCAGCCGTACATATTCATGGCGCTGGCCTAAACCAATATAATATGATGTAATAATTAAGTTACGTACATTTTCTTTATGTATAGTGTACGCAGTGCATTTTATTATTGTAGTGGTTAATTCAAACATTGAATATTATTGAATATACCAATAATATTCAATGTTTTTAATATTAACAATAACAAGATCATAAAATGGATTTGTCTTTATTATACTTGCGAGGAAATACTATTGAACGGATTTTGATGAAAATATACCGTAATATTGCATATATATAAAGTTAAATAATGTATGGATTTTAGTAACAAGAATGTATTAGTAAAGTTGAACGATCTTACGCGAATGAACGAATCGCGGACGTCTGATAATAGTAATCTTGCAGCGAGCATAACTAGTTTGAATAATAACTAATTAAATATTTATGTAGTGAACTTTGTAATTTAAGCTAATGAAGCTTAGAAAATATTTCATATACATATTCTAGAGAGGTATTGTCCTATTTGGGTGTTTCGCTGCTTCAAATTTGAGGTACTTTATTTGTTATATTTCATTTGCCACCAGCTTAAAGACGATCTTATCATTTCGAATAATTGTTCTTGCTATATAATTTGTATTTAATTAACATAAATTTAAAAGATATAGACACATAATCCTCGTTGTCTGTTACAAAGTTGTGGTGTTAGATTCTCGTCGGTCGATTTCTGTTTATAGAAAGTATCGCACAGTATATGGACTTTATATTTCATCTTTTTTTTCTAACTTGCGCATCAACATAAAATATCACTGATGTTATTTACCAGGCGAGCCGGCTTTGTATCAAAAGTATTTTTAACCTTACAGATCAAAACATTTTTTTATAAAATTAGTTAACTTTCAAGAACATTAAATTAATTTAAATGAGCAACTTATATTTCAACATTTTAATTTGTTTGCCTTTTGAATAAGTATTGTTGAAACATTCGAACTTGACCTTCGCTTGGCGCTTTCTTGCGTACTCCCGCTCACTTTCCCATGGCTCCTGAGTCCAGACTCCGCACTAGTTATTACAGCGAGTACGCGCTAAACCACCGCCGTTGGCGTGACGTTTGCAAACCGCTGCTCCATCGGCTCCGTGCCGACAATCGACATGTATATGATTTCCTGAGTTATAGTGATAAAACATGTTCTCTAAATTTGGATACGAGGTGTGTCAATTAAGTAACATACTTGTTTTATATTAAAATTTATTCAAACTTACATTTCAATATGGTCTCAAAATAACATCCATAAGTAGTTAATAATCATTTTTACAGTGATGAATGAAACTTGCAAACTGGATTCTTTAGATCATCGATTACACCTTATATATTGTAGCCGCAATAACGTCAGTACTTGCTTCTGTTATGTTCCAGTTTGGAGGGTAAGGTAACAGGTTAACTTTCCAAAGGCTATTAAACCTACACAAATAGCAACGCACCATTGGCATGTTTGGTATCTATAGGCATTGGATATAATATCAATCCATCACAAAATATATTTTATAGACAAATCCAAAAATCCATTTTTAGAAGCTTTTTATAGCTTCGCACAATGAAACAACTTATTTGTTGTTGTTTCTCATGATATTAAGAGATAATCTTTAGGTTGTATAGGTGCTGATCACACTTTGCTATCTATATGATTAGGTATCTAGAGGTTAGGATGTAAATCCAATAGTTTCTCTGGAGTTCGATTCCCGACAGGGACAAATATTTGTATGATGAGCATAGATGTTTGTATTTCTGGGTTTGGGTGCTTATTATATGTGTTAGAGTATTTATATACTTATGTATTTCTATGTATTATTATCATTGATGATACTACTATCACTAGCAAACAATTTGCTTTAAACTTACTAAGTTAGATCAATTCGTGTGTTTTGTTTGTATTTGTGTATGTATGTTATTCATTCATTTGTTACTGTTAATAACCTTACACTTCACATCGGAACCCGATAGTAGCATGTACTGATAATATTATGGTAGAGAACACGGATTAAATGGATACGCCTCTCAAGGCAATTTCTTAAGTTGTCAGCGTAGCTTATATTCATACACAGAAATACATAAATACAGCACGTTATAGTACTTACCGATGAAATAAAAGTACTCCATGGGTAATTTTTAAACCTTTTCATTTCATTTGGTACGATAAAATAGTATAACATAATTTGTTTTTATATTTTAACAAAATAATATATCAACAAATGTATGCTGTATGACACTTTCGACAATGATAAGAGCGTTTGTTCATATCCGCGGCAACTCGTTTCCTTCCCAATGCCTTGTCTATTCATTCTATTTTTCCCCGTGTTGGTCCCGGGCTCCTTTGGAGAATAGACCAACTGCTGTTCTGCCAGGCAGGTCGTAAAAGGCGACCGATTGGCTAAGCGAATCACTACCATCGTGGCTACTAGGTGGTAGAGTTCTGCATTGTCTCGCCCGGGTCTGATACCACCGCTTTACCTATTCCTGCCGCAATAGCTTCAGTGCTTGTCGCTGTCGCGTTCCGGTTTGAAGGGTAAAGTAACCGGTAAACTTATGCATGTGGCATTAGACCTCGCCACAAGATAGCAACGCACCATTAACATCTTTGGTGTCTATAGGCGTTGGTTGACTCTTTCCATCAGGAGAACCATCTGCTTGTTTGCTTTCTTATGACATAAAAAAAATCATATTGTCTGTGGTAGAAAATATGTAAAGCGCCGATGTCAACGTGACTCGTAGTAGGATTCTTCCTGTGTTGATCCGCGCCTCTCTTTGCAGAATAGATCACATGCTGTTCTGCCAGGCAGGTCGTAAAAGGCTATACGTATCACTACTAGGTGACTACTAGGCTAGGACTAGTATTGCCATCTTGCCATACAGATAGCAACGGCCCATTAACATATTTGGTGTCTACAAGCGATGGTTGTCTCTTTCCATCAAGAGATCCATCTGTTTATTTGCTATCTAAAATTTATAAAAAATGGATATGTCATTTTTAATATTAGAGAATAGGAAATGCAAGATGGCTCTTCGTATGAAAATATATAATTATCGCTTATAGCCCTAAAATTTCTTTGATAACTTGCTACAGGCGTAAATTTGCGGGCTAACATACCCTGCAAATTGGCCCATCACTATGGCACACCACTTCGGCAAGAAAAGGTTGTCTGGTACTAAAACGTTAACATAAACGTTAGAAGCCCACCTCATATTGTAATAATAAAATGTAAATTATTAACCTTGGGCTTGCGTAAGTTTCTTAAATTGTTAATAAAATTTTAATTGTTTGTAATTAGAATGTTAGTCTTATTAATAAGGTAAAGAGGCATTGTAGCAAATTGCTTGTGGATAAGCCAGATTGTCATTATTTAAAAACATTCGTAATACTTAGATTGTTAAAAATTGAAAGTAATTTGTCCTTGTAAAATAAATAATTGTAGTTCAGAGATAAGGAATTACTGATTATTTCTTATTTTCACTTAACAGCTCTGAGATTTTTTGTTTGAGACTTTAAAAAAAGTATGATGTAGGCAGAGGCACAACCGGTGCACTCACCATTAGTTGAAGATTCAAGATGCTCAGTCCCACACTGTGATAGGTGGCAAGCCTATCGCCATCCGGGCACTAACATACTTCTAAACAACGTTGTTTTTATCAGAAAACTGAAAAAAACATGTGGTCAACACCGACACCGCAGTCCGGACCACTTATTTTTAAGCTATTGCATAGGTTCTATCGCGGGCCTTGAGCGTGGAGACCGAATCCAGAAATTCCGTAACGAAAAAAACCTAACACCCCCCACTCCGACCGGCACAGCGGTGATACTTTTTAGTTTTTCCATCTATCGATAAATACCAGAACTTTTAATGACTTTTTAAAATATCACGCTTGTCTCTTTAGTTCAGCAACCCGCCTTTAGGTGGCATTGGTTGTATTGGAAAACTACCGTAATCAGCTGTTTGTGAGAAAGTATATAGGTGTAATAGGTATTTATCATCTACGTACAACAGTGAATATCTGTACTCGTATAATTTGTGTACAAAGTGTTTTAAATATGAATAAACAAAGAAAAAAATACTGCATAAATAAAATAAATATATAATTGTAATTGCATAAGTTGATAAAAAATGCTATGCAATAGCTTTACCGCCGCAGTCTCCGAGTGCCACACGTCTTTTTTTTTCAAAAAAATACAGTAATTTTTTCAAAGAAAAAAATACTGCATAAATAAAATAAATATATAATTGTAATTGCATAAGTTGATAAAAAATGCTATGCAATAGCTTTACCGCGGCAGTCTCCGAGTGCCACACGTCTTTTTTTTTCATTAAATATAAATGGGACAAATTACACTTACTGATCTAACCCCAACGTAAGCAAATTATGTGCTTGTGTTATGAGTGTTAGTCAACGATAGTAATACATATAAATACTGGAATATATTTAATAAACACCCAAACCCGGAAATACAAACATTTATGTTCATCACACAAATGCTTGTCCCCGTCGGGGATCGAACCCGAGCCCCGTCGATTGCGTAGTCAGGGTCGCTACTCGCTAATCACTCGACAACGGGGCGGTCATTGACACTAGATCATAGAGATGATAAACTTAAATGGATAAAATTAGCAAAAAGAAAATAGGGGTTACAAAAATTTGGTAATAAATTGCCAAATCCTGCAACAGGTGTAACGTTAATATGTATCTTAATAGAAACCAACATTTATTACTATTCGTATAATCGTGTGAACTATCAATAGAATAAATTATAACAAATATGCTTTGGATATTTTTGATTAATGTAAATATCCGTACTAATATTATATATGCTAAAGTAACTCTATCTGTCTCTTCTTCACGCCTAAACCGCTGAGTCGATTTAGACAAAATTTAGTACAAAGATAGTTTGAGTATCGAGAAAGAACATAGAACAGTTTTTAGTCTGGAAATCTTACAGGTACGGGAACTATGCGGGTGAAACCCCGGGATTGTCTATTTTTGAAACCACAGTAATAAATAACTTAGGCTACTTTTATTTTTAAAAAAATTCACGCGAAGTCGCGAACACAACCTGTTTTCGCCGTGTTGGTCCCGGCCTCCTTTGTAGAATAGGCCAACTGCCGTTCTGCCAGGCAGGTCGTAAAAGGCGACCGATTGGCTATCGAGTCACTACCATCGTGGCTACTAGGTGGTAGAGTTCTGCATTGTCTCCCCCGGGTCTGGTACCACCGCCTTACCTATTCCTGCCGCAATAGCGTCAGTGCTTGTCGCTGTCGTGTTCCGGTTTGGAGGGTAAGGTAGCCGTTAAACTTATGCATGTGGCATTATACCTCGCCACAAGATAGCAACGCACCATTAACATCTTTGGTGTCTATAGGCGATGGTTGACTCTTTCCATCAGGAGACCCATCTGCTTGTTTGCTATCTTATGACATAAAATAAAAATAAAAAATACACAACTAGTAGTTAATAATCTTTGCGGAGGCTTGCTTGGGCTCAACATACCCTACATTCCCCCTTAAAAAATCAAGTTTAGTAACTACTGGTGGTCAATACAATACAATTGTATCAAAGAAAAAAGTTCAATTTTTGCTTGCCTATTGAAGCTAGTTAGAGACCATACTCTATTTTTCTAATTCACATGGGTCTATTCTTAAGCAAGAGATAGTCTTTCTAGTCTACACGGAGAAAGGCTTTAACAAAATGTGTAATCTTAGGTTTTTTTATTAATATTATTGTACTAAGTAAAATAAACATAGTTTAAATTTAATACATCATTTTTTACTAACCACGAATTAAATCATGTGGTCTGTGGTGCTAACAAATTGAACCTTGGCCCATTTGATTGGCCCATATCTTTGGAAATGCCTGGTAGAAAAACAGGTGAGTAATTCTTTACAAGGAGCCCGGACGTGGCATTTGTTTTACCTCTGCCTACCACTTCGGGGATACGGCGTGAATATACTGTTTTTTACTATATCACTTTATAACACGTATCTTGTATTTATAAATTAAAATTAATTCAGTTATTCAAAATCCCTGATAAGTGCTAAAATTCTTTTATAACGAGCGGCATGTAGGTGATGTAGGCCATGCATGTGTAAACAAATGATAGTATAAACAAAACATTTTGCGACAAGAATAATAATTAATAATAATTTTAAAAGTAGTATAATTAAATGTACTTTCACAATGATGGCATTTCGTAACGAAGAAATGCCGTAAAAACATTTATTTAGAAATTATTATTAAAATATGTCATTAAAATAGGTCACGTAGTACAAGTAATTACATCATTAAAATTGCATTTCAACAACGTGTCCTCCTAATTGCAGTAGTGTCTAATAGCTACGAGTAGATTCGACACGTAATTACTTTTGCAATATATTTTATAGGTTACGAGTTGAAATGACACTGCAAGATTCATTTATCGACCGACGAAAAAACGGAGGTTATCAATTTGACATATATATGTATATGTAATATTGTTGGAATTGGATAATATTTGAGTATAATGATCTATTTAGACGTCCAAACACGTATACGTAAATATCATAAGTGTATGTAGGTTTGTTCGAATTTTTGGGGGACTAAAAGTCATATCGAGGTTATTATATTTTATTTAAATTAAATATATTCTAACTTCAACAGTCTAAGTTTCATGGAAATCGGTTCAGAATTTTTTGTGGGTACAGTTGACACATATTTGAAATCGGCATCAGCGTTGTCGGGTAGTACACGTGACTCTGATTGCGAACTACATAAATATATAATTAGTTAAAACATAACCATTCTTAAGCATTGTTGGGAAGTGCACTTGACTCTAATTTACGACAACTGGACCTTCACTGATTACGAACTACAAAAATACACAACTAGTTAAAAACAATAATCATTGTCGGAAAATACGCGTATGTTTACTTGACGACCTGTTACATAACACAAACTCCACAAAAAATAATAAATACAATAAAAAAATAGTGCTATACCTATGGCCTATTACAAATTTTATTATACATACGTTTATAATATACGAATATTTTTTATTTAAATTAATTTTAATATTATTGTAGAATGTTTAATAATACAAACTTAATGGAACAAGATTTTTAATTTTCATTAATAATATCAATCACGTCGACAAAAATGGTAAAATACAATCATGAAAAGAAGAAAGAAAGAAAGAAGAATCTATGTTATGACCGGGGGGGGGGAGGGGGCTCGGTTAGCTAGGTAGATCTTAAAAATATTATTATAATGTTTAGGCTGGTAAATTCTGAATGATATTTATTACCTACTAGCTGACTCGGTAAAACGTTTACCGGGTCAGCTAGTAGCTAAAAAATAAGAGTAATTAAAAAGGCAGAACAACGGTTCAGACTAACGAACAGCAATTGATTTTTATATATATATATAGATACAAATACCAAGAAAAGTAAATACAGATATGCAAGCTACGTCTGTCTGCCTTTTTCTGTGGGTTAAAAATTAGAATATCGTTTTAATAACACAGAGATACATATGTAGATTAGGGTTTGCCGCTTTTCGCAATAAACACGACACAAAGCCATTAGTCGCACATGCCTTTTCCTATGAGAATAGTAGGTGTGACCATGTGCATTTACAATATACCTATATCTGGATATAAATACTGTGAATAGTCACTATTTCGTATTAATCGGCAAAGGCACGAAATTTATAATCGCCACATACGGCAAAAATGTCATATAGCATTTCTTTACGTCGGCATTTGCGGTTATTACAATATCTGTGTTGTAAGCCGGCTGTAATGGACGCCGATTACTATACGACACTGATGCCGCTCAATTAGTCTTATAACAGTTACAACTTAAAATATTAGGAGAAAAAGTTTTATTAATAAAGCAATTGTATATTTATAATTTAAAGATACAACTCCAAATTTGGAAATCCGAGGCATATGTTAATAGATACACTTTTGTAAATTAAGTTTGTTGTAAAAAAAGAGGTAATTAAAAATGGAGTTGTGACCTTCAGTCACACGATATAACATATTATACTCTTTTTCCTATTTTTGATGCTATGAGACTGTTTCTAAAGAAATTTTTCGTATAATTTACTTTTACACTCGACTTGCACCTTTTTTTGTACGTGAAGGAAAATCCTTTAAATCTATTATAGATAACCCGTCGTGCGAGGGATATACCACAAAGTTAGGCCGGATTCTCACTGACTAAAACCCCTCCGTTGACAGCCTCCAGTGCTGATTTGTTTCCATATCTCGATGAGTGACACGCTCATAGTTCAATATTCCAGTATTACCTCGTTAAGGTATCACTAACGTGACCATACGACCCGTTTTGAACAAGACTGTCCCAATTTCAACTATTCCGTCCTGGTGTCTCAAGTATATTTCACGCACGTGAAAATGTCCCGTTTTTCGAAAAAAAATTCACAGTCGCCGCACAAAAATTATATATCAGTTTGTTAACAATCTCATCTAACTAACCTGACCAATAGGTATAATATGCTCAGACTTATATTTAATACTTAACACAAACACCGCACAATTTTTTTTAAAGCAGTAAATTTGGAGCAACCGTTTTTCAATTTCCTATGTCTCCGGAACCCTGCATCAGATCTTCACCAAATTAAAGTAGGACCACAAGACGAATATAACCTTTTAAACAAAAAACGAGTTTTCAAAATCGGCTCATATAATGACCGAATTCTGAGATAACAAACATAAAAAACATACATCCGAATTGAGAATATCCTAATTTTGGGAAGTTGATTAAAAAATGTTAAGTTTTATTAGGAAACTAATCATTTCAAAATCCATCTATTTCAAAATCCATCAATGTCAAGTTCCAACTTAACATTGATGGATCTCCTTATAAAAATAGGTATATCCTACATACGTTATTCCTACTATTTATTGTTTGCGTAATTCACATCAACCTCTGTGGTCTAGTGATCCAGCGTTAACATCCACACATCCGGAACGTCCACATGAGGTTCCGGGTTCGAATTCCGGGTCTGGCACATAAAAAAAGTGTTTTTTTTTTCAGTTTTCTAAGAAACACAAAGTTGCCCCGGATTGGAAAGTGCCCGGTTGGTGATAGGCTTGCCACCTATCACATTTGTGGGACCAAGTATCTTCGGCTAATCGTGGGTGCACTTGTTGTACCTCTGAAGATACTTTTTTTACTTACATCAACCTAATGTCCCGTTTTGAAATAAGTACAATATGGTCAGTTAGGTATATATAATTCACAACACCGCCGACTAGGGTCTTTCCGTATTTGTCGGATGCGGATTTTGTACAATAAAATTTGCCGGAACACTCGTAACAGATAATCTTTTATTAATGAGCACATTAGTGAACATACTCAGCAACAAAGTGTGTATTTATGGATTTGGGTGTTTTAAATACATAACTGTATTTAAAAGTTTACGTAATAACAAGATTATTTTGAAGATTATTCCAGTACAAATCATATCATTTCTATTATAACAACCGGATTCGCGTATTATAGCCTCATAACAGATATTCTTAACAGTTTTCCTAATGATACTTTAATCAGCTGAACAGCTCGGCTATAAAGTTCCTATAAAGGTATTTAAAACCACGAATTCGTTGTATAAAGTAATTTGATTTAAATAATAATTTTAAAGATGTAGTTTAGCAAATTCCGATGACAGGAATATTTTAGAAATTATATTATCTCGCCAGTTTCCTTGCGACGTGACAGAGTGAACTGTCTATAGATTTTTCGGTTCACCATAGTTTACCGGTTCGTTGGTTGGCAAGATTTGTGGTGGTCCTCACCGCCTTACTAACATGGTAACGATTGCCGCTTATTTCTAACAATAACCGGACCCGACAGCTTCATATGCTCTTGCAAGCCTCAAATTAACAACACCACCACCAGACGCAACTGCTACTGAGATCCTCGAGAAAAATCTAAAAAAAAACTTTTATAACATAGAATTTGGGAACTCATAATCTGAATTCATTAGATTAACTCTCAGACCATGGGGCAGTCCAGAAAGAGTATTTTTATTCCAACAATTTGTATTTATAATACACGTCTTGTACTATTCCGCAATAAACAACAAAAAAATATTTGTAATAATATTTTATAAAAAAATATATTGTGAAACATTAGGTACAGTCTGTTGTGCTGTTACAAAAATATTGCATTAAAATTTAATTTCACCAAGTGCCGACGATGAGGAGTGTAGAATATGTTTATTGACCAATGCCCGTAATACACGTTTACGGTTACCTCGGTTAAGTAATATTAGTTAACCAATTATTGGTATGAAATAAAACTATTTTACTAATGATTAACCAATTATTGGTATGAAATGAAAAAAAAAATATTTTCTTAATAAATAACTGTTAATAGATAAATTACACAAAGAGTTCATTTCAATGTGTTTTGCAAATGATTGATGACAAAAACTTTACATTTATTGTATTTTTGATTAGTCTAATCAAAAATGTTATGTATGTGACTTAACTCTCAGGAGCGATTTTAGTAAATTTATACGAGATTTATAAAAAATCTGTAAACCGGTTGATCCTGCAGGCCATCCCTGAAACTTCCCGCTAAATTGAGGTATTTCCACCACCACCAGGGAGGTTACACTTCCCGTGACCTTCCTGGTATATTACGTCACGAAAGCTAGGCCCCCTAATTATAATAATAGAAAAATCATTCAAAAATTTTGGTACTCGTACTTTAGAATACACTAACTATATTTTTACTCTCACAAGATTTTCGTCATTGGTAACTCCCCGCGTTTAACTGTTTACCCGGGTTCCTTTTTTCTAAAATAGATCAACTAACTTGTTACTAGGCATGTTGTAAAAGGCGAGAGAAGGTAGAATTCTACCACCTAGCTAGTAGTCACTAAGATCGTGGCAACCACAGCCTTAGTTAGGCCTTACCTATTCTCATACTTCGTACAATAGCGTCGGTGCTTGTCGATGTGGTGTTCCGGTTTGGAAAATGAGGTAACCGAAAAACGAATGCATGCTATAAGCAATGGTTTTCTTTTAGCACAAGGAGAATCGTCTAGCTGTCTACTATCGTATGATATAAAAAAGAGTAAAAAAATCCATGGAAAGTGGGTTCTGTGTGTCTTACAATTGGTTCTAAGACGTTGATTTCTTAATATAACTCTCCAACTGACGCCATTTGACGTAGAACAAACGATGATGAAAAGCACATATTTGTGTAGGGTGATAAGCGAGATCTCATACGCACACACGGAAGAAAACCAATTTTCTCGGGGCCGATAACATCTCTTATCAGGAATTGCCATTCTTAAACGATACGCTTGACTTTCATTGCGTAGATTATTTTTATTGTATATTTTTATCATTACCTGTATAAACAGTATTTAAGTCGCCCAATTTCTGTTCTCTTTCTTATAATAGCTTCAACTCTCCTAACAGTCTGACGTCCCCACCCCAGGAATATTCAGTCGTCAATCTGTATATTGTTGGCAAAAGAGGCAGTGGTATCTCATTTCACCAGTCGCCGGTGAAATGTGTTGATAGGAATTCCTAACGTTGTATTGATCAGTTTACTTCAAAATCTGCTAAGAATACGGTATAATTAATAATTGTATTAATTTCCGATTGATTCGGGCATATTTTAAAGAATAGACATTGTGCCATTCTGTCAGGCAAATCGTAAAAGGTAAATAATTGGATATATAATGACAATACCATCGTGACGCAATATAGTCAATTGTTAGGTGGTAGAGTACTGCAACATCTCGCCCGGGTTTCGGTAGAAACCTACTTATTCCTGCCGCAATAACCTCAGTGCTTGTCACTGTCGTGTTCCGATTTGGAGTGTAAAGTAGCCGATAAACTTATGCACCCGGCATTACCATCCCGCTACACGGATAGCAACACACTATTAACGTCTTTGGTGTCTACAGCCAATGGTTTTCTCTTTCCATCAAGAGAGCCATTTTTTTCTATCTTATGATTAAGAAAAACTCTGGTTGCCCGCGACTTCGTTCGCGTTACCCAAAAATATTACATTATCTTGCTTAATCGGGTAAAAAGTGTAGTTCAGTGGTGTAAACCCATCCTCGCACTGTAGCCTTTCAGATGAAGTGGGTGTGGATATATCGGTTTGTGTTTGATCTTTGCAGGCAGGCATATTTTATATATTTGCTCTTGATAGGCAGTAATTGTGACATAAAATTTTAAGCCTGGAATATTGCAGCCAAACAGACTAACCTCCCGACACACGGACAAATTCAAGACAATTTCACCAGTCGTATAAACATGTTATACACTAGTTCAGAGGGAGGTTGATTCATGTTGAATGTACAGAGGCTCGTAAAACTGTCAGTCGGGCCATTGTTCGATATTATTTATAGCTTCAGTTTTCAGTGGTTCGTGCCCTGTTGGCCGCCAGCCGTCTGCCAGTAGCCAATACTAAACGGAACAGTCTGATCGGAATTACATACATACGTACACTGTAACATTTAACAATGATTTAGTATAACGATTTTTGTTTATAGCTTAAGAATGTAACCCTGGGGCCACATTATCATGAATATTCACCAAAACTCGAAGAGCGATTTATCGCTAAAACTAGATGGCAATATGTAAGCACTCGGTCGACAATAGTACGGTGTTTAAAATATTAGGGCTCGCTACTCTCGGTTTAGCTTTACCGTCACACTGATGACAACGCACCATTAACATCTTTGGTGTCTCTAGAGGAGAATATTGATATCTTTCAATCAGAAGAGCTATTCGCTTGTTTGCTATCTAATAAGACCTATATAAAAACATACCTGTTAATTTCAGTAATGCACAAAATTAGTACCCTTTCCTATTTTATGGTGTGTTTAGATTTACGATTCTAGTTTCGTGAGAAACCGAGACGGCTAGACAGTTATCAGTCGTAATAATAAAAAGAAAATTATCACGCGAGTACATTACCTTTTTATATCTCCGCAATAAACGTTTTATTTTGAAACGCCGGTAATGGATATGTAGCTTTAAAACTTTTACACGAACGTAGGGTTGTGATTTTTCAAAAGTCAAATACAGTCATATTTTGTTGCTTATAAAGATTAATCTACTTGACTGACTGTGACCGGAATTCTCTTGTAATAAATCTCGTTTTCTGATTAACGATGTCTTTTCTCTTAATTTGTTTACTAAGTGGAACAAAAACCTGTTGTATTATGTAACCTATTGTATTACTGTATTATATGTATACCTAATATCACAAAATGGATACGAAGCGTCTGCCTTTACTACTGTTTTAAATCTAAACATTTTAAGCGTTGAGTTTAACGCACCATACATTTACTCTACATTATTGAGAGAACCATTACTTTGATGTATTAAAAGTTACGAGTAAATAAAACGTTATCTTGCTTTGTTTATTTTAAGCTTAGATATCTTGTAGTTTGTTGCGTAATTTTTTAAGTGATGACTTCGTTGGGATTGAACGTACCTAGTATTAAGTTTTAACATAGATTGCCTTCATAATAATAACATTTAGATGATCCGACGATGATAGATTATGAAAAGAGTAGAATATTTAGATCATCCTACCTATTCCAGCTCGAAGGAACAAAAAACACACACGCGTACACACAAACACACACACGCAAACAAAACCTCATATTTGTAAAAGGATCTGTTGCCTTTGTAAACTTTTCGAATTTATATAAGCACTCCTTAAATGTTTCAACGAATCGCAGTTTTTGCCTATAAGTAGCAATAGAAGCATAACAAATGTATATATCATTCATTTGTTATGATTTCGTTGTATCAGTATGTATATCGTTGGCAATGAAAAATAAGCGGGCAACCCTACGTGGCGTATTTCTTGCCGTTCATGTCGATATTGCGAATGCGTTCGATATAGAATCGCGTTAGGAAGAAATCGAATCACTGGAAGCGTGTGAAAGCCGCGTAGACGTCGCAGATTGGGCCCGTTCCAATACAGCGACAAACTATTGTTGCGATGCATTTGACAGAAAATCGTGTTCGAAATTTAAACTTTTCAATCGACTAAAGATGTGAGGTTATCAGCTTGACATGTATGTACTCGTATATGACGTATAACATTGTTGAAATCATGAAGTATTAGGTATAGGTGGAGCTAGCACTCGTATTAATCACTTGAAAGAAATACCTACGTTATGTCTCACTCTCCCAGGTCTCCCCATCTCTTATTATATAGCTGTGTTAGAAAGAGAGGGTGAGACCTCAGAAAATGACAGCAGTATTTAAAGTTGTGTTTCAAGTAGGTATTAGAAGTGCTGCCTCCAGATATAATACAGCTTCATGGTTGAAATTGGATAATACTTGAGCAGAGCACTAAATTTCAAGTGTAAATATACATATTTGTATGTCTACCTATATGTTTTTTCGCGAATTTTGGGGAACCTAAAATTATATCGAGGTTTTGATTTAAATCAGGCATATTCCAAATTAGTAAACAGTCCAAGCATTTGAAGTCGGTTTAATATTTGAAATTACTTTTTTATTAATTTTTAATTTGAAAGAACTTCAATGTGGTTTCGTGAAGCCTTAAAATATATGTGCATTAGTATAAAATACAGTGCTTGGGATTAAAAAATAATAAAAGTAAATCCTCTTATCTATGTAGCATATTGGTAACAATTGATTTGTAGTTATTTATTTTGTTATGTAAAAAAAAAGAAAACAGAGATTTATTTAATTATCATTACCCCATCCCTAAAATCAGTTGCCACCAGTATGCTACATAGATAGCGGAGTTTAGATATAAGTATATAATTCATCATCCCTCAAATATAGTTTGAAATCGGGCAAAAATAATTATTGTGCCGGCGGAAAATAAATGTAATTTAAATATCTCTAAATTAAAAACTTAAAAAAGTGTACGAGACATTTGTTTATTACCTACTTCTTGTGGATCATTTGTAAAAAGAATTACCTTCCTACTTCTTGTGGATCATTTGTAAAATGAAAAACCTGTCCAAGGATCCCATCCACGATACATTACTGTAAGTAGTTTAAAGTCCGGATGTCAGAAGACTTGACTGATATTATCTGGAGTTAACTATAACATAAGTACTTCGGTTTAATAAGTTTTCGTTAAAAACAAACGCATTCTAACAGCGGATAGACCGCTTTTTTATATCAAAAGATAGGCTCTCCTTATGGAAAAAGAAACCATTGCCTATAAACAACAAAGATGTTGCTTGGAAGCTATAATGCCACAGACAAATATGAACACACATATGCTCGATATGTTAAACGCAGCACCCCTTGTTTTTACTTCAGGCGTCAAAAAATATTTAAAAAGCTGAGACAAAAATGCAAATGTTATTTGCTTAAGTATATATTACAATGAAACGCAGTAGTGAAATGCACAGTATCATTTGACGTATGCGCCGGCGCAGAGCCACGATAGCGGATTATGAAGCTACACTATAATTATGTCACCGCGATAACCGCGCACAGCATTGAATCACTGGCAAGCTCATGGCCGTAAATTACATCTATGTTATTCACGTTAGCTGTGCCTATCACTATGACTTAAGTTCGACTGCCTCGTTGGTGTAATGGTTAGCCTATTCAGCTGTAGATGATAAGGTGCGGGTTCGAACTCCAGGTTGAGCAATTTTTTTTATGTAATTAGATAGCAAACAAGCAGATGGCTCTCCTGATGGAAAGAGAAACCAATGCCTGTAGGCACCATTTTTTTAGGTTTCATAAGGATATGTGCGAGGTAATGGTAAATGGAAGTCGTCTTGTGGTTGTTGTGAGTCCGTACGTTGCACTTCCGTGTCAACGAGAAGGACTACGGAAATATCGACGGATTGTTCGGAAAAGGCAGATTAGGCGTGGATGCTTTCGGCATTAGATAAATGATATGTAAATTATATATTAAATTATTACTCGTCCGATAGCAGAGGCTTCATGTTGACCTGAACAGGATACCCACTAAACATGTTAATCACACAATTCATCTGCATATTGTTTTGTCCGCAGTAGCAGCATTAGAAATTGCCTGTGCCGAGTAAAAGTGACAGAATTCCGCGGTGTTAGTTCTGCTTCGATATTGTTTCGCGACCGTGGATAATTCTAAGAGTGTGCGACTTATCTAAATACAACCGAGCATTTTTCATGCGGCCTCGTGGTTTGTATTTATATTAGATTGTTTTTAGTGGTATTTTAAGTTTTTTTATCGTAAGATAGCAATCCAGCAGATGGGTCTCCTGATGAAAAGAGACAGACAACCATCGCCATTCTCCATAAACATCTATACATATAATAAAATAGTAGGAAAGTCAAAACTGTACATTGAATATTTTCTTTCTTTCTTTCTTTCTAAAATAGTAGCCTATATTACTCTGAAATCATGTAGCTTTTCTAATACAAAGCTACAGTTTATCTATTATCAACTCACCATCTCATTTTTCTCATTATAATATTGGTGAAATATCATCATCTTCAGGTGAGGCTAGAGGTGCCATACGTCCGGGTTTCCCCGGGTTTGTCCTAGTTTAGAAGGCGTCCGGGGAGTGTCCGGGTAAGGTTTAATTTGTAGTCCAGGTTTTAATATATAAAATCACGCGCACGACTCGTCATAATAATAGTTCCTTAATTTAAGAAAATTTTCATTTTTGAGACGTAATTGGTTAAAAAATCAATTTAAAAAAATAAAAGTTAATTTAAAAGCTGTAAAACTATATTTTATTCTACTAACATAAAAAAATACTGTGTTCAAATTTTCGGGTTGTAAGCTCTGCAATCCGGGGTTTTCACGTTTCTTGTCCTGGTTGACAAATTTTTGAGATGGCAACCCAAGGTGGGATAGACTGAACCGTACTTCAACAGACACTTAGGTTTATCACGGTCCACCAGTTTCTCGGCTAGCAAAATAGATATGTATTATGTAGTATCTCCATTGCGAAATTCGCATTTATCGATTATTGCTTCTGAGCAAAACCTGAGATTATTAGCTTTAGGCGCTAACACACCAAACACACCACACATCGCCATTAACACACCACCACCGGATTTCAAGCTGTTGTTGGGATTTTTCTGTTTTTTCTACTATCACTATCAGATGATTTACCATCCTATACCATAGGATGGTAAATAATCTGATAGTTATGGTATTACATAACGATGGATTGTAGACACTAAAATAATTGAATAAGAAATTACACTGACAGATCGCTTCTGTCAGTGTAACGAGTGTTCCCGGATTCCCGGCTCGGGCAGTTCAAAAATGTGTTTTTTCGGTTTTCTGATAAAAGCAACGTTGCTCGGGTTCGGATAAGTGCCCGGTTGGCGATAGACTTGCCACCTATCACATTGTGGGACTAAGTATCTTCGGCTAATCGTGGCTGCACTGGTTGTACCTCTTCCAACTTCTTCTTGGATACGGGCGTGAAGATACTTTTTTTGTAAGAAATGACACTTTTGGCTAATCGTTCGCCTTCGATCACCTTTTACGAACTGTTTGTTATATTTTTTTATTATTATTATCGATAGGGAAGCGCTTGACCTCGATCTCGCCTGATGGTAAGCTTAGATGCGGGCTAAGATGGAACGCGCTTCCCTAGAAGTTACCTGTAATTAACTTGACCTAAGATTTTAATAATGCAATGCTGTCCGTGTGACAGATGATACGTCACGTAGTTTACCTGCTACCCATACCCTTCAAACCAGAACACGGCAGCGATAAGTACCGACGCTACTGTGACAGGAATAGAAAGATAAACATTCACATATTTTAACATGTCAAAAATCGTATCGTATCGTATCGTATCCTAGTGGTGTACCACTACACAGACAAAGCACTTGCAACTAAGATGTGATCTAATTAAAATCACTGTTTCCCATCACAGAGCTCAGTCTTCCGATTCCTGACGAAACGTGACGATATCTGAATTGTATAAGTATTGCTTTCAATGTTATCGCATTGGGTATGCAATATTATATTCTAATTACATTTCTCGTGGGCCTTAATCGATGTTTAGTAACCGTTTCAATGTTAACCGATATTTAATCGAGTTCGAGACGCGAATCGAATCACTTGAGTGTCGCGGCCGATTGACCTTGATATGGCTAGATGTGGCGATAATGGCAAAATTATTTTGATTATTTTGTTGCCTATTTTAACAAATATTTTATAGTATCCTAATAAACAAGTATTAAACCTCCCTTATAGCATCTATCGTCACCCATTGCACAGAATACTGAAGATAATTCTTTCGCGTCCATGTGAGGTGTCTATGTGTGCGTTGCTCGAACACTATTAGTATGCAGATTGTCTTCTGTTATTCTTCAGTATTCTGTGCCCATTGGCTCCAATGATGCTGCTATCCGCCAGGTAGGGTTCGATTGGATAAAATAAATACGCACGTATTGTTTCACAAACACTTTTATTATGTATTTTGGCTATCCGGTTTCGCTTCTACCGAAATTAGTAATCGCTAAGAAAATTTACACGTAATTAGCAGCCGGACCTCTGTCCTATACAATTATGATGATCCTATCCCAGCCCACACTTAAATCAGCCCACATTTGTCGAAATCCTGATGCTACTTACTAAGTTTGTCGAAATACTTGCCACTTACTAAGTTTGTCGAAATCCTGATGCCACTTACTCGTCCACTCATCGTCAAGATACTGCCCTAAGCCGAGGTTTGGTCTCACAGAAGACACCCTTACGGCGGGTTCTAAGCTCACGTAATTTCATCTCTGGCTGAGCGCTCTACTTGCTAAAAAAAAGCCTTGTTTTGTAATAACTGTCTTTTATAACTGTTTAAATTCGTTAAAAAATGCAGGCATTAGCTAGATATGAATATTTTCAAAGAGCTATAGCAAAATAATATATGACGGATACCTAACATACTTGAATCGTACCTCCGCGATGACAAAGTGCTTAGTTTTCATGTTATCTACGCACTCAGTAAAACATAAGTTATGACTTTGGGTCTGCATAACATCTATTAATAGTAGAATTAATGGCAGAACAAATCAGGTTACATAATGACTGCGAGCTGTTACTGCGGCTGCTGCCATCAGAGATGAGGTGAAAACGTATTTGCATATTCGTAATAGATTAGATAAGCGTCGTGTTAAAATGGCGTAATCTACGAGTATATATTCCTCTATATATCTACGAGTATATATGATTTTTTTAAAAAGTGTACAAAGTTCACGTATTAATATACGTGAACTTTGTACACTTTTTTAAAAAAATCACGCGGACAAAGGAGTATGAAATTTGGCACAGTTAATGTTTATATGGGGAAGGAGAGCAGGAAGCTCATATTATTATGTAACACTAGCTGCAACGTGCAGCCCGCTACCATATAACTTGACTTAGACTATGTGCTATTCCAGGTCATCATCTACCTGTGTACCCAATTTCATCCAAATCCGTTCAGTAGTTTTGGCGTGATTGAGTAACAAAAATCCATCCATCCGAACATAAAAAATTTCCAAAATATTAATATTATAAATCTCTGTGGTCTAGTGGTCCAACGTTGGCGTTGACCACATGAGGTCCCGGGTTCGATTTCCGGGTCGGGCACTTTAAAAGTTTTCTGTTTTCTGTTGTGTTTCTCAGAAAACTTTTTTCAGTTTTCTGAGAAACACAAGGTTTCCCAGGATTGGAAAGTGCCCGGTTGGCGATAGGCTTGCCACCTATCACATTTGTGGGACCAAGTATCTTCGGCTAATCGTGGGTGCACTTGTTGTACCTCTGCCTACCCCTTTGGGATATGGGCGTGAAGATACTTTTTAAATTAAAAAATTGGTTCCGGGCTCCTTTGAAGAATAGACTAACTGCCGTTCTGTCAGGCAGGTCGTAAAAGGCGACCGATTGGCTACGCGAGTCTACCATCGTGGCTACTAGGTGGTAGAGTTCTGTATTGTCTCGCCCGGGTCTGGTACCACCGCCTTACCTATTCCTACCGCAATAATAATAGTAAGGTAGCCGGTAAACTAATGCATGTAACAAAGCAACATTAAGATCTTTGGTGTCTATAGGCGATGTTCAACTCTTTCCATCAGGAGACCCATATGCTTGTTTGCTATCTTGTGATATAAAACACATACACATTATGGTGCAATTCGCACTGCGTTACTCTATTTATTTTATTTTTTTTTATTTGGAAAACCATCCGCTAAAATAACAAATATAAAGTTTATAAAATACGAAGCCTGTTACAGGTTCTTTTTTATATCATGTGATAGCAAACAAGCAGATGGGTCCCCTGATGGAAAGAGTCAACCATCGCCTATAGACACCAAAGGTGTTAATGGTGCGTTGCTATCTTGTGGCGAGGTTTAATGCCACATACGTAAGTTTACCGGCTACCTTACCCTCCAAACCGGAACACTACAGCGAAAAGCACTGACGCTATTGCGGCAGGAATAGGCAAGGCGGTGGTTTCAGACCCGGGCGAGACAATGCAGAACTCTACCACCTAGTAGCCACGATGGTAGACTCGCGTAGCCAATCGGTCGCCTTTTACGACCTGCCTGACAGAACGGCAGTTAGTCTATTCTTCAAAGGAGCCCGGAACCAACACATTTAAGTTACAATACAACTACAACTGCCCTCTGCCACAATATAGTGAATGCTTGTCATTGGCATGCTTCTATTTGGAGGGTAAGGGCCACATTAACAATGCTAGACTTATACATATGGCATTAATATCTCATCACACGAATAACAGCGTATATGTGATGAATTGTCTTTTTCCATCTGCCTATTTGCTATCTTATAAGAAAATGTAATCAAATCAAATATAATAAGAAGATTCTAATAATAGCAATCGCCTGTGGCCGAAATTCTACCATAGACTAAACAATAAAATCTATTTAAAGTTTTACAAATCACTTTAGCAAATTACTATGTATCTATCTGCTTTTATAATCTTTTTTTTTCTTTGCTACATAATGAAAATTGTTCTTTATTATCCGAACCGTGTCAACTCATGCCTTCGCAATTTCGCTTACAATTAATAACAGCCACAAAAAAATCTATGAAAAGAAATTATCCAATAGGGTATTGCGACACCCTCCCCGAGTATATCTGGCTGAGTGCTCACAATAATGGCCGCTGAGATGGAAACTTTCATTGCTATTACGAATATTAAACTTCATGGTTTACGCCCATGTCCCGATTACTATTCCAATCAAATTTTAATACCAAACTACTGACCATTAAGGTTATGACGTTTACCGAAATTTATCCATTTAACTCGCTTTCTCCATTATTGCGAATAAATTACATCTTTCTCCTGGATTTCCTAAAGTATTTTCTTTCTTATCCATTTGGCCAGGGCCCCTCTTTGCTAGGCAGTTCGTAAAGCAAATTATTATCAAACGTGCCAATACCACTACAAAATAAATATTTTTCTTTGATTGAATACCATTGTAACTATGTACCATGTGGTAGAATGCTACATTTCGCTTTATCTATTTCTGCTATAATTATGGTGGTAGTGGTATATCACAGTTGTACTCTAGTTTTAAGTATAAGGCCCTCGGTAAACTTAGGTTTTCTTTATTTCATAAGACAGAAAAAGACAGATAACACTCCTAATGGAAAGGTAATCATCGCCTACAGACACCAAAGATGTTAATGATGCGTTGCTATCTGTGTGGGGGGATGGCAATGCCACATTCCATAAGTCTACCGGTTACCTTACCCTCCAAACTCGAACACGACAGTTCCAAAAGCGATTGTACCAAACCCGGGCGATACGTTACAGAACTCTGCCACATAGCGCGATAATAGTAACATGTTAGCCTTCTCTCGCCTTTTACGAGATGTCTAGCAATAAAGCTGTTGATCGTACAAAACGGGCCCAGATAAACAAGGAAAATAGCAAAAAAATTGACATGGATACTTATACATATTCTGTTAAAAAAATCTTATCAGAATTTATATTTGACCATTTAATCCTTTACATCGCTGTCAAAGGTAAACCGCAAAATATTTTGATAATGCAAATACATTCGATTGTTTTACTGACAAACGCGAGAATCTCACCATTTTGAAATTTTAGAGAAGATTTTTCACGAAATTTTTGTGTGTTGTTTTTGTTATATTATCCGTTAATTGTTTAGGATTTTAAAACTTATAGTGTAATAATTGGATACTTAATATAATTAGATGAATCTTGTAAAGTATAATGAGATTACTGACGAGTCCAAGTGAGCTGATGTTTGGGAAATGTCGAATTTGTTATAATCTTAGTTCATAATTGTAGTCTTGCAATTGAGGGTAAATTGCAGTATTGTGAAGATGAGTTTTGGGTAGATGCAGGCTTGCCTAGGAAGGTAACCGTCAATTACAAAATATTTACTTATATGAATTAGAAAACAATAAAAGTACTTTAATTAAACCAATTTCAAATATCTATCAATTGCACCCATATTTTAAAAAACTACTGAACCGATTTTGATCAAGAAGAATTATCTTGATATTGCTTTTACTTACCGAAAAATTTGTGGACAAACATACATACATATATGAAATTTAGTACACTTGCTTGGACGCTTAAGTAGATCATTATACTCAAATATTATCTACTTCAAACGTTGTTTCGTCGCTTCATAAAGAAAAAGGTTTTCATTTGCAATTTTATTCATAAATTAACGGCCGATTTCCGAAACGCAAAATAATTTTAATAAGCAATTAATCTGTGTTTAACAGATCGTTTGCTTGTGAAAATTATGTTAAACACAGATTATTTCCTTGTTAAAATTGATTTGCGTTTCGGAAACCGGCCGTGAATATCTATCTACGGATAGACCGTAATGCTTAACCGTATTAACGTTGCTTTACTTACTTTCTACATGTTTGTCGTCTTTTAAACTATAGTTTCTCTTTCCATCAGGAGAGGCATCTGCTTGTTAGCTACCTCCTGATATAACCCTTTCTGCTAAACGAGAAATAATTTTATTTATATATACAAACATTACTCATTTAAATATTTTAGACATTTAGCAAAAATAAAACCGTGTTACATAAACTACCAGACAGCATGCAAATGAGCAAATTGCAAATTAACAATTTATGTTCATTATTATAAGTAACTAATATTCACACGGAAATATGAAAATTAGCGTTTGCTCACACCAGTAATGATTATGGTGACCACAATTCCATTTGCTAAACAATTCTTTATATGAAAGAGTGTACAGTGTTATGTTGCTGTACGATTTTATATTTTTTTTATTTAGAAATTTATATTAGAAAGGGGAGATCTTCCTAGACAGACAAAGTGATTTGTCTGGCGACAGAAGTCCATGTGAGAAATCTGAGACTCGGAATGATTTGAATCATCTAAGAAATAAAATCCGAAATTTGTTCGTATGAATAGAGTTACGAATTATGATGCTAGGCACTCGCTTCACCCTGCCTACCCTATAAAAGATTATTATATTTAACTATAAAAGATGATGATATATATTAGTATGATTGTGCCACTCTAGTGCCTTAAATCAGCGAGTCGTCAGTCCCTGTCATCGCTAGAAATAGTCGGTAATCGTTATCAGGCCGGTAAAATGCGGCGATGGGGATCACCACTCATCTCGCTAACCAAGATTCCGTGAATCGTGAACCGAGAATCGTGGTGCGCCGGAAATTCTATAGAAGTTCCGCTTACTCTACCTACCTTGCAAGGGAATCGGGCGTGGTGATACTTTAAGATTTTCCTAAACGTGACACATACAGCCGACTCATTTGGACGAGGCAAAATTCTTTCATATGTTTGTCGGCTATTTTCCCTCGAAGCCGGAAAATTACCATAGTCCAATTAATCTAGTGACACTCGTGTGGTCATTTATTTACCGATTTAGATAGCTCTTTTTGTTTGAGTTTGAGAGGTACTTACGTTACCTTACTTACATTACCTTGGTCTTATATAAATTTGGTGAAAATCTTATCCAGGGTTCCAAAGATTTGGAACCCTGGATAAGATTTTCACCAATTGGTTATTATAAGTTTTGGGTATTGGGTATTGGGTATATTATAAGTTTCACCGATTGGCTGTTACCGTTTGACTGCGTTGAAATTATGTTTAGAATGCATATGAATATTCCTAATACAAGAATAGCTTTAATGCGTATAATTAGGTATAAGCAATGTACAATATTTAAATGTGACTTGCGCCTGTAACGACGAACTCGTTTAAATAGTATAGTTCAGTTTTTCGTTTTAGTAGTAGATATTATAGTTTAGAATTGATACTAGTACGGATTTTCCAATGCAATCGATGATAGTAAAGGAAAATTTCGGCGAGTTGAAGCAACATAACTACAGCTCAGCATTGTCTGCGCTATAGACCAAGGTCTCTCAGTCAACCTCAATTAGCGTAGAATTTATTTGTTTTGTAAAAAAAGAAAAGTTTAGGAAATAGAGATTTATTGTATACATATTACTAGAACGGGACGGTCTCATCTAATATGGAAGCGATGTTACGCCTGATTAGATTTCGATGCTCGAAGGCGAAACCTTTTTAGCATATATGCCATTTGACCCCGACCACTTCCCAAGCGCCATAACTCACGCCGCGGACGCCGCGATTTGCGATGCGCAACCTTTATTTGAATTATTCAACAGCATCTCTTGTTTCGTTATGCGACTTGAAAGGAAGCGTATGATATAACATACATCCTAGCTAGAATGGAACTAGTCGGGATATCGACCTCGGGATAAACCTTTAACACGTACGTTACATTGTAACTTACGACGTATTAGACGCGAAACAAATTAAAAAATATACCGCGTCATTTCATTACACGGTCAATAAGCGCTTCACAGCCACCAAAAAACCCTAGATTTTTTGTAGAAGAAAAGAGAAAACGGACTAGAGGCTTACATATATAGACAACTTTTTTATCAAAAATAGCAAACGAACATTATGCTGTCCTGATGGAAAGCCATGCACAGACACCAAAAATGTTAATGTTGCATTGGTTAAATTTAACACAACTACACTACCAGATATCTTGCAGCTGAGTTGTCGGCCTTTTAAGAATGATTAAGTTTTTCTTGAGTCCCTATTAGTCGTATCGGAAAGATCTTGCCGACAATTGACAAAGGAGCGGGGCATAAACTGCCTCAAGAACCGCACAGTTATAGATTGTTGTTTGCAATAAATCTTCGTTTGTTGACAGGAATTTTATGGCAGATCCACATCGCCGCTTTAAAATTACAATATCTAATATGTAAAATTCTCGTGTCGTGGTGTTTGTTAACAAACTCCTCCGTTATGGCTCGACTGATTCTTATGAAATTTTGTGTGCATATCGGGTACGTCTGAGAATTGGTCAAAATCTATTTTTAATACCTCTAAATATTAAACCCTTGATATTAATATTTTTTTTTATAATATCTAATTAGTAAACACTGTTAACTTTATCAAGCAGCTTAGGCTTTTGAACTTACCAAAGAAATTTAACCAAATCATACATAGCAATTAAAATATTACCCATTATCTGTAGTCGGATAAATTATATTTTAATTAAGACTCTTGATGTATTTCCATGCTTCAGAATAAAAAAAATGCATTTATGCTCATGAATGTGGAAATGGCACGGCGCACGCTAATTTTCATTGAAGCGGAAACACACAGAAGTTCCGGCGGCTTCCGGTGCGAGGGTCGCGTTGCGCACCACTAATGCTGCGGCTACATTATTGAGAAAGGCCGAAAATTCGCATTATTGCGATGTGTGTGGCTAATCAATTCGCTGAGTCGCGAATCATTCTGGCTGATGTGGCCAAATTATCGCCCGAAGGTTAGTGGTACTTAGTCGCTATAAAACGTCGTGGTTGTGATACGGCAAACTAGATGGCAGTTTGTACTCTGTCAATAATGGTTTATCTCGCTTCAACTTGCGATGTGCACTGATGCAAAAGTGAGATGAACTTATTCGCAAAAAAAACCGATAGAAGCCCGAATACTTGCGATTCAGCGACGTGTTTTATTTTATTTTGTATCATAAGACAGCCAACAAGTAGATGGTGCTCCTGATGAAAAAAGACACCCATCGCCTATAGACACCAAAGATGATGCTGACGCGTTGCTATCAGTGTGGCAGAGTGTTAATTCCGTAAGTTACCAGCTCTTAACCTACAAACTAAAAATGCGACGGCGATAAGCATTGACGCTATTGCGACAGGAATGGGTAAAGCGGGTGATACCACATCCGGCCGAGACCAATGGCCTGTCAGAATGGCAGAAGGTCTATTCTTCAAAGGGGATCCGGATCAAAGCGGAGGTGACATCACGACAATGCGAATTTTTGCCGCAGGACGATTATGTACCCACTCAACAAGTTGATTTTCTACCGAGACTACTTTCATCTTGCTTTTGCATTAGTGCACTACGCAAGTTGACTATTGTTTACTCAGTACATATCGCCACAAAGTTCGCCGTAGCGCGTACTAAAAGTTTTATATCGCGTCAATGCTCTACGAATCACCGCGCGATAATATGGCCCCGGAGTCAAAAGCACTTCATAATGTGCACGGTCTGGAGTTGGCGTTCATTTTGTATTGTTTGCTGAAAATCTGTTATAAGCGAGATGTTTTTTATATCGTCGCACAGTATTTCGCCTAGAACATGCTAGGTGGACAAAATTCATGTTATCATTTCCAGGAAATCTTAATTGCAAAACGTAAACAACACCCCTAATCTCCAGATTCCAAGAATCGGTTGTTTGTCAAATGCTTAACTGATAAGGAATAGTGGTTAGAAGTCAGGTATTGAGTTTAATGAAATCGTTACAGTCAATCAGTTGCAGTTTAGTGACACTTTCGTACACATCCATAGTGGCTTATAGTTAATATTTTGAGTGTTTGTGATGGATATCAACACGGAGGGTAAGTCCTATTATTTAAAAAACCTTTTTTAAAATCTGAATCTGTTCAAATGAATTTTAGGTATAATTTTAACATAGCTTATATATTTTAACGTATTTTTTTTATGAAAGAATAGTTTTAAAGAGTTAATTTTGCAGACATTCACCTTTATCCGGGCTAGTTCTTTGATATATCATAGGAAATACTTTATTCTTCATAAAAATACACAAATTGTTTAGCACACTTCAGTACAACATATTCTTTTCTTTTTTTTTCAGAACGCTTATACTCTATTTCTAGGGTAGAATTTTTTGAAGAGTGGTTGAAACCCACAAAAAATGAAAAGAACTCGGGTATATATGAGTACCTTTCTTCAAAATTTCACTTTGGTAACATTACTGAATGTAGCCAAAAAGAAATAAAGTTGAAGATATCCAACTTTTCCAATAAAATTGGTGTCAAATGGTTGGCTTCAGGAAAATCGAAGGAGCGTTTTTTAATTAAAAATAAGACCTGGCTGGATGAAGAAGATATACAGTTTACTGTGAGTTCTTTTGAGCCACAACCATCAACTTCGAGTGAGGCTGTGATTTCAGCAGGAAGGCCTCGCAAAGAATTCGAAGAATCGTCGTTTAAAACCAAAAAACGTCGAGTCGTGGATCTCGTAGAATCGCGAAGTGTCAGTGAATTGGTGACAGCTGCCGAAATTGCTGCGCGTTCAGCAGGACAACGGAAAATTGCCAGCGTAATTAGAGACATTAGTGAAAGCTCAGTTATTAATGTTAAGTCTAAGGATACCAGTAATGTTAATCCTAGGCAGTTAAGTAGTGACGAAGCGTTAGCTTACTATATAGATTCTAAGTCAACAACACATGCGTACAAACAAACAAGAAAGTGGTCTATGAAGGCAGGACATAATGTGTTTCCATCATATTATAGTTTGACAAAATCTAAACAGGCCTGTTATCCTGCACAGGAGCACATTGCTGTAACAGAAACACGTGCTGAAATAAATTTGCAAGCATTATTAAACAAAACAGTGGAACGTTTAGTATTAGCACAGCATGAAGTTATCAGCAGTGTCCTCGCAACAAGTTCGTCTTTTACACTTGTAAGTAAATGGGGATGTGATGGAAGTTCTGGGCACAGCACATACAAACAGAGATTTGAGAACACTGAAGATACGGACGAATTTCTTTTCGTATTTTCTTTAGTTCCCCTTAGATTATATGATGGGGCCAAAATTGTTTGGCAAAATCCTCGGTCTTCATCAACATTGTATTGTCGCCCAATCAAATTAATATTTGCTAAAGAAACGAATGACTTCACGTTAACGGAGACAAATAGATTGTTGGAAGAAGTTAACGCTCTTCTTCCAACACGTATCGACTTTGGTGATTCTCAAATCTCTGTGAAACACGAACTTTTGCTGACAATGACAGACGGAAAGGTATGCAACGCTTTAACGGAAACTCGTTCAACTCAAAAGTGTTTCATCTGTGGCGCCACCCCCAAGACGATGAATGATGAACCCGCGAACTTCAACAGCAACCAAGATCATTTTGGCTTTGGTTTATCTACACTTCATGCTTGGATTCGTTGCTTCGAATGCCTTTTACATATCAGCTACAAGTTGAATATTAAGAAATGGCAGGCTAGAAGCAACGAAGACAAAGCAGATATCAAGGTTCGTTCCGACGAAATTAAGTTAAAATTTAAGAACGAGATGGGACTTATTGTAGATAAACCAAAGCCAGGATTTGGTTCTTCAAACGATGGAAACACGGCTCGTCGGTTTTTTAAGAATGCTGAGATGAGTGCTCAGATCACGGGATTGGATGTTGAAATCATCAAACAGTTCGATGTAATATTGAGGACTTTGTCTTCTGGATTCGAGATAAACTTAGTTGAATTTAATAAATTTTGTCTTGAAACCAGAAGACATTATCTAAGTCTCTATTCGTGGTACTGTATGCCTGCTACTGTACATAAAATATTAATTCATAGTACAGAGGTCATCAAAGCTGCATTGCTTCCAATTGGGCAGCTTTCCGAAGAGGCTCAGGAAGCACGTAATAAAGATTGCCGCAGATTTAGGGAGTACAACACCCGCAAGTGCTCGCGTGTTGCCACGAACAGAGACTTGCTGTCAATGTTGGTTATAACATCTGATCCCTTGATCAATAGCCTTCGAGAGATTCCCCAAAAAAAGCCGGAAAAAATATGTTCAGAGGTTTTAAAGTTAATTTTAAGCCCTAGTATAGTAGAATCAAGACTGGAAACGTCATCATATTATCGCACAGTTCCACAAAATGATGACGATTACACAGTAAACGATTCATCAGAAGACTCTGATGATGATTATTAGGTTACGTTATGAAATATTATCTTTGCTGCTTAGTTTTAGTTTTCATGCATATATTTTCTTTTATTGTAAATAAACCTATGATTGTTTTGTTACTATTTGTAATTTTATGTATTTAGATTTATATTGTACATACCTCTTGATACTTATTCGATCTGAACTGCATGCAATTTACAGCATTCATAGTACTCGCTAAGTTAATTGTTGCTCATATATTATTTTTGAAAATATTTTTTTGCTATCATAATTTTTTTCGTTTTTTATTACAAAAACATGACTACCCATATTTGAAATAAGTAAGACCATCGTTATATAACATAAAATAATATTGTCCACCTAGCATGTTCCACGCGATACACTGTGCGTCGTTGTCAAATAAATATCAGCTATGTGCAATAAAATATGCTATTTGCCCGTTTCACACATAGCAGTTTTTAATTGATAATAGCTGTACGTCTGATTCGCATAGAATATATTTTTAGCGATCACAATATATTGTATAATATTTAGAATCATATAGGAGTATTTTTATATGAAAATGTGGTATGTAAAATATTCGTAATAGAAAAAATTTTGAAACAATAATAATATACCAAAGTAAGCAAATTATTTGCTTGTGTTATGGGTGTTAGTCAACGATACTAATACATACAAATACATACATTAATACATAATAAAAACTCAAACCCGGAAATACAACTATCTATGCTCATCATACTTATGTCTGTCTGTGTCGGGAATAGAACCCGAGCCCTGTTGATTGCGCGGTCAATGTCGCTAACGACTGGAGCAACGAGGCGCTCAATCTCCAAAAAGTGAACACAGTAGATATTCATTTGATAACGACGATATATTAGTGTGTCTCTCTTTTTTAGACATGTGTGTGAAACATTGTCGCTTTGATGTATAATCACAGTTTAAAAGATGAGGCGATCTTTGTTATTTATTTGAAATGTTGTCTCGTAATTCCCGGTGCCTATATCAGTAAAACGTCTCGTTTTAGATATGAGTAGTAACATTTTCTACAAGACGTAAGCTAGAACTCTACCTACAGATGTCAAATTACCAAAATGTCCAAACAACAACTTGTGGAACACCTCGTTATTGTTAAATTGGTTGCTAATGGTTACTGCTACGAATAACGGATCTTGATTATAGGTACCCGGCATACATTAGTTTCAATTTTACTAAAACACTATTTGATGATGGAATCTTATCAAAAATCAACCCATAACAAAGAATTAGTTTACCAGCTCATGTAGGGTAATGCAATAATCGACGCTGTATCGACAAATTCACGATTGACAAGCTCTAACACGATATGAAAATAATTGAAATTATAATAATTATGTATGTGCACAAGTTCTAATTAGGTTGCGGTCTGCAGGCAGGCCTGAAATTATCATTCCTTTTCCACCGTTATCCGGCCTCTTCATTTATTCTACACAACAAGTTAATATTTACTTTTAAAAAATTATCTTTATGCCCATATCACCGAAGACGTAGACAGAGGTACAACCAGTGCACCATTATTTTCAAACCCAAAAACCCGACTGGGACCGGATCGGAAAAAAACGTAACCCAGTCCGATAAAGTTAGATAAGTTAGATACATAACATTCACATTTAACATGAATATAAGGATACCTGATGCTCCAAGCAGGCAGTACGTTATGCAGCTTTAAGCTGCAGAGTGTACCAAATAAATATTACATACATACATCCGAAAACATATTCTTTCTACTAGCGCAGTCAGCCAAAAACCAAAACAAAGCATAATCACTTTGTTTGCTGAACAATTATTTAAAATCGATTTTTTTTGTTACAGAATCCTGATAAACTGAGAATGCGACCACTCTGACCGTTGGTAAGTTTCATTATTTGTGTATTTACAGAAAATCATTGTTCTACAAGTTTCTTTTTATTATAAAATCGATTAATGTATATAAAATGTCAGTACACCGGTCACCAAGCGCCAATAAAGTATATTCTCGTCGGATTCCTTACGGGATACGAAGAGTTAAATGCGAGTTCTCCACGATTTACCTATTTTTCGGGTAGTTAGCGGGGGGTGGTAATTCTGATCGTAGCATAAGCTAATTCTCCGTAATCACGGCAATCATACGCTGCTAAAAACACAAGTAACATTTTTTCCTGACAGGATTCAAACCCATGACCTTAAAATGAGTAGTCTGATAGACTGTTTACTAAAAAATGAAATCAACGAGATCAAGTCCAATTGGTCAGGCCTCGTCCCTCACAGAAATTAGGTGATTTGAATATTCTGTAACGCTTCGCCGATTTTGTACCACCGTGCCGCGTTATTCCTCCGCAACAGCGTAAATGGTTGTCACTGTCGTGTTCCGGTTGGAGGCTAAGATTGCCGGTAAACTTCTGCACGGGACATTACCATCCCGTCACCCAGATAACAACGCACCATTGACATCTTTATTGTCTATATGCCATAGTTATCTCTGTCCGTCAAGGGAGCCATCTACAATTCTATAATATTAACAAACAAAACCACCGGACCACCCAATTCCCAACTACCCATAGTCTGTGACAAAGCACCAAACTACGGTTATGTTACTGCGGCTTTCTACACGCGGCCTGCATAATGAGCTATCGGCTTATCTTCCACGTCGCCGCCCAGAATGGCCTGACGCCATTTTTGGTGCACTCGCTGTTCCACTTTTGATGGATTGCATGATGACATCGTGTCGTTTTATTGAGGCCTCAGGCATTACTAAACTTCGGAAGATTTCTATTTTGGAAACGTCCAAGTACGTATTTCTTACTAAAACAGTACCAACTTTGCTTTGATAGTTTGCAAATTATAGACACTTTTCAGGGTTTCAAGGTGAACGTTCGCCACATCCGTCCGTCTGTCTATCCGTAACTTAGCTCAGAAACTTTTAGCACTAGAAATATGTAATTTGGCATTAATATACTTATTAGTCTCACCGACAAAATGGTAAAATAAAATCTATACATACAAATAAATAAAATTGGAGTGTCTGTTTGTAACATTAAAATAACTGCTTTTAAAATAAATGCATATGGATGTTACATACATGCACCAAAATAAATTTTTTCACAATTTTTGTCTGTCTGTCTGTCTGTCTGTTTGTTCCGGCTCATCTCTGGACCGATTTTGACGGGACTTTCACTGGCAGATAGCTAATGTGATAAGAAGTAATTTAGGCTAATTTTTTTCGAAAATTTTCCACGCGGACGAAGTCGCGGCCTCAGCTAGTATTTAATAAAGTCTTCAAATTTCTCTTCAAGTCCAGCCAAACTTTAATATCTGCAATTAATACAAATAATTTTTTTATACATTTTCAAGATCTGAATGTAAGTTATTTCTACTATGAAATCTTACTTAAGACATGATATTTTAAAACTTTATGATTTTTTTTAATTAGAGTTAGATTGTATAATATTTAATTACTAAAAATTAAACTGTACTGATTGTTTTAATTGGACAGCAAACAAGATGGCTCTCCTAATAGAAATATATAATCATCATTAATAGATATAAAAGATGTCACTGTTGGCAAGGACGTGATTCCATATTCAAATCGCCGGCAGCTTGCCACCAAACCGAAATACAACAGCAACAAAAACTAACGTCACTGTAGCAGGAAAATAAAAGGATATCATATCATAGCCAGATGAGACATTATGCTCTTATTAACTCGTAGTCACAGAAGTAAAAAAATGAATTGATCTGTAACTAAGTACATAATGAAAGGGAGGTGTTTAACAAGTACTATTGCAAGGGATTTTTGCAATAACGTCTTAACAATAAGAATGTTAGTCAGTTCTTAGCCCGAGGGTTTCCCTGAGAGAAAAATTCAAAGAAATCAATATTCTAACTGTTATATCCCAATATATATTTGAGAACTTGATATACGTTCGAAAAATATTTGCTTTTTTTAAAAAAATGGTGACGTACACTCACTTAATACAAGGAACAAAAACAATCTTGTTGTGTATGCATCTCGTCTCCACAGAATAAGTAACTCTTTTATGGGGCAACTAGCTATTGCCAGCGACTTCGTCCGCGCGGACTTCGTTTACTCCGCACGACACCTCCCCCGTAGGTGATAGCGTGATAATATGTAGCCTATAAGTTGACCCGACCTGTTAGTAATATTCATGCAAAATTTGAAGTAAATCCATGCAGTACTTTTTGAGTTTACCCCGGACATACATACAGACAAACAGATAAACAGACAAAAATTCTAAAAACTATATTTTTGGATTCGATATCGATTGTAGATCACGCCCCAAGTATTCTTTTAAAAAAATATTCAATGTACAGTTTTGACTTTCCTACGATTTTATTATATATGTATATAGATGTATACTTTTTACAATAAACTTCCCGAAACTATAAGAGATCTACCAGTCAATAAATTTAAAGTGTGTTAAAACAAAACTGTGTAAAAAAGGATATTATAAAATCTCAGATTATTTAGAAGACAAAAAAGCCTGGGATTAATTGCTCCTCATACCGATCTCATACATATTCTTTGTGATATTGTAAAAAATAGATGATATGAAAAAAAAGAAGCCCGCTGAGTTTCTTCCGCCGGATCTTCTCAATGTGTGGCCGCGTTTCCGATCCGGTACTAGTTTTTAAAAAAATATGTTGACGTGTCAAAATAACTTGTAAAAAGTTTTATTGAATAAAGTATTTCTGATGTCTTATTTCTGATTTCAGTGTGTTTATTTGTTAGCGCATAACGGAAATACGACTGAATTATATAACACGTAGTTTTCACAGCTGAACTTCTGCCTGTCTTACTTAAAAAGTGATGTACCCTTCACCGCGCTACATTACTTAAATCGGAGCCGAAATGATGCGGGGGTTAACTTATACCGGAAATATCCACACGCCCAAAATAGATAACCTACCCTTAAATAACAGAAAGAAAATTAAACTCAAAACAAGTAAATGTTCGAGTGGTTAGCGACCCTGACTACGCAATCAACGGGGCTCGGGTTCGATCCCCGACGGGGACAAGCATTTGTGTGATGAGCATAAATGTTTGTATTTCCGGGTTTGGGTGTTTATTAAATATATTATGGTATTTATATAATATTATATATGTATTTCCATGTATTAGTATCGTTGACTAACACCCATAACACAAGCAAATAATTTGCTTACTTTGGGGTTAGATCAAGTACCTAAGTGTAATTTGTCCTGTGAATATATATTTATTTATTTATTTATTTATAACCGTCCCATTAGCCGAGTGGTTAGCGAACCTAACTACGAATCGATGGGGCTTGGGTTCGATTCCCGACATGGACAAACCTTTGTGTGATGAGCACAGATGTTTGAATTTCTGGGTTTGGGTGTTTATTATGTATGTAGTATTTATATATGTATATCTATGTATCAGTATCATTGACTAACACCCATAATACAAGCAAATAAATGTTTACTTTGGGGTAAGATCGATTTGTGCAATTAGTACAGTGATATTATTATTATTTATTAATATTAAAAACAAAGAACTCTACTGCAACCTGATCAGAAAAAATATATAGCCTATATCACTCCCACAAATAGTCCAATCTTCGGACACCTCTCAAGCTTAATTTCTTCAAACCGTTTAAACTAGAAAAAAGAGTGAAATACAAAGCTCTCCTAGAGCAATCGCATAAAAATATACACAACGAAATTCATAAGATTCAGTTCTTTCAGAATCAGTTGGCCCACATATAGCCGTTTGTTAATTTTAGCACTAAAGAATTAAGGGCTTATTCACGCGAACGGCACGTTGCCAATGGCTGAGACAATCGCAACCTTCGATACTCGTCGGCGACAGCCGATTCTGATCTTAAGTGTCGAAAAACGTGTCGACACTTAAGATCAGAATAGAATGAAAAAATAAAAACACGTTCATTGTGGTTTTAAAAAATTTATAAAGAAAGACATGGGCATTTTTACACCCTACCCACATTCGGGAAGAAACGAGCGTCATTTTTCTAGTTGTTTTCGAATATCCATTGCTTCTTTTGATGAGTTATGGCTATTAAAAAAAGCAATATTTCGTTAATATACCATAACAACGGGGAAAAGAAATTTAGCTAAACAAAGCTATTTAACCTATTATTATAAATCCGCAAAATGTGAACAGTCCTGGAACATGCAGTCGACTGACAAAATCGCGGACGTGGGACGCTAAAACTGCGAAGTTTCGTTAGAGGTCGACAACTGTCGCTACGGCGTATCAACGGCTGCTCTTGCCTTTGCCGCTGGTAACGTGCCGCTCGTGTATATGAACCCTTAAACTTCCGTTAAATTGTTAGATTAAGTTAATGAAGTCACCTAATCTTACGCTTGACTGATTTCGACCTCCTAAAATTTTGTTCAAGTAGGCCACGCTAATGACCATTATAATTAGTTTAGTTTAAAATTAGTTACATAAAATTAATATTTAATTTTTAAGGTTCCGAGGTTAACCAGGAATGTCTTTTGATTCGTCATGTCCATTTATCTGTCAATCTGTACGCGGCTTAGTTCAAAGTCTTTGCAAGTGTATAAATATTAAGGCGATTACACCTGCGAACGACCTTGAGTTAGTGACAGGCGCAGCGTAAGTTTTATTCCGCACGCCGACATCTCCAAAAGTCAAAGAGTATATACAGTAGGTGCAGATACGTTTTAACATTTTTATTTACCTATATGAACTTTTATCATCATGAATCAAGTGAATGTTAGCAAACTCAAAACCCATAACCGATAATCGGTCATTTATCGATTCATTTTATAAAAACGATCGAAAGAAAAAACAGTAAATATCGAAAATCGACAATTATATGACAATTTTACACAATAATGACTGTTACGTATCCTATTAGCTTATAATATACAATACATCTCGTGTATTATCTCGTGTATTTTAATACATACAATTAACAATTTTAACAAAACCTTTGAAAATGTGATTTTGTAAAAAGTGATTTAAATAACCTTTAAAAATTTAAGTTTTTGTTTCAAAATCTCGTAAGAAAAAGTAGAGATTTAATTTAATTGAAACCATATATGTACGCTTTCAATTAAATTAAAAGGAAAGTTTTAAACAGGTTGATTAATTTAGACTATTTGTATGTATAATATATTTAATTTATATTTATTTCATTTCTTATAATAGCAAACAAGTGAACAGTTTTCTTGATAGAAACATATAAATATCGCCTATAGACACTAAAAATGTTAATGGTGCATTGCTATTCATGTAACAGGGTTAGAATGCTACATGCGTATATTTACCTTGCCCTCAAAACCGAATCACGACAGTTGAAAACACCGACGCTATTGCGGCAGGAATATGTAACGCGATAATTCCAAAACCGGGTTGATGTGTTGCAAAAAACTAAGGTCGAAAAAAATAACTACTGATTATAATAACTGCCTCGTAGTCAAGGGGATAACCTAAAGTTTGGTTTAAGGTATTTTTCGAAAATTCAAAAATCTCAGTAGCAGCTTGGAGTCTGGCGGTTGTTGTGTTACCACTTCCATGCCTCGGATGAGCACATAAAGCAGTCGGTCCTGGTTATTGCTAAAACAACAACAACAACGATATATATTCACGCCAGTCCCTTTACGAGGTAGGCAAAGAGAACCGAGTGCAATATGTCATGATTCTTGCAAATTTTTCTTGCTTCCTGCACGTTCATTACTCTCTTCACACAAACATGCTGGTTGCGAAGACTTCACTACCTTCAAATAGTACCGGTTTTTTATCTTTTTTCTTCAGAGTTTTGTTTTTTAGTCGTTTGCTTGAATTATATTCGTTGTTTATTTGT
This sequence comes from Apodemia mormo, assembly GCA_036924255.1. Classification (NCBI taxonomy): domain Eukaryota; kingdom Metazoa; phylum Arthropoda; class Insecta; order Lepidoptera; family Riodinidae; genus Apodemia; species Apodemia mormo. The sequence continues at coordinate 783,766 of JAUPFN010000022.1, forward strand.
TTTGTACACTTATACAAAATATTTGCAAAATACATATCCATCTAAAGCCATTAAAACATTCAAGCGTAAACGTAGGTAAGTACCTGAATAGTCGCAAATATTATTCAGCGTCTACACACAAACAAAGTTGTTGACAAAGTACTAGCTTTCAGCCCCTTAATTGTGTTAAAAACATAAATACTAAGTTTTAATTAATTTCTACAATATTCTACAATAAACAATCTATTTTTCATACAAACATAAACGCTTTTTTTACCTTTTTAAGGAATAAAATGTATGAAATCCCTAAATTTATAATTTTTAAATTGTGTTGAAGAACATAAGTACCAAATTTCAAGTTATGTTGACCATAAGCGTTTAATTTTTCATATGAATTGTAACACCCACTTTTACTCCTTTAAGGGATGAAACTCCGAACTTCATTACGCGCATGTTTCTTCAATTTGGATTGAATTGAATAAGCAGGTACTAAATTTTATGAGAGTTTAGATAATATAAACTTTTTATTTTAATACAAACTTATACACTTACCCTTTTAATGGATGAAATTAAAAAAAAAATCTAAAATATGAATTTCTTTAATTGTATTATAAAGCATAAATACTAAATTTTTAGTAATTTCTACAACAAACAATTCATTTTTCATACAAAAATTACCTCTCCTTTTACCCCTTTATGGGATGAAATTCAAAAATGCGTATTTATTTAATCGTATTAAAAAGCATAAATACTATAATAATAATAATAATCTTTATTAAACAAATCCAAGCACATACATAATTATTTAAAAACAAAAACAAAAAACAAAAATTTTTAGTATCAACTTGTAAAACATTTTGATGTACCCACGATGTTTTGTAAAAATAATGTGTGGTCGGATTTCATTTTTAAGTACACTAAAACTATGAACTTATGTTAAGCTTATAAATACTCATATTATATGAATTATTTTAAGTTTAATAAATACTTTTTTTTTTAATTCTTTTAAAGATGTACTCACTACATTCTACTGTTAGTATCTAAACTAGGCCAGGCCTGTGTTTTAGACACTAACTACTTCCCAGTGCATAAGTCAATAAGAGGTACAGTACAATACAAAAAAGTTAAAAATAATTACTTTAAATTACTTACTTACTTAATAATACTTTAATTAATTATTCCAATGGCTCACTTATTGGACTATTGTAATAAATTTTTCTATTTGTTCGTAATTTTGTGATTTTAAGCAAACTGTCAGTTTTTGTTTACATTTGTATTTATTTAGGGAATAAAGACTAAGAATTTTATTTAATTTATTATACACATAAGGACTTAGAAAACACTGAAATTTATTAATGAAAAATGTCCTACTGCTAATAGTTGGACACACTTTACCTTTTTTACGACTTTGGGTTTCGGTGTAGGGGTTTTCTACAATTTATTAAATGCAAATAATGATTGTAATTTTTATTGTCAGATTATAATGATATTATTAAAAATGCAAAATGAGTACTGTTGTGTATGATGTTTGAATTTGTACTGCCTTAACTTGCCGCGATGCGCGTGAGAACCCATCGCTTGGACAAGTTAAGGTGTTCGGTGTCATATTATAGTATAATATGGCCCGAACATGCTCCCACCCAGAATAAAAAAGGGGGGGGATTATATGAATTGTTAGAATGAAAAATGCATGTTAAGTATGATTACAAGGTGAACCAATATTTTCTTAAACTACAATGATAAACACGATTCCGTAAAAACCACATTAAATGTCGCGTTCACTTGTTTGCACTGCACTTTCACTTTGCACATCACTAACACTGAACACTACTTTACCGCTACGCGGCGCAGCCCTAGGCCGCCAGAGGCGTGCCCGAAGTCGCCGCCACAGCCATATGCCCGCCGCTACCGCCGTGCACGCCATCAATATGTATATGGCCGTGTAATGGTGAATATCGTGATATGATATTTTGTTTAACAAAATTCCTTGAATTTCTGCATCCTTGAGACTCTTTATCTCATTCTGTACTTCCATCAACCCCTGATCTATACTGTCATTTAACACAAGGTGGTCCAGGGGTGGGAGAGATATATTTATTACATTACTAGCTGAGCCCGCGACTTCGTCCGCGTGGGAAAATTTAAAAAAAAATAGCCTTAGTTACTTGGTATCACATCAGCTATCTTCCAGTGAAAGTCCCGTCAAAATCGGTCCAGTCGTTCCAGAGATTAGCCGGAAGAAACAGACAGACAGACAGACAGACAAAAATTGTAAAAAATGTTATTTTGGTAATCGTACCGTGTATACATCCATATGCATTTAGTAAAAAGCGGTTATTTTAATATTACAAACAGACACCCCAATTTTATTTATTTATATAGATGGCGTCAACGCTTGCATTTCTCGCAGATAAAATTGCCCTTACACACATCAATTGATTTTTTTTTGGTAAATCTATCATATCCGAATTCCGGGTACACTTTAAATATCAAGTCTTTAATGTTGGTTACGATTTCACGAAGGTTTACCTATGTAAATTTTTTTTGTAGCCTAATTCAGGAACTTTCCCTAAGTAACCATTAACCAAACAATATGATCTTATTTGGAAAATTGTGCTTCCTCTACCTAAATGACTGCTCATGTTGGTATACCTACAGCTTCAAGAATTAAACAGTTTTCCACAATGGGGAAGATTTAAAGGAAGATTTAATAATATCGTAACTACAAATCCTTATTAAGTAGCTATACAAATACAGTACTTACACCTACTTACTAACGAATTAGATACATATCAGGCCAAAGCGAACGATCATGTATCCCTTAACAACACCGTAAAATAGACAAAATAGATAAGAGTATTCAACTACTACAAAGTAAAGTGATTTTTTCAAAGAAGGAAAATCCAACGTTCCGTATCAAAGAAGTCTATTACGAAAGGAGCCGGTCACACGTTTACTTCGCGCGGGCCGCAGAGGTTAAAGGTATATGATTCCACTCATGTACCTTAAAAAAGCCGGCTAATTGCGAGTCGAACTCGCGCATTAAGGGTTCCGTACTATAATCTATAAAAAAACGGCAAACAATCACGTTTGTTGAATGGGAGCCTTCTTAATATTTATTTTATTTTAATTATTTATTTTTAAAGTGATTTTATGCAAATGCAAATGCAAATTTTTTTAGTTTTAGTTATTATAGCGGCAACATAAACACCTACATCATCTGTGAAAATTTCAACTATCATGGTTCATGAATCATGAGATACAGCCTGGTGACGGACAGATAGATAGACGTACAAACGCACGGACGGACAGTGGTGTCTTAGTAATGGGGTCCCGTTTTAAACTTTGAGTATGAAACCTTAAAAAGTATAGTAAAGCCAACGCTCTTACAGTTCGACTCTTCTCGGCAATGTTCGGTTCTCGTTCGGCGGTCAGAGTAGCGCACCGCATCTAGCACAGCCTTTCGATAAACACCTAGGTAATAAAAAGTATCTTCACGCCCATATCCCCGAAGGCGTAGGCAGAGGTACATGTGCACCCACGATTAGCCGAAGATACTTGGTCCCACAAATATGATAGGTGGCAAGCCTATCGCCAACCGGGCACTTTCCAATCCCGGGCAACTTTGTGTTTCTCAGAAAACTGAAAAAAAACACTTTTTTTTTGTGTCCGACCCGGGAATCGAACCCGGGACCTCATGTGGTCAACGCCAACGCTGGACCGCTAGACCACAGAGGCGATACCTAGGTACTATTGTTGAGTTATTTTCCTTTTACATTTTTTTTTAAACTATGCATCCAAATAACATGGTATAAGAGCCAAAGTTTGTCTTCCTAAGATCTTCGTGTTGATGAAGTACTTTTCGTTAGTAAGGATTAATATGCCTGCGTATAATAATCCTACTGCTCAAAATTCACCTTATTAAAAATTATAGAAAATTTTCTATAATTTTTCGACTCAAAATTAGAATATAATAAAAAGAGATAGATATATTGTGTTGCGGACTTTTTTGTGCATCTACTAAAAACCAATATATTTGTAGTACATTGTACTTACGTGTACTTAAGTATTACGCCAGCCAGCACACGCGGATACAGCCGTTCGATACCGCTTTTTCTTCCGACTTAGTTTACCAAATATCAACATTTTACGCTAAGAATAATTGTAACGTAATGCTTGATAGCCTATAACTTTCCTAGCTATCATTAATCATCCACTCAAAAAATTTTTTCAATCCGACTTGTAGTTCCAGGAATTAGCGGCTAGCGCATTCAATGAACAAACAAACATTAAAATACTCGTATCACAATCATAATCGTAATAAACATAAGTCTAAACTCAACGATTTAATTAGATCTATATGTGTTTTAATACGTTAGCGCGATGTATTTTCGTGCAGCGACACCTAGTTAATGTGCACTACGTTACGCTTTCTTTCGATTAATTTCATTTCCCGTGGGAACGAAATATTTTCCCGCGGTAAAAAGTAGCCTATGTCCTTTCTCGACGTCTAATCTATGTTTATGCCAAATTTCATCAAAATCGGTTCAGTGGTTTAAGCGTGAAAGCGTAACAGACAGACAGACAGACAGACAGACAGACAGACAGACAGAGTTACTTTCGCATTTATAATATTAGTATGGATTGATTGGAAAAATTTCAATTTTCGGTAACTTTGGTTGATAACGTAATTCATTTCCAAATTGATGATGAGCATATAAAGTAAAACGATCGCCCTTTAGAATGCAATTATTTCGTAGAGATAAGACGCCGACCTTGCTTAGTCGCTCGGCCGTAACTTGATGCCCACAGATGATTGTTATACTGCACTCGTCGCAGCAAAAATATAAATATGTGTTAAGATTGCTCAACTTGTAAAAAGTAGGTTCGCAAGCTCTTATTTTCTTCTGGTAAGCCTGATTTTCTGACTTCATACAAAGGGCGTCATAAGACTGTAATTGATAAACTGGCCCTATTAACGGACACAACTTAGTGTCTGTGTCGTACTGAATGCATTTTTGTAATTCTTCTTCAGTTAGGGGTATGTAAGAGTCTTTTTGCATATTTATTGATACGTAGTCGGCCACTGGAATCATAGTTATCATTTGCCGATTGAATTGACGCGGTACTGCTAGAATTCTATAAGTTTCGTAAGATTCTCTGCCAATAAGGGGTATTTTAATTTCAAAGATAAAATATTGCTGTGTCATTCGAACTCGCACCTTTAATAATCTGTATATGTTAGCTAAATCAGTTTGAATGTTATAAATAGGTAATGATAAATCTCGGAAAATCTGATTTGATATGATATTTAATTCTTTACGAAATTGTTCCGGTTTTAATATATGTATATTCGACTGTCCGTTATATGTATTTGTGATGGAGTCCAATAGGGAATTTAATATATTTTTTAAGTTAACAAGAATATTGTTAGCGATAATAGATCCCAATGCGAATTCATTATTGGTAGATACGACTTGAACTTCAGCTTGAATTACATGGTTTTCCTGTTCTAATTTATTTAAGTAGCGATGAAACATTTTGTGTTGTTTATCCATGGATTCTTTCATTCGTGTTAATAAATTGTATTCAGCTTCAACGATAGTGGTTTGATTTTTCCATAGTAATGCAAGGTTGTTTTCGTTGGCCCTAACTAGTTCAATGTCCTTTTGATATTGTTCGGCAAATCTGTCATCTAACACTCCGAACAGCTCGTGCGCTATGTAACCTACACCGTTGATAAGCCCGCGCCGGCGTCTCGTGCGCGCCGTTATCTGCTGACGGAGTAAGATGCTGTTATAATATTCCAGCTCTGTATAGCCATGATATAATTGTAATAGTACTACGTCACAATGTGATGTCATATTTGCTTTTGCACAAAGTTGATCTAGGTGTTTCAAATATTTATTAAATAATTCAACTCCCTGCCAATATGGATTCATGTCATAATATACAATAAGCTTCCATTCGTCCCGTATAAGATGCATATTCGATATTTTGTCAAAAAATAAACTGTTGTTGTTATTAAGTGCTGTGATATTGAAATTAATGTTATGTTGTATAGTCGGTGTTATTAAAAATGATAAAAGTACAAATATATTAACAATCCACGTACATAATATGTTTCTTTTGCTTTTTTGACGTTTAACATTTGACGATGACGGTCGATTGTTTAGGTTCGGATCCTCTGTTATTGGTTCCGGTTCGATGCTTGAGTCGTTTTTGTCAACCACTGGTAGTAGCACTAGCTTGTTAACCGGTCTTTTGATGATATTGTTTTCAGTTTTGAGGGTGACCACCCTGACATATCCATCCTTGCCAGGATGTAACTCTTGCACTCGTGCTAATGCCCACTTTCCAGGGGGCAAATTGCTTTCCTTTATGAGTACAATCTCTCCTACTTGTATGTTTGTCTGCGGGGATCTCCACTTGCTCCTGGACTGAAGTTGCTGTAGGTATTCCGATGACCATAGTTTCCAAAAATGTTTATTTATAGACTGTACAAGTTGCCACCTTTTCGTTATATTATACGATTCTGGATCGGTTTGTGGCCGTGATAGTAACGACCCTCCTACTAAAAAGTGTCCTGGTGTAAGGAAGCTATCTTCAGGATCTTCGCTCAATACGCAAATTGGCCTTGAATTTAAGCATGCTTCTATTTGATGCAATAGCGTTGTGAACTCCTCGTAAGTGAGCTTTTGTTCACCAATTACTCGCTTGAGGTGATATTTTAAACTCTTCACCGCCGCCTCCCATAGTCCACCTGCATTAGGCCACGCTGGGGCATTAAAATGCCAATTAATTTCCATGCTTACTATGTCATTAAAGAAATTTTGATTTATGCTTGCTTTTATCTCTTTATACTCTTGTTTTAACACACGATTCGCGCCAATGAAGTTACTCCCATTGTCACTATACATATGTTGCGGAGTTCCTCTTCTTGCACAAAACCGGCGAAATGCAGCTAGAAAAGCAGGTGTACTGAGGTCTGAAACTAATTCCAGATGGATAGCCTTTGTTGCGAGACATACAAAAACGGCTATGTATCCCTTTGACGTTCTAATTCCACGGCCCTTATTGACCTTGAGATCTACGTGTCCAGTAAAATCGATTCCGGTATGGGTGAAAGGTCGCGAGGGATTTACTCTTGGCGGGGGAAGATCTGCCATAATTGGTTGATGTACTTTGCTACTAAATCGACGACACCGCACGCACTGTCGTAATTGTTTCTTCACTGTGCGGTTTCCACTGACAATCCAGTATTTATCTCTAATATATGCTAACGTCAGCTTAGCGCCTCCGTGTAAAGTAGTCAAATGAGCCTGATTCACGATTAGCTCTGTGAAACGACTATGACTGGATAAAATTATTGGGTGTTTAGCTGACAAGTCAATACTGGAGTTTCTCAACCGTCCACCTACTCTTAATATCCCATACTCGTCTAAAAATGGGTTCAAATTTGTTATTTTGCTATTCTTGTTTACTAAACCCTTCCTTTTAATGTTACACAAATCTTCTGAAAAGTCGATTGATTGAGCGGATTTTATAATAAAGGTGTAAGCTTCGCGTACTTCTGAGTTTGATAACACATTCCCTTGGGTTGCATTTTGTTGTTTTTGCATGCATTTAATAAAACGTAACATCCAAGCTATTATTTTCACAATCTTCGTAATAGAGCTGTGTCTGTTCAATAATTCCATTGTTAAGGCGTTTGTCCCGGGCGATTTCCACGTGGGAATGACAACAATGGTGCTTGATGAAGTTGTTTATTCTTGAGTTTGTTCTTTCTTACATTGTACTAAGCAATCACCGTAATGTGAACGATAATGAGTATTAATGGATGTACATCGGCGCGCGTGCGATGCGGCCGAGGACCCGTCGACGAGTAGAGTGGCCGCCGGCGCGGGCGCGAGAGGGGGCCCGGCGCGGCGTGGGTTGCCCGCGCGCTGCGCGGCGTTGTGCGTTAACAGGCTGCCCCCGTTGGAACATCCTGTTCCAAAGATGAATTGTTGGTTGGCAGGGGACACAGGCGATTGTAGGCTCTGCTAAGAACCCCTGCTGCAGTACGGATGTCGGCGACACGAGCGATGTTGTCTTGTCCGGGATGCAGGCGAATGACTCGTCCAAGGAGCCAGCGATTGGGTGGTAGGCGATCGTCCTTTACCACCACCAGGTCTCCCAGGCGTAGCAGTCTGCCATCTTTGCGTTGCCACTTCACACGTTTCTGGAGCTCTGAAATATATTCCTTATAAAATCTGGTCCAAAAATGAGTGGCAAGTGCCCGTACTCTCTCGTAACGAGGCAATGTGCTCATCTTTGCTTTATTTTCTTCTACGTATACCTGTGAAGAAGGCAACATCGTTATTGTTCGTCCCAGAATAAAATGTGAGGGAGTCAATGGAATGAGATCGTTAGGGTCAGATGACAAAGGGGTCAAAGGTCGAGAGTTTAGGATTCCCTCGATTTGAATTAAAACTGTGTTCATTTCCTCGTACGTTAAATGAGCTAATGATAAAACTCTGCGTAAATGATATTTAACTGATTTTACAGAACCTTCTGCAAGGCCATTGAAGTGTGGGCTATAGGCAGGGTAAAATTTAAAGTTGATAGATTGATCTGCAGCATACGCACTAAGATCATTACATTTAGATTTTAAAAATTTGCGAATTTCGTTATAAGCTCCTACGAAATTTGTGCCATTGTCCGAGAAGATGTTGAGGGGTTTTCCTCTACGTGCAATGAATCTGTTTAGACAAGCAATAAAACCTTCAGTACTTAAATCAGTGACAAGCTCCACGTGTACAGCCCTGACAGCCAGGCAGACAAATATACATATATATGCCTTTATAATTTTGCAACCTCTACCTTTTCTGTCAGCCAAGGGGATTGCACCGGTATGTTACTGAAAGGATATTCAGAATGTAAACGTTCAATAGGAAGGTTACCCATGATAGGTTGTGTTGATTTTCCTGAAATTTTACAACATGTTATACATTCATGAGTAATTTTTCTGGCTAAATTTCGACCTCCTATTATCCAAAATTTATGTCTGATTATTGATAAAAGTAACTGAGGTCCAGAATGCATCAAAAGCTTGTGATAGTGTTTGAGTAATAGAGTTGTAATGTGATGTGATGAATGAAGAAGTATTGGGTGCTTGGTGTCATAATCATAATTTGAGTTACTTAACCGACCACCAACACGAATGAGTTTATGTTCCTTTGACATAAAAGGATTTAAATTACATAATTGAGATTTCCTATGTAACTCGTTATTTTTGAGAAAACCGTTGTATTCTTTTGTGAGTGTGTCCAGTTGTACAATTCTACATAAAGTGTAAGTAGCAGATTTTAATTCTGGCACTGTTAGAAAAGATTGTGTAAACTTGTTGTTTTTGTTGCGACAATTGTGTATAAAACGTAATAAATATGCTGTGATATGTTGCAATTTGCCAAAACTAGAATACTTATGAACAAGATTGTTTTGTTCAGCAGATACATTGCAAAGCAATTTAAGTTCAGGCAGTTCTGAAGGAATGTTAATTGGTTGTGTAGGCCAAAAAGACTCAGATTTGAACAAAAAGGGAGGGCCCGACCACCACAAATTTGATTTTTGTAACTGATTTGCATTACAACCCCTAGAACCTATATTTGCGGGATTGTTTTAATGGGATGTGAACTACAAACTGACCGTTTTTGTTTCGTGTTGTTGTTTGAGAGAAGTATTTTTCACACTCATTTTCATCTTTTGTTGTTTTCCGAGGTGAAGTTAGAGATTCTAATTCAAAAAATCTATCTAATTGAAGTTGAACTTGGATGTCATTGGAAAAATAGCAGTGGACTGTATCATTAGAAAGGTAAGTATGTTTTGTGTTATTTCTGTTGGTATACATGGTACCCGAGATTAACCAACCTAATTTAGTTTGATTAAGTGTTGGTTTACTTTTGCCTAATGTAATGCGCTTATTGCCTAAAACATTCCAAAATACCTCAGCATTTAGTAAAATGTCTATTTCAGATGGGTGATGGAAACCTGGGTCCGCCAACTGAACATGCGAAGGAATGTTTAGTAAAGAAGTGTCAATTTGTATGGGAGGTATTGATTGTGTAATTTGAGGTACAATAAAGCAATCAATTTTTTGTGTATAATTTTCAATAAGAGATGAAAATGTAATTGTTGAACGTTTATTAATGTATGATGTGTTTCTAGTCAATCCTTCAACCTTTGTTGAAGTTGAATGGATTGGCAACTTGAGTTTATTGCTTAAACTTTCTGTCATAAAGTTTGTGGTACTGCCGTTATCTAATAAGGCACGTACCTTGTGTTTGGAACCATTGTTACCAACCACTTCTATGAGTGCGGTTGACAAAAGTACACAGCTGTTTTGTGTCATGGATGATAATGCAATGTTGTGTTGTAACTCCTCAGAAGAAGAGCAGTGTTCATTAGTGACCCTTTCATTAGTGGCTAGCACTAAACCCCCCTCAGCAGCATTGTTGCTGGACTGACCAGGAGTTGTTGAATGAGGGACGTTATCAAAATGTAATAGTGTATTGTGAAATTTGCCACATATCTTGCATGGCCCTGATTTGCACTGTTTTTCATTGTGACCTTGCCTCAAGCAATTAGCACAAAGTTTTAGTTGTTTCACCTTTTGTAGTTTTACATGTGAATTTAATATTTTAAATTTTTGACACAAATGAATAGGATGGTTTTGTTTGCAATAATGACATGAGTATGATGATTTTGTGTTCTGTGTGATAAATGATTTTGTACTGTTGGTAGGTTCACTGTGTCTACGTTTAGTGTTTGTTTGTTCGATGGTTTCTAGCAATTCAGCACGCTGCTTCAAAAAGGTGATTAAATCACTTAAGGTGGGTAAGTGTTTGAAAAGGTTGCAATGTTCTTTCCAATTCCTACTCGAAGTCGCATCTAATTTGCTAGAAACAAGGTGTATTATGAGTAGGTCCCAGTTTTTCGTATCAACTTCTAATGAAGTGAGAGCCCTTAAGTTCTTATTAATAATGTCAATGAAATTACGCAATTCGGAAGACGATTCCTTTGTTATAGATTGAATGTCTAAAATGGCTTGAATATGATTGTGAATTAAAAGTTTGTTGTTGTGATAACGTTCACACAACAATTGCCATGCCACATCATAATTGTTGGCTGACAATTCTAAAGAATTGATAACTTGTTTAGCACTGTCCTTTAAGGCAGATCGTAAGTAATGAAATTTATTTATTTTTGGAATGCTATCATTTAAATGTATAAGAGAAATGTATGTATCGTGAAACTCCAACCAATTTTGGTACTGGCCAGAAAAGGTAGGAAGATGTATGATAGGTAATTTGAGGTTTGTACCACCTGTGGCAAATCCAGAACCTGTAACGGAGAGCTTGTCACCTGGCACCGGGTTTCTGCTCAACAGGTCTCGGGCTGTGGCAAGCGCGGTGAAGTATTGGCTCTCAAACTCATCCCGGTCCTGACCTTCAGGCGATGACTCGTCATCTGAAAGATCCGACAAAGCCTCTATACTACACTGTATTGAATCATATTCATTGTACATTTCTTCTATTTTGGATAGTCTCAAAGTAAGTTCAGTGACCTTAATGCTGTTTAGGCATTCACATGATATAGTAGCATCCAAATGTTTGATAAAAAGCGTAAGTTTGGATTTGAAGGAAGCGCGTTTCTTTTTTAACTCTTTTAATTGAGATGCCATAGCGAACTTTATATAGAAAAAGAGTAATGCAAAAATAGCAAGTAGTGCAAAAAATTAATAAATTAAAGTTAGATAAAAGGCAAATTATTTTAAGGTTATTTTTAGCAAAATGTTAAAGTTTGCAATATTGTAACTATAATGAAATAATGAATACCTTTAAGCGAAATGGTTTAAAGTTCGTAATGTCGTAACGATATAGGTATAGCGAAAAAAAGAAGAATACTTAAATGCGTATGCGTGCAGAGCAAGAAAGACTAAAGGAAATTCAGCTGAGAGCAAGCTGTCATGCCGCCACGTCACGCGGGCACAATGACCTTGCACGTGGGTCGTCGTACTCAACCGGACGACATGCAAGCGCCTCAGTTTGACAGCTGAAAGCAAAAATGATTTGAATAAATATGTTGAATAATGTAAAAGAATAATGTACCTATGTATAGGACTGGATGTTTAATGTTAAATAAGCTAAGCTTCGAATAAATAAAGATGAGGGTGTATTTTGAAAAAACCTTGATTGGTTGTGGGTAGGAAGTTACTGTGTGTAACTATATTTAATGAATTTTAAAAGCCGTAATTTATGAAAATGTGCATAAATTAGCTTGTGTATAATGTATAATGAAAATAAATGCGAGTTTGTTACGTAGATTTATTGCTACGTAGAACAAAGAAATAATGAATGTTTTGAATGTAGGTATGATTATGATTGAAAATAAATGCGAGTTTGCTACGTAGATTTATTGCCACGTAGAACAAAGAAATAATGAATGTTTTGAATGTAGGTATGATTATGATTGCGAAGTATTTGGAACGAACTCACGAATTTACCATCGCAGGATATACTTAATGGTCGTGGAAAAATGCTGCCGGTGATATGCTCGCCCCTTCTTCTAATCTTCCATGAAGCACGAAGTACGAACTGCACAGGGCGATGTCCGCGTGGTCGTACCGCGTGGCTGCTTCTTTTTCATAAAGCCGGCTCGATGTGACCAAAAAACTGTTAGGGCGTTTGTCCCGGGCGATTTCCACGTGGGAATGACAACAATGGTGCTTGATGAAGTTGTTTATTCTTGAGTTTGTTCTTTCTTACATTGTACTAAGCAATCACCGTAATGTGAACGATGATGAGTATTAATAGATGTACATCGGCGCGCGTGCGATCCGGCTCGAAGGACCATAAAACTGTTAAGGCGTTTGTCCCGGGCGATTTCCACGTGGGAATGACAACAATGGTGCTTGATGAAGTTGTTTATTCTTGAGTTTGTTCTTTCTTACATTGTACTAAGCAATCACCGTAATGTGAACGATGATGAGTATTAATGGATGTACATCGGCGCGCGTGCGGTGCGGCCGAGGACCCGTCGGTGAGTAGAGTGGCCGCCGGCGCGGGCGCGAGAGGGGGCCCGGCGCGGCGTGGGTTGCCCGCGCGCTGCGCGGCGTTGTGCGTTAACACCATTACAAACTTTAATTGATCTTGGTGTAAAGACGTGTGTACACGACATTTTTTCATTTCTATACCTGGAATAGGATAATTAGCAAAAGATTCGCTTATTTTGACCGTAGGCAGCCATTTAGGCCCTAACCACCACAAGCTATGTTCCAATAATTGCTTCGTACTAATACCTCTAGTTGCACAGTCACAAGGGTTTTCTGATGTTCCTACGTAACGCCAAAGGTCCGAAGGAATAATGTCAATAATTTTCTCTACCCTAGTAGCCACAAACTGCTTCCATCTCGTGGTGTCACCTTGCAGCCACCCGAGTACTACCATCGAATCTGTCCATCCATATGTCAGTACCGTTTTATCCGAAAGCGATTCTTTTACTTTTTTCATAAGCTGTGACATAAGCAAGGCCGAGCATAATTCCAGTCGTGGGAGAGTAATTTTTTTATTTAAAGGTGCAAGCTTCGTTTTCGCGGTCACTAAGGTTGATGTATACTCGCCTTTATAATTCGTAGTAACAATGTATATACTGCAAGCGTAGGCTTTTTCGGACGCATCGCAAAAGCCGTGTAAACTATATTTATTTTCTGTGTTACCAAGGTGTCGTAATATTTTAATAGTATGTATATTTTGCAAATCAGCTTTAATGTTTGACCACTCCTGTGCAATTTCTAACGGTAACCTGTCATCCCACGATATGCCGGAAACCCACACCTTTTGAAAGAGTAGTTTTGCTTTAACGGTGAGGGGTGATAACCAGCCGATAGGGTCAAATATTTTTGATATATCAGACAGTAATTGTCTTTTAGTATGCATCTCGTTATTTTGATTATATATTTTACTGTCAAAGGTAAACATGTCAGTGGTAGGATCCCATTTCAATCCGAGTGTTCTACGTGACTCAGTGCATTTAAATTGAAATGGGAAATTTTCCTCTTTGCAATCTAGATCTTGGATTAAGCTTTTATCATTGCTAGACCATTTACGCAGGTTCATGCCTGCTCCTCGTAAGAGATCCATTAACTGCTGTTGAATCTTCTTTGCTTCTTGATATGAGTTATGTCCTCCTAAATAATCATCCATGTAAAAGCAGGTGTTTAGAGCTGCAGAACCCAGAGGATAACGACTCGCGCCATCTTTTGCTATCTGTTTAAGGGTGCGCATCGCTAGATACGGAGCTGCTTTCGTGCCATATGTAACAGTTGTAAGATGATAATTTTGTATGGGCTGTTCAGGTGAGCTCCTCCAAACAATAGTCTGCAAGGGCTGATGGGATTCATCAACATAGATTCTGCGAAACATCTTCTCTATATCGGCTGTCATAACATAGTGATATTGTCGCCACATAATAATTAGTGCGTACAGATCAGCCTGTAGGTTAGGTCCACGATGCATAAGGTCATTCAGGCTGTAGCCTGTGGAAGTCTTTTGAGATGCATTAAATACTACCCTGAGCTTGGTGGTGGTGGCGTGTGGTTTTACAACGCCAAAGTGGGGAAGGTAACATGCTGGCTCCCTTACGAATTCAACAAGGCGCATATCTCCTAATTCCAGATATTCTCTCATAAACTGGTTATAGCTAGTACCAAATTCTTTATTTTTTGACATTTTTACTTCTAATTGCTTAAATTGCACAATTGCTCTTGATCTGGAAGACCCTAGCTGCTGTTCAGAACCAGGTTTCATCGGTAAACAAACTTTATACATACCGCTTTCCAAACGGGTAGTTGTTGCTTCATATAAATCTTCACAATATTGTTCACCACTGGTCAGCATAGACGGATAGCTAATGTCTTCGACTTCCCAGTACTTTGATATATCTAAAAGATTATTGGTCACGACGTGACAATTAAACGTTTTGATGTTGCCAGACAAAATCCACCCTAATTTAGTTTGCTGGGCTATTGGGGATAACGAGGGACCTTTTATAAGACCACCCATGATGATATTGGAGTAAACACTTGCATCCAGAAGAATGTCAATTGGACGTGACAAGTTATATTCCGGGTCAGCTAGGTTAACATGTTCCAGGTGAGGCCACGATTGCTTTTTAAATGAGTAATTTGGTAAATTATTGATGACCCTTGATATAACTACAGCGTGTGTATTAAAATGATAATCGTTATAAATGGAGCGGCATTCCATCAGTACGATTCCACGACCTTGTTTTGCTCCATATCCAATACCGGCGACCGAAGCGTGATATTGCTGACGTTGCAAACCTAAACGTTGCACTACGTTTTCGGAAATAAGTGAAATCTGAGAACCTTGATCTAAAAGCGCTCGTAGCGTATGGTAGGTACCATCCGCTGCTAGCACTTTTACCAACACTGTAGTTAGGAGGATTTCCTCATCGTCAGCTGCGACATGATTGACGTTATGTTGTCTTGAATTAAGTTGATTATTGCTTGTAGATGCAGGTGAAACCATGTTCAAAGGTGATGCGGTCTCTTTGACATACGATGCGTGTAGCAACGTATTATGGTTTTCTTTGCATAGCTTACACCGCTTTGTAGAATTGCATACACCTTTATAATGTTTATACAAGCAATTCTTGCAAATATCAAGTTGTTCAACGGTTTTTAATTTCATGTGATCCGACATGTTTATAAATTTTCTGCATTTATAGAAATCATGATCCAATTCACATAAAGGGCATTTTGATTTATAGGCATGAAAAATTTTGTTATTCGATTTTTCATGACCTGAACGCCAAAATGGGGGACGTTTATAGGCTGATGGGGTAGTTCGGTTAGTCTGATAAGTTGGCGATGGTTTGCCAATGTCCTTTTCCTTCCTTTGAATAGGTTCTAGGGCTGTAAATTTTCCCTCCAAAAAGGTAGTGAACTCTGCGAGAGTCGGCATTTCTCTCGGTGCATGGCGTGATTCTTTATAATCTCTGTAGGTCTCTACATCTAATTTTTTGGACAATAAATGAACTAGTAACGGATCCCATGTAGCTGTATCTATTCCGAGATTATCGATGGCATGAATACACTCTATAGATGTATCGTGCAGCCGTTTTAATTCATATGCGGTTTGTTTATGCACATTAGGCTGATTTAAAAATGTTTCTATTTGATAAGTGAATAACGAAAGTGGATTGTTATATCTGTGCACTAAAATATCCCACGCGATGTCAAAATTGTCCGCAGTTATATTGAGATGCTGTATGAGGCGTTCTGCTTCGCCCCTTAGCTTACCTTTAAGGTGTTGCATTTTTTGAGTTTTGGACAATGTGTTATTATTATAAATGGCTTCTTTAAACAGCTCATAAAAGGTAGGCCACTGCAGATATTTGCCATAAAAAGTAGGTATTTCTAGCTGAGGTGTAGAATACTGCGTATGTACTGTAGTTTATATTTTTTTATGTAAAATACGTTTAGTATCCTTAAACTGTCTCTCATACCTGGAATATTCCTCTTCGTATGAAATATCACCACCTCTCATAATATGGTCTATTTCGAGGTGCAAACTATCAATGATGTTCCATCGGGATTGAATAGTACGCAGCTCGTCCTCCAACTCCCATTTGTCAGTGATATCATCAAGATTAAGATTACCTATTAATCTATTAAAAGCCCTAAAATTGGTTCTTTGCTTAGCTAACAGTTCGTCAATCTCACCACTTGGCTGGGTTGCTTTCTCCTCCTTATTATATGACATAATGCTCTTACGAATATCCTGATACAGATCCCGTGTCCGCTCAAAAATATTTTCTTTGAAATATTCCTGATATTCGTCTTTTACCCCCACCAGTCGATGATTATTTTGTTCGAATTCAGCCCAGAGGTTGTCTAAGGTGGTTAATCTCTTCTCTAAATATTCTGGAGTTTTTCTGCTAGCCGAATCCTTTCTAAAATTGGACTGAATCGATTTAATAGTATCTAAAATATCCGCTTGGCGAACTAAGAGAGCCTCCATGCCGATGCTAAATTATAGTTTATATGTAAAGAAACGATCTTACTTGAATACTTTAAAGATGATGTTTGCCCAATCCTTCTAGTCAGGTAGACACGTGATAGCGAGCCTTCCAGCCCACAAAAAGTGCAGGGTTTGATATTGCGTACCAGCAGCTCGATGATTGATGATGATTACAAAAGTATGATGAAAAAGTTTTTTTTTGTCACTCTTGATTATAAATGCACTACTAAATGTCACTAAAAATATAGTTCACTAAAATTATGTAAAATGTCACTAAAATTATGTAAACATGTCAGTTAAATACAATGCGATATCGATGTGGAACTTTCTCACGGTAAAACGCGAGGTCCTGCTTTGATCAAACCGCGCGATAGATCAAATTGCTCGTGGGACCAAAAACTTGCTGGTAGGTCCCAAAAATCGCTCGAAGGACCTCGCGTTTTACCGTGAGAAAGTTCCACATCGATATCGCATTGTATTTAACTGACATGTTTACATAATTTTAGTGACATTTTACATAATTTTAGTGAACTATATTTTGATACCCCAGCGAAGCTTACACCTTTATTATAAAATCCGGCTCGAAGGACCACAAAAGATGGCGCGAGTCGTTATCCTCTGGGTTCTGCAGCTCTAAACACCTGCTTTTACATGGATGATTATTTAGGAGGACATAACTCATATCAAGAAGCAAAGAAGATTCAACAGCAGTTAATGGATCTCTTACGAGGAGCAGGCATGAACCTGCGTAAATGGTCTAGCAATGATAAAAGCTTAATCCATAGATCGCTGGTTCAGATCCGGCTCGAAGGACCATAAAATTGTAGGGGTTTTCTACAATTTATTAAATGCAAATAATGATTGTAATTTTTATTGTCAGATTATAATGATATTATTAAAAATGCAAAATGAGTACTGTTGTGTATGATGTTTGAATTTGTACTGCCTTAACTTGCCGCGATGCGCGTGAGAACCCATCGCTTGGACAAGTTAAGGTGTTCGGTGTCATATTATAGTATAATATGGCCCGAACACGGTAGGTTCAAAATTTATGATACTGTGTTGAGTTAAGGCTGTGTTAAGAATAAATAGTTTTCTTACTGATAACACATCGCTCAGTTTATACAGTTGGGATGTAGGATATCTATAAGGCTTATAAAGCATTACTTTAAGCAAGGCACGTTGTGCTCTTTCAAGTTTAAGAATATGCGATTTTAGTGCTCCTTCCCAGGCTCTAATACAGTAGGATAATATAGACTGTGCCAATGCGTAATATATTGATGTAAGAAATTTTACATCTGCTATGTGGCGTAGAGTTTTAAATATATAAATTAATTTACGGGTTCGTTCTACTGTCATCTGGATGTGAGGTAACCAAGTTAAAGTTTGATCAAGAAGAACACCTAGGTATTTTAATGAGGTAACACGTATAAGGGAACTGCACTGGCAAGATGGATTTGCACTTGGATTATTAGTACAAGAATGTGCGGTAATAGTGTAGTCATCACTAGGGAGGTTAGTACTTCTAATGCCATTTGCCATGCCAATAAATTTTAAGTAATAAACAATTTTTTTAATACAATCATTAACGCCCCTTTTCCTCTTTAAGGGATTAAATTACATCATAAGAACAACCTCTGTCAAAAATCAGCTTTCCCGCTCCAAACTTATTATCTACTATAAAAAACGTTCAAGCGTAAACGAAATGTCCAATTTTTAAACAACACAACCTTATTACTGTGCCAAACGCACTATCTGTATTATTACTCTTTGACTCTAATGTGGAGAGCGGTATACGCTGACGTGCGACACAGCCTCCTCGTACGAACGCTACCGGGAGACTGACTTACGGAGCGAGCGCTGTCCGCGAATGAAATAATAAGGTTTTAATTGATTTAATGGCACACTATAATGATTTTGTAAAATGTTGAACTTAAATTTTATAAAGCAATAAATTGTCTGTAATAAAGTGAAAAAATCACCAAAATCGTTTCAGTAGTTTAGAAGTTATAAGAAAATTCTTGCGTAAAAATAAGAGAGATATTCGATTTTTTTTCGTCAAAAATAACAATGAAATTTGAAAAAACGAACTTAAAATTTAAAGCTAATTATATTTTACGTACAATGTATATTTTTTTTAAATTATTGGATTAACGGTTTAGGAGAAGTAGGCTTTCAAAGAGAAGTATATTTCGTAGTTTGGCGTATGTTATCGCCTTAAGTATACCCTGACAAAGAACGCAACAGGTACTTGGAAAAAAACTTATTTTTTGGTCCCGCCCCGTTGGTCGAGTGGTTAGCGAATCTGACTACACAATCAACGGGGCTCGGGTTCGATAACCGACGGAGACAAGCATTTGTGTGATGAGCATAAATGTTTGTATTTCCGGGTTTGGGTGTTTATTAAATATATTCCAGTATTTATATATGTATTTCTATGTATTAGTATGGTTGACTAACACCCATAACACAAGTAAATAATTTGCTTACTTTGGGGTTAGATCAGTCATTGTAATTTGTTCCGTGAATATTCATCTATCCTATGTTTTGATGTTACCGAACAATTAGTCGCTATAAAATATCACGAATGTGTGAATACCACGTTTCGATTTAAGTTTTCCCCGTGTTGGTCTCAACCAATGGCCTCGGCCTATTTTTACAAATAGGCCATTTTATCCTTCTGCTAGGCAGTTTGTTGAAGGCCATGATTAGACAAACATAGTGAAAGGTTCTGTAATGTCCTGGTTTGGCACCATTACCTCACCTATTCCTACCGCAATAGCGTCAATATTTGTCGCTGTCGTATTTCATAAGGTAAGATTTTTTTTTTTTTTTTATTCTAGGAAAAGGGCTTTGTCGTGAAAACGATTACGTCGCCCTGGTGCAGTCATCTTAATGTCTACACATAACAAAATAACTACTAACTATGGGGGTCTCTTAATTGCTAGATTATATAGTAGTCTGGCGGAGTCCGATAAAGGTTCCGCCAGGATACTATTACAGCTCCCTATCAGGCTGCAGCGCGTGAATACCCTCAGATGGCTGTTCCGGACGCATTCCATCAGAATATGATAAACATCATCCACAATATTGCAAGATGGACAGTGGGGTGACGTAGCCTTTTTCATTAAAAAAGAGAATTTGCAACCAGGGGTGTGTCCGGAACGCAATCTCAAAGCACTCACGGTGACACAACGGTTGAATGCTGCCTTGTCAATCCAAGGAGACTTAAGAGGATGTGGTTGGATTGTTTTGTACCATATGCCATAAGGTAAGATGAACGATAAACAAAGCTCTTGATATTAGATCCCCGCTATATGGATGGCAACGCACCAAAAAATCATTGATGATTATTATTTTTTTTCATCATGAGAAAGAGAACCATTGCTTTATTTGCTGCATTATGGTACCTTTATAAAAAAACCGAAAAATAGCATTACGGATTCAACATGTATACGCAGCCGGTAATCCATGACCCTCGCCGGCGATTCGCGACAGATGTGCGGTGATGCAACGGTTCCGCTTTCCGATGCGCGTGCGTCTATTTTAATTGCATCACTTTCACACCGCGCACGCGCTAACTGTACGCTAACCATCGATTAATCTATTAGTCATGACCGATGTCTGGACCTGTTGCAAAATGATGCAGGTATTTGTGAAATCTGAGTCTAAATAAGGTAAATTATAAAAACAACCGGCCCAGTGCGAGTATTCCGTACAGACTGTTGCGACTGTTGTAATTGCAGGTAACAGCTACACATAAAGTCATGATCCTAAGTCAACGGGAAGTATCCAATAGGTTTTAATTCCCTTGTGAAATCGCAAAATATGCGACATAAACGGTCATATTTTTTGATCGTGTTGTTTTGTGATCGTGATTTTCGGATTTTTTCCTTTACATGTGCTGTATACATTGGTTCTTGCCAAACTTCATAATTCTAGGTTCATGGGAAGTACTCTATAGGTTTGGATTCCCTTTTGAATCGCATATAATCGCAAAAAGACGCGAATATCTTGTGAAGTGTTTAGTTGCATTTTGATTTTTCTATAGCTGAGAGGGACCGTAGACACCCGAGTATTTGATATAAATTCCAACTTGATATCATTACGCGTTTCTGAAAAAAAGTGTCGACACACGAACAACGAAGTGATCATATAACGGTCCGGTTTTTTGTTATGAGGAATAGAACCCTAAAAAGTGATTATCCAAAATTTTGGATTGGATTCGATTCGATCGCCTTTGTGGTCTAGTGGTCCAGCGTTGGCATTGATTGACATTGTTGATGACATGAGGTCCCGAGTTCGATTCCCGGGTTGGGCACATAAAAAAAGTCAACAATATTAATACATAGAAATATATATATATATATATATATATATATATATATATATATATATATATATATATATATATATATATATATATATATATATATATATATATATATATATATATATATATGTATATATATACCTACTGTTATATACATAAACACTCAAACCAATAAATACAAACATCTGTGCTCATCACACAAATGTTTGTCCCTGTCGGGAATCGAACCCAAACCCCAGCGATTAATAAATTGTTAAATTAATAATTAATTGTACCTATATGTAAACTTCATGAAAAGCACGTAAAGTCAGTAAATTAATTATTATAATCGTTTGATAAGCAAAAAGCTTTTAATTGTAGTCAGTGCTTGAACCGCACACGGCTGTGTTTTGAAACGTTCTGTACAATATAGCGCGGGATAAATATGTCTGAGCGGCGGTATTAATGATGGTAGCAGACGTTTTCTCTTAACAGCTTGTAATCACAGCGCCGGAGAACTCATTAGGCGTGCTTTCCATTGCGCCCGCGACACCCCGGATAAATTATGTGATAATTAATATGATGAGTTTGTTTGTTGGGCTCACCGGGAAATTGTGACATATTTGTGAGAAATGGAGTTATTTTCAGTTTATATTTCCGCGGCGACGCGGCTATGAGGTAATCGGCAGCGCCTATCAAATGTGTGGACTTATTGAAAAGTTCACAATTTAATAGCTTCTCTTATTAATACAAAAGTTTCTTATGTGCAGCAAATCTGCATGGCTTGCGTATTCGGTTACAGATAACTGATGTTAACATCGTTCTTTTAAATTAAAACTTTCATTGTAATTACAATAGTTAGCTTTTACATTCTTAATACATTATCTTAGTCTTGCATTTAAATTTACGTAGTGTCTACACTGAATGCGTCCTAAATATTGTTTAGGTACGTGTAAAAAAAGTACTCGTACCATCACGCCCGGTTCGCTTGCGGGGAGGCAGAGTAAACCGAACGGCTATAGACTTTCCAGTTCACCGCGATTCACCGGCTTGTCAGTTGGCGGGATATGTGATGATCCTCATCGCCATATTTAACGACATGTTAACGATTATCGACTATTTCTATCGATAACCGGGACCGACAGTTTACGTGCTCATCCGAGGCAGTGTTAATACACCACTCCACCAGACTCCGAGCTGCTACTGAGGATTAGATTTTCGAGAAAACCTCGGAAAACACTTTTGACCACCCGGGAATTGAACCCGGGATCTCATGGGCTGAGCCGAACAGGCTACCCCAAGACCCCGAGGCAATTGTTTACGTGTAATATGTCAAAATAAGTTCATCAGTAATCTTGAAAGGGGGGATCCCCTTGTTGACCCGAGCTCTCTGTAAAGAATAAACCATCTGCCGTTCTGCCAGGCATGCGACGGCAGGCATTTGCTATGTGAGTCACCACCATCGTGGCTAGGTGATAAGAGTCCTGCATTGTCTCGCCCGGGTCTGGTACCACCGCCTCACTTATTCCTGCCGCAATAGCGTCAGTGTTTGGTTGTCAATGTCGTGTTCCGGTTTGGACGGTAAGGTAGCCGATAAACTCATACATGTAAGATCCCGCCACAAGGATAGCAACGGACCATTGACATCTTTGATTTGTATATTGATTGCCTCTTTCTCTCAGGCTTGCTATTTGCTTGCTATTTGCTTGTTTGCTATCTTATGTTATAAAGAAAAAGGTATTTCATTAATACCCAAAGGGAAGTGGGCTAGCGGCAGTGTAAGCATGAGTCGCTTGTTTAGTCTGCGTTAGTCTGTAATAATAAACCTCCTCTTCTTTTGACTTACTCAATTAATATTTTATTTCGTTGAACATTTTATGACAAAATAGGCATTGAAACACTTAGATGGTTATCAAACAAACTTTATCCATTATGTACGTACATTTGCTTTATGCGTGTTTCTCAAATAAACCAAAGTAAAAAGGAACGTAAATTAGCTTTTCATTTTGGTCACAATTACATGAATGAATAAATAAATGAATAGTTATTAACAAACATAAAAAAACATAAAGCCGAATAATAACGTCCTCCTTTTGTGAAGTTGGTTGAAAATAAAAAAATCTCAGACGAATAACGTAGTTATTGATGGCTTTTATCAGTCACAGCACCGATATATTACGCCGCTCACCGCTGAGACAAATACATGACTACTAATAAAATAAATAAAGTACAAATATTTCGAAAATAATATTGTTATAACAATTTTTAACTAAGTATCTTCACGCTCTTATCCCCGTAGAGGTTGGCAGAGGTCAACAAGTGCACCCACTATAAGCCACGATTAGCCGAAGATAGTTTACTGGGATAATGTGATAGGGGGCATGCCTATCGCCAACCGGGCACTTACCCAAACCCGGGCAACGTTGTTTTTATCACAAACATGAAAAAACATATTTTAAATTGCCCGACCCGAAAATCAAACCCGGGACCTCATGCGGTCAACTCCAACACCGGACCACTAGACCACAGAGGCTATTTTTAACTATAATAATAATTATTATTTATTATTCTCCAGTTTATCAATGTAAACAACCTTTTGAAAACATCAAATTCGGTAAGAGCTGAACAAAATGGAGTATAACATCTATGCAAACCTAAATTTAGTTTTACAATGATTTGGTAGAACGTAATTATCATTATTTTGAGAAAACCATCGTATGAGTTAAGAAAAATTTTATGATTACAAAACTTATAATATTTTGATGTTATGGAAAACAAAAACACCCATGTTTTGTGAGGCTACCATTAAATATGATGTGATAAACCTTGTTATATAGAAACGGTGGGATGGTGTGATAGAAACGGTGGGAGTTCTATTAGAATTTAATAACAATTACCATTAAGTAACTGGAACTGTTCGTAGAAAGTGACATAGAAGTGACACCCCTATGCTACTTGTAAAACTATTATGCGCTACGGGTGCCGAATTAAATTAATTGTCTGATGAATGATGAGATATTTGACTGGAAGTCATCGAACAGTTACGAAAGTGCAATTATAACATTTATTGGTACGATTAAAACTAATTACACCCAATCAAATTATCAAAGCGTAAATCGATTAACACGATTTGAAGTGACACGAATTACGACATCGATGTGTTTAATCAATTGGTTATTAAAACAATTCCCTGGCGAGGTCAGTTTTGTCACTCACGGAGCCTGTCAACGAGTCCGGTCACGACACTATTGTGCGACTTATCGTAATCGACCGATTTACATACATTGGATTGACCAAGTGCCGCTAACGAATGTAGAATTAAATTGAGAACCTGAATATAATTCGTGGATGTTCAATCTTAATTCTTACCGTATTAGAAATCTTGTGTTTTTCGAATATATAAACATCGACTTAAAATATCTATTGCATATTAACAGAAGAATATTTTAATATACATTCATCCAAACTTCCCACTTTATAATAGTAGTGTTACGTACTCGGGTTCGCAATTGTAAGAAAACACCACTTATATTAAATCCGTGTATTTACACAACACATCACAACGTAATACTAAAATACACTTTACAACCCAGTCATTCGTTATACTATCACTGAACTTAGAACACTACACAATAAAACACTTCTCGCTTCGGAATAGTCACTTGATGTATCGCTCTCGATCGCTTGATGAAAACTGCCTTGTGTTTGTCAACACCGTTGTATTTATAGGCAGGGTAAAGTCCTAGCTGGATCCAGAAAAATCTAAATGTATCGGGAAACAATGAATCACTTCTTATCGTAAACATGTTACGAGTCATAAATCCTAGTACACGCTACTTTCAACCTTATGCCATATCCCACAAAGTCCATTATTAGGGCGAGCGAAGCGAGCCCTACACTAGGCCACTTTCTATGCACTTTTGTGGTACATTTTACTCAAAAATTATCGGACTTTTAGGTTTATGCTTCGACGTAGTAGTTTAAATTCATGTCTAGATATGTTATCTACCTTAAAAATAGAGAGAGGGAGATGGTGAGGGAGGGGGCGGGGGAGGGAGGGGAGGAAAAAGGAGAGGGAGAGGGGGGGAAGAGGGAGAGGTGGAGAGAGGGAGAGGGAGAGGGAAAGGGGGTGAGGGATAGGGAGAGGGGGGTTTAAGATGGAGAGGGATATGGAGAGAGGGAGAGGGGGGAGGGAGAGGGAGAGTGGGGGGAGGGGAAAGAGGTAGAGAGAGGGAGAAAGGGAGAGAGGGAGGGGGAGAGGGAGAGGGGGAGGGGAAAAGGGTGAGGGGGAGAGGGAGAGAGGGGGGGGGCTGGCTGGCTGGCGGGGAACAGAGTGAATAGAGCGTTAGTTTTAAGTCAGGGTGCCCCTCTTGCCTTGCTGTCATCATCATTCCTGTGCCTGCCTATGCCTATCCCAACGATATTGTATGAAAGTGAGAGTTGGGTATGTTACAAGGGCATGAAAGTATAATCAACGCAGGACCAGGTTCGTAATGTTGAAGTGAGAGAGAAGTTATGCTTGAAAGAAAGTGTTGGTGTAAAGATGAGAAAGGGCATGCTCCGTTGGTTCGGACATGTATAAAGAATGGTAAGTGAAAGATTAACAAAACAGATATACAATGCGAGAGATGAAATACTTTATTATTTATTTTTCTATACATTAAAAGATTATAGACTTTATTATTTTAAATAAAGTCTATACATTAAAAGATGTAATTCTCATAAAAATACTTTTCGAACAATATTACTACTAACTTTGCGAGCCCCTACAAAGCTCTGCTTTTTGCTAGTGGCATAGCCCAGGTCAACTATTTGTTTGTCAATAGGCGTAGCTATCTCTTTCTTTTATTTCTAGATAATTAGCGCGCGCGCTCCAACTCTACACGCTTCTAGATTATTCGTAACAGTAGTAAGGTTAAAACATAAATTTCTATTTCTTTCTATCTTCGATAACAGTTTCTATAATTGCTGTAATGTTGGGAATATTTTAAACTAAACTAAAGTAATTTTGGTCATTGTCAATCCAACAATATTACATACGAAAAGTAAACATCATTATGGTTTAATCCTATTAAAAATGAATTAAACAATCATTATACTAGCAGACCTTTGAACATCTATGTCTCAATAAGCCTTAAAATAATTATACATACAAACACAGCTATTGTCATTTGTCGCGAGGTATGGTTGAGAATTGAGATGATACACGTCTAGACGGTCGCAGTGCGTACTCAGTACGATCGTGGCCACAGGCAAACAACATAAACATAACAAGAATTGTGTCTGTAACACAACTGAGTAGCTTGAAAGAGAATATTATAGTTTCTTCTCTTTTTAAGAGGATACAATTATAGTTATTTGTGTTTTGGGTAACAAAACCTATATATAAATAAATAATTGTTAAAATGAGAAGTCATTATTAATAGTACATAGTAAAAACATTTGGGAACCGTCGATCGAGTCGTTAATAAGTGCGACACAGAACAATACGTGACTTTAAATTGTATAAGTTTTATCGCTCTGTCACAGTTACATCAATTACTGGTGCGCGCCACTGACCGACCGACTCACATCTGACGATAACTAAATAACGCTACTGCTATGTGTGTGACTCCACAATATTATGTGAACTTTATTTTACTGCAGTATATGGGATATTTGCCTTAGATCATACAAACGACGTACACGCAAGTAGGTCGTTCGCAAATGGCCCTTCTGATAGCATTCACTCATTGGACAACTACAACATAAATATTAGTTCCATAATATAACATAGAGGCCTCTTAATTTAGTGTCGGAGTAGCTGTATAGTATAGGTGGTGGCATTTGCAAGGTCCCTAGCATACGTGGAACTGCGGTTTTTTTCGTTTCATACAAAATTCTAGTCCGTTTATCCATAATATCCTAAGTGATTAAAAACCATCCGAATACCATAAGACCGTTACCGTTGCGCTCGAATACATTTCAGTCCATAACATTATTATTTTTAAATTTATTAAATTCTTCAGCCACAAAATTTCACATATACATACATCAAAGAAATATACAAATCTTGGTTTATTTTCAAACGACGCCGCGTCGTTAATCTGAATTCTGACACAAGTCTGTAGTATGTTTGTGTGCAAGTTCATTTTTATACACCGAAGTGGTAAGTTTATTGCGTTCTAAAATATCTGTTTCCGTCAATAAACGCGTGAAGTCGACATTTAAAATATCGATAAAAATTGTATATTCACAAAATAATATATTTTTGTTGCTGTAAACAAAGGACTATAAACAAAAATACATTTTTCAAATCTATACATCGTGACACTGTAGGTCATCCTTGACATGTTCTGCTGCTAATTATATTAATTAATATAAATATGATGATTGTGATAGAGTGCCGCTAACGCATTATATACAATTCCTAAAAAATACTTGTGTATCACGTACCTACTGAGAAAATATTTAGCAATTTTAATTTTTTGATAATTTAAGTAGCAATCAAGTCAGTGTTTGGAATTGATGTATAAATAGTTTGAATTGTCTGATGCCATGATTTACTTTCGAAACTTTCGATTTAAATGATTTCGATTTTAGAAATTTTACATTTAAGAAGATAATAGTAACATTCATTACTACAAGTACGCATATTGTAATTCTTTTAAAGGTTAATGAATTAGTGGTCTTAAAAAATCCTTACCGACATATTAAATATGAATATATTTTAATTTAAATTTTTTTATTTTATATATATCGTATATCAGCTTATCTTTGTACCTTGTGTAAATATTGAATTACTTTAAACGCTTTACAAATGTCCAAAGTTACATTACAAATAAGGAAAGAACGCAAAAGATTTTGATTCCACACAATGTAATTTATAAAAGTTAGGAAGTTAAAAAAAAGTTAAAGTAAAAAAAAACGAAACACACCAACGTTACAAGTTTAATAAGCCGTAAAGATATTTATCGATATTTTTTATGGTAATCTCTTCGGGGCACGTGTGCTGGAAACGCATTTCTAGTTTTATCGAGCTATCCGCATCTCACCACTGCTCTAATAAACGGAGCCAATTAAAAGAAAGCGCAGTTCCTTATCTGCCCATCGCGTAACACCGCATATCCCATATTGCACACTTTCATGTTGCTAACTAGAGATCTTTTGAAATAGGTTAACTATAATATCACTTTCGCTTAGAGCTTTCTTCAGGTCATTAAAACGCCTACATATTTCACTAATATCATAAATAAACAGGCTGATGCACGCAGCTTCGCCCGAAAATAGAGTAACATGACATCAATATAATCTTTCATACAAACTTTCATCCCCTATTTCAGCATTTAAGGGATTGGTTTTAGACCAAAAGATGACCTGTGTTAAATCTATATCAATATTATATATTAATCCATAATAATATTATAAATGCGAAAGTAACTCTGTCTGTCTGTCTGTCTGTTACGTTTTCACAGCTAAACCGCTGAACTGATTTGGATAAAATTTGGTACAAATATAGTTTGAGACCCAAGAAAGGACATGGGGTAGTTGTTATCCCACGGGAACGGGAACTATGCGGGTTTTTATTTTAGAATTTTTTCGCTGGCTCAGCTAGTATTTTATAATACTACATTAATATAAATGCGAAAGTTTGGATGTTTGGATGGATGGATGTTTGCTACTCAATCACGCAAAAACTACTGAACGGATTTGAACGAAATTTGGCACACAGGTAGATAATGACCTGGAATAGCACACGGGCTACTTTTTATCTCAGAAAATTAGGTGATCCCGCGGGATTCGCCAAAAACTTTTATAATGCAGCGGGTCGCTTGTTTGTCCCTGTCGGGAATCGAATCCGACCGAGCCCCATTGATACGTAGTCAGGTTCGCTAACCACTCGACCAACGAAGCGGTCAATCTTCGGTCTTTAAATATCTCCTGGTCACACATCAAAATCAATTCAACGTCAACAGACAGACAGACAGACTGACTTTCAAATTTATAATACTAGCTGTTGCGTGCAACCCGCTGCATTATACATTTTTTGGTGAATCCCGCGGGACTGCTTAATTTTTCCGGGATAAAAAGTAGCCTATGTGCTATTCCAGGTCTGTGCCCCAAATTTTATTCAGTGCCGTATAGTAGTTTTTGCGTGATTGAGTAACAAACATCCATCCAAACATCCAAACTTTCACATTTATAATCAATATTTATATAATATTAATGTTAATATTAATATAGATATAGATAAGTATAAATCCAAAAGTTTATTACTTCTTATTGCTAAAACGACTACACGAATTTTGGTGAAGTTTAATTTAATATATTGTAGTCTGTGCCCTCGCCTTTACTGGTTGATAGCAAATTGTTCATGCAGAAATTACTGTTTGTATGTTCGACTGTGTCTCCGAATGTGTAATTTATTAAATTTTTTTGAAAATTATTTTTAATTTTATTTGAATATTAAATAATTGAGATGTGTTTTTTTATGTCACAAGACAGTAAATAAGCAGAGGCTCATCAGATGGAACGAGACAACCATCGCCTGGTAGAGTTCTGCATTGTCTCGCCCGGGTCTGGTACCACCGCCTTACCTATTTCTGCCGCAATAGCGTTAATGTTAGTCACTGTCGTGTTCCGGTTTGGAGGGTAAGGTAGCCGGTAAACTTATGCATGTAGCATTAGACCTCGCCACAAGATAGCAACGCACCATTAACATCTTTGGTGTATATAGGCGATGGTTGACTCTTTCCACCAGGAGACCCATTCGCTTATTTGCTATCTTATGTTATAAAAAAACGGTTATTAAGGTTTATTCGAGATTTTTGTAGGACACTCAAATTTCAATTCAATTTTATTGATAAGTTTCCTTCATTTAAATGTTTTCATCATTGAATCATTTTCTTAATTAACTTGTTTTCTTAATTTACTTGTTTTCTTCATTGAATTGTTTTCTTCATTGAATTGTTTTCTTCATTGAATCATTTTCTTAATTTACTTGTTTTCTTCAATAAATTGTTTTCTTCATTGAATCATTTTCTTTCTTAACTTATTTTCTTCATTGAATTGTTTTCTTCATTGAATTGTTTTCTTCATTGAATCATTTTCTTAATTTACTTGTTTTCTTCAATAAATTGTTTTCTTCATTGAATCATTTTCTTTCTTAACTTATTTTCTTCATTGAATCATTTTCTTCATTGAATTGTTTTCTTCATTAACATGTCAATACAATTGTGACAATTAACTAGTGGAGTTCACAGTGACTACTCGCCAAGGCGGTGCCACCACCTTGTTTATTCCTGTTACGGGTCGCCATAACGTCGAATTTAGGCCGCTGACATATTCCGACGGCCTATAATTTAGCATATATGAACCAATATTCCGTCAATCCTCATAGCAGAGTCGTTTGTTAGTTTGCTGACAGTCTACGGAACCCTCCATTTTTCCCCATGTTGATCCGAACCCCTTTAAGAATAAATCGACTGCCTTATTGTTAGGCATCTCATAAAATGTTTTGACTTTGACTGGACTTTAACCAAAGTCGGGACTACAAACTCGGTGGTAGAATGTAACGTCTTGACTAGATTTTGGTATCACTAGCCTTACCTCTTCCTACAGCAATAACGTCGGTGGTTTTCCGGTTTCGCTGTCGTATTCCGGTTTGGAGGGTAAGGTAGCCGGTGAACTTATGCGAGGGGTATTTCAAACCCGTCACATGAATAGCAGTTTACCATTTACGTCCTTGGCGTTTATAGCCCATTGGTTCTCTTTCCGTCTGGAGAACCGTCTGCTTAGTTCCTCTACGACGATATAAAATAAAATCATATTTTTTTACACGTAGACGAATTTTTTATGTGTAATACAGTGGTATAAACTAATGGTGATTAGTAAAAGGTATTTTTCCAACATGAAGTTTTTTATCTGTGCTGTGTGGGTTCGGTGTCCCCTGCACACAATTGCTATGCGAATTACGCTAATTAATACAGCCATGTTCGCGCTATACTAAAGTGCTCTTGAATTTATGCGAGTTTTATTTTAAACATACTTGTTATTTCAAAATTTGCCAAGATCCGGTCCATGAAGGTAAATTAAATTAAAAGACTGAACGGCGTATGAATAAATTTATATTTTTTTATAAGATACCAAACAGGCAGCTCGCATAATGAAAAGAGGCAACCATGGTCTATAGACAACAAAGATGCTTTTCTTACTGTGTGGCGGGATAGTAATGTTACACGCTCAAGTTTACCAGATACCTTACCCTCCAAACATTACATACATTAAACTCTACCACCTAATAGTCACGATAGTAGTGTCATGTATAGGCAGTTATTTGAATTTTACGAACTGACTGGCAGTATATCAGATGGCCTATCCTTCAAAGGAGGTCCGGACCATGAAACTGTATTATATTTGGAGGCTACACTTCAAATACCTACTTGAAACCAAATTTTAAATACTGCTGTCAATTTCCTAGGTTTTACCCTCTCTTTCTAACATAGCTATATAAAAAGAGATAGCGAGACGTAGGTGTTTGTTTCAAGCGATTAATACGATTGCTAGTTCCAGCTTTATGGAAGTAGTTCGGACCACCACAAGACATTTGTTTTACATACAACACACATTTGTAGATATAACACTAGCTCCTTATTCATGTGGCTTTCTAATCTCGTCACACAGATTGCGGAAGGCAATGCATCATTATCATCTTTTGCGTCTATAAGTGATGGTTGTCTCTTTCCATCAGGAAAATCACCTGCTTATTTGATGTGCTATAAAATAATATAAACAAATTTAAATTGATCCGATCACTGTCAAACCTTATAGAATGTCATGCCGGGCTTATTTGAAAATTGCCTGAGTATTGGTAAAATTTTTATTAAAATCATTTCATCCTTTTGGAGTTTTTTTATATCATTAGATAGCAAAAAGCAGATAGACGATGGTTTCTCTTTCCATCAGGAGCACTCTCCTGAGGGCCATAGAGAAACCATCGCCTATAGACACCAAATATGTTAATGGTGCATTGCTATCCATGTGGCGGGATCAAGGTCACATGCATAAATCTACCGGCTACCTTACCCTCCAAACCGGAACACAACAATGACAAGCATTGACGTTATTGCGGCAGGAATAGGTAAGGCGGTGGTATCAAATACCCGGGCGAGACGACCTATTCTTCAAATGGGGCCCGGACCAAAACGGGAGTTCATAAGAAACATATATATGCTGTATTTTTTTGTTTGTTACTTGAGAATTTGGACATTTCTTAACCGATTTGGATTTTTTTTGTTTATAAAAGTTGGTGAAGATTTGATACAGGGTTCAAAAATCATAGGAGATTTGAAGCTAGTTGTTGCAGTTTTACTGCGTCTCAATTACCAATATAATACATTAAATACTGTCACCCCAGTTTTAATTCTTATGTGATATTATTTTTAAAGTTTTATCGTGTTCCTTTCCCATGAAATTTTAATAAACCAATTGTAAGCATCGTGTTAATTAAGAAATTTAATCAAAAACGTTCAAGATATTATATATTTATCCTTTTTGGTTTTTTTGTGCTCTAGCCTTTTTTACCACGACTATATTATGTATAATGCAGCCACTTTGTGTTTTTTTTTTTT
This sequence comes from Apodemia mormo, assembly GCA_036924255.1. Classification (NCBI taxonomy): domain Eukaryota; kingdom Metazoa; phylum Arthropoda; class Insecta; order Lepidoptera; family Riodinidae; genus Apodemia; species Apodemia mormo. The sequence goes on from JAUPFN010000022.1 coordinate 816,753, forward strand.
TTTTATGTCATAAGATAGCAAACAAGCAGATGGGTCTCCTGATGGAAAGAGTCAACCATCGCCTATAGACACCAAAGATGTTAATGGTGCGTTGCTATCTTGTGGCGAGGTCTAATGCCACATGCATAAGTTTACCGGCTACCTTACCCTCCAAACCGGAACACGACAGCGACAAGCACTGACGCTATTGCGGCAGAAATAGGTAAGGCGGTGGTACCAGACCCGGGCGAGACAATGCAGAACTCTACCACCTAGTAGCCACGATGGTAGTGACTCGATAGCCAATCGGTCGCCTTTTACGACCTGCCTGGCAGAACGGCAGTTGGCCTATTCTTCAAAGGAGGCCGGGACCAACACGGATTCTTCTACAAATGTGAATGTCGTAAATAATGCGGGTAAAGTGGCGTGCAAAAGCTAGTTTAATATAAAGTTAAGACCAAAAATAGTTTTTTTTTCGCCGCCACATGCGCGCTGGAGCAGCTGGTCCACAGATACCGAAAGCAACTACAAAATATCGTTTTCCTGAGCGTTAAAGATGTCAATGGCTCGTTGTAATACGCATGACAGGGATATAGGGCCAACCGTGTAGATTCATTGACGACCTAACTCTGAGTCGGACAGGGCTGGAAGGGCCCAGATGCGTCCCTCCCCCCCAAAAGCCTGGGGCTCGAAACTCAATAATGGTGGATGGGATATAATATCCAGTCTTTCTAATTAATTTTCCTCTAATTGTATAAACGACTACCTGATCTATTTGTAGGTTACACTTAGGCTGCGTGGCGCCTCCTATCTTGCCTACTCCTGGCATGCAATAAGACTCGCAAGCCAGGCCCGTGGGAGGCCCGCGCGCGCAGTCTTGGATCCGGCTGGCAAACGCCAACTCCAATAACCAGTGCGACGTTGATCTTACTCCCTAAACTAGAACAAGACAAGGGTGAGGACTGACGTCATAGCTTTTTTTTTATATCATAAGATAGCAAACAAGCAGATGGGTCTCCTGATGGAAAGAGTCAACCATCGCCTATAGACACCAAAGATGTTAATGGTGCGTTGCTATCTTGTGGCGAGGTTTAATGCCACATGCATAAGTTTACCGGCCACCTTACTCTCCAAACCGGAACACGACAGTGACAAGCACTGACGCTATTGCGGCAGGAATAGGTAAGGCGGTGGTACCAGACCCGGGCTAGACAATGCAGAACTCTACCACCTAGTAGCCACGATGGTAGTGACTCGATAGCTAATCGGTCGCCTTTTACGACCTGCCTGGCAGAATGGCAGGTGGCCTATTCTTCAAAGGAGGCCGGGACCAACACGGCGAATAGCGACAGAAATATGTAGTTCAATGGTACCGCAGCCCTCGTTCAACGTTGCTGAACTGCACTTCTTAACGCCATGTTGGTACTAGTTGGTAGGTACCAACAAGGCTATTAATAATTGCAGCCGATAGTGCTGTACAACTAGTGGTAGTTAGCCTACGATTGTCTTTTCGGAGCTGATTGTTTGAATGGTTCATACTGAATGAACATGAAAATGTTCATAAAGAGCTCGAACTAACACGAGAAACTATTCTGTTCTGTTCTGAACTGAATTGAACTGTTCTGGTAATCTTAATTAAGCATATCATTAAGCTTTCTTCATTCCTATCTATACTTAATATTATAATTATGAAAGTCTATCTGTCCGTTAGCCTGTCTATTATGTTTTCATGGATAATCCACGATTTTGATGAGATTTGGCAAGGAGATCTGGGCTACTTTTTTTCAAAACTCAACCTCATGACATGTTACTTACATGCGGGCAAAGCTGCGCGGGTCAGCTAGTTATAATTAATTATATTTTCCATCGTCGATACTTCGACACTTGGTGAAACATTATATTAATTTTTTAAACTAGCCTCTACTATTTTACAATTAATATAATATGTAATCGTATGTGTATTTTATATATTTCTATTTACATTTCCAAGTTCAGTTAATGAATCATGCAAGTTCTATCAAGGTTTTTAATTTAGTAAACTTAAAGTCATGATGATGCTTAGTACCTCAACGTGTCTAATGGTGAAACAGTACAAGAGTTTAAGATTTTGATTATTCTGCTTTCGTAATCCACACCAGTATAACAATTTGTCCTACTTATATTTTCCTCTATTAAGATTTCAAAATTCCAACGGACGTCACTAGTATTATCAGGGTTGTGATCTCCCAACACCAAAAAACCATTAAAAGCACAATGATGATATGAGCTGTATAATACATAAAAGACGGTTAGTATCCATCTGAGCAAGTTGCAGAACACCGTATAATGACCACGATGGCAAAGATTTATGACACGTTTAGCCTGGGCTCGTCATTTTAAATATGCCTGACCCGAAGGCTAATGGCATTTGCCTTACAAGAAGCGTGGAGCCACATAGCATAAAATTATTTTTTTGTATACATTAAACATCTCAAGTAGATAATTAAAGAACTACACGTTACACAATTAAAATATGTTATATTCAAATAAAACTACAGGATCTTTTGATGAAACGATATTTTTGAATTTATTACCGGAACTTAACGCGGCAATATATCATTATATAATCATTATTGTAATATAATTTTATTTATTATTATTTTACATAATATTTAACTCTTAAGCCGCCCCGTTGGTAGAATGATTAGCGAACCTAACTATGAATCGTGGGAACTCGGGAACGCTTCCCGACATGGACAATCATTTGTGTGATGAACATATATATTTGTATTTCTCGGTTTGGGTGTTTATTATGTAAGTATGTTACAATATTTATATATGTATTTCTATCTACTAGTACTAATATCGCGTTGGCTAACATCTAAACAGGCTAACTGCAGTAAATTCGTGTAATTTGTTTGATTATCACGTTGTCTCTTTCGTCATCACGTACTGCTGTGTTTCAGTCAATGAGATAGAGTGAGCGCTGATTGTGTGATTAAAAAAATGAAAATTATTGAAATAAATTAGTTGCAATTTGTGGTAAGTATTGTATCTTTAGTCGTTTCGCACCGCGGACAATTCGGACCGCGGTGTGGATTGCCCAAGAGCTCTTTTGGCATTAGTCATTTCGCACCGCATTGATGGAGCGGTGCGAAACGCACAAGGTATTCTTTGGAATGGGTCGATTCGGGCCACGATGTGAAACGATCGTATGCTCTTTTCTTATTTAAAAGAAGACTGTTCCCTACTGCACAGCGGTGTGAATCAACCCAATACAATAAGTGATTGGGCGATTCGCACCGCTCTAACATTGCGGTCCGAAACGACTAATGCCAAAAAAGCTCTTGGCAATTCACACCGCGGTCCGAACCGCTCGTGGTGCGAAACGACTAAAGACCCATTATGAAATGTACGCCGCACTACCAGTGGGTATAAGGTAGTTTTTTACTACGGGACTTACCTTCCAAACCGTTACACGACGGCGACAAGTATTGGCGCTATTGCGGCAACTATAGGTAGGATGTTGGCCTAGCCGTGACATTGCGGAACTCTACCACCTGGTAGTAAAGATGGTAGTAACCAGTTTAATCAATCTTTCGCCTTTAACTGCCTGGCATTTATAATTTAACGGGTTTTTTTTTGTTACGCATACTCTGCTGCTATTACTTCTGCAGTAACCTTAAAACTACGCAAGGATAATAAATATAAATTATTATTTCATGCTTATTTTTTTTATGTTCGTTTTTTTTATTTTTTATTTTATGTATATATATATTATTTCCCTTTCACATTACACACACATATATATATATATATATATATATATATATATATATACACATACACACGCACATACATACACATACATATACATACACACACACATATATATATATATATATATATATATATATATATATATATATATATATATATATATATATATATATATATATATATATATGTATATATATATATATACATAACTCGCGCCACCCGCGCACGCATGCGGTTGACATTACATTCTTAAGATATAGTAAATTAATAAATAAATATATATTATGTACCTACAATATTTATTTATTAATTTACAAAATGGCTTAACAGCAATATTTATTACAAAACTAGACTTACAGTTTTATTTAACGGGGGTGAGGACTAATATGAAGGTACCCACTTTTTATTATACAAGATAAACGTCGTTTTTAAAGTTTTTCAAGTTTTCCCAAGCACGCGGTGAGTGCTATAACACAAAAATAATTAAAAACGTCGTCGCCTATAGACACTACACGTCATGTTACCATTGCTTTGTCATACGCCTTACAGTTGGATACTTGGACACCTCCAAAGTGATGCTTAAGTTTACCCGCTATTCTACCCAGGATAAGTACAGTACATGTAGAAAATAATCGATATTTCACGGGCCGTAAGCTCTGCTCTCGCGGCGTTTCTGTTTATCAAGACCACATGTACATGAGGCTAATTATTCACATTATGTAAATATGCATGTAGTTCATGTAATTAACTGATATTAATATTAAAATTAACTTTTACCAACACATATTTCACCGGCCATAACTGAGTTTTCTCTTTATAGCGTACAAAGTGCGCAACAATAAAAACATCTTTATAGCGAGAAGAGAAAATGTGATGATGAAGTCGCACCGGTCGCGCTGACCGGTGCCATAAAAATGCCACTAGTTAGAGGAAGTACTTTCAACACTGGGTACTTAATGAGATAGCAAACAAGTAGATGGCTCTCCTGATGGAAAGAGACAGCCGTCGCCTGTAGACACCAAAGATTTTTGAAACTCAAAAACTCAAAAAATGTTGTATTTAAATAAACCTTTACAGGTACTTTTAACAAGTCGACAGAATTACTACCGGATCGGAATGCGACCACATACTGAGAACTGAGAGGTCAGCGGGCTTGCCTTTTTTTCATATTTATTTAAAATTATTAAATACGAATTACAATATTACAAGGTTAGGTTAATACAGCGTTGCTATCCTTGTCGCAACTCTTGATACCACGTGCATAAATTTAGCAGCTATTTCACCTTTCAATCCGGTACAAAACAGTGACAAGCACTGACGCTATTGCGGCAGGAATAGGTAAGACAAGTGATACCAATGCAGAAGTCTACCACTCAGTAGCCACGATGATAGTGACTCGCATCGCCAATCGTTCGCGTCTTACGAACTGCCTGGCAGAACAGCAGATGGTATGGTGAAGAGTAGCTTCAAAGAGGGCGTCGACTAAGACAGTATCGTCGACAATTATTGAAACTCCACGCTCATTATTAATTTTATAAAATAAAAAACACTTCAACTATTTTACAATCTATACATATAATAAAAGCGTAGGAAAGTCAAAATTGTACATTGAATATTTTTTTTTAAAGAATACTTGGGGCGTGATCTACAATCGATATCGAAGCCAAAAATATAGTTTTTAGAATTTTTGTCTGTTTATCTGTTTGTCTGTTTATCTGTTTGTCTGTATGTATGTCAGGCGTAAACTCAAAAAGTACTGCATGGATTTACTTCAAATTTTGCAAGAATATTACTTACAGGTTGGGTCAACATATAAGCTACATATTATCACGCTATTACCTACGGGGGAGGAGCAGTGAGGAGTAAACGAAGTCCGCGCGGACGAAGTCACTGGCAACAGCTAGTATATTTATATTTCCTACTAACATCAACAGGTTTCGCGTATTATCAGGGCTAAAACCCAATTTTGGCCCAATGTTTCTAATTATACTAGCAATCACTCTGTGGTCGAAACTTGACCATAAACTAAACAATAAAAAATTTTTAAATTGGCAACAGACTAGCCGTAAAAAAATAGGATACATGTGTGTATATTATCATGTATATCACATGAATGTAGTGTGTGTAATGTTTATTTTTATTAATTTAATGTATTTCTTATGCATAATTTTTAAAAATATTAGGTTTCTGCAGCTCTCCGCAGTATAAATTTTATTTTTATAAATATATCACCGTTTGCGTAATTTTCCTTAAAAGGGGTACAAAGTATTTGCTTCACGTATTAATATATAGATATAAATACACAGCCAGAAGAAGAACAGAACCTTTAGTTATTCTACTACTAGCTGACCCGCGCAGCTTCGCTCGCAAGTATGTCCTCGAAATAGTTTTTAATACAAATTTCGTCCCCTATTTTAGCCCTTTAGGGGCTGATTTTTGAAAAAAAAATAGCTTATGTTTGACCCCGGATCTTCAACTATTTTCATTCCAAATTTCATGAAAATCAGTTCTGCGGTTTAGCCGTGAAAGCGTAACAGACAGACAGACAGACAGACTTTCGTATTTATAATATTAGTATGGATTTTGAAGCGTGTGGGGCAATACATTCTGAAAGCCTACGAATCTTATCTAAGTATGTTTTAATATGTTTGTATTTTTCTCATGCTACCGGCTCGGCGGCATAAAAGTTAAAATTAAAACTAAAAACCAGATACTTGACCGATTCTGATATTTTTAAAATAAAATCCCGCCGTCTCTTTTTCGGGAAAAACAGACTAAGTAATCCAAAAATTAATAATTTGAACAAAAACATCATAAGATTCACCTGTATCTCAGCAGGGAAATTGTTAATCATATCCATTGCTGTATTTTAACAAATTGTATCGACTCTTTCTTATTGTTGGTGATTACCGGGGTCGATAACTTTACGCGTTTTTCCGACGTTACTTTACGTTCGACTTTGGTTAAATTCATTTAAAAATATTTAAATATTATTTGGTCCAACCGGACTTTAGTAATTTTAATTGATTATATTTATTAAAGGAGGTTTTTACGACTTAATATTATTCGATGCAGGCTCCAATCTTCATTACTCCGCCAAAGCTCAGAATTAACCCTACTCGCTCATTAAAACAATATTTAGTCTTGTTAATAAAAAATCGAACATCGAACAAACACTAAACGACTGCCACGATTCTCTCTTGTCTCGGGTCTGGCCCAAAAACTTTGTTCCAGAAAGTTTCACGTTTACCTTCAGAGCAACATGACTGTTTTAACGTGCATGTAATTAAAATTAAAAACCAAGAGAGCAGGCATTATAATTCCCGATAAAATGGTAGCGATGAATAAAACATGGTAGTATACCGGGCCACTAGGTTGGCGGTGTCGGCACCATTTGCATGCGGCGCGCGGTACCGTTCTGATCTCCATTGTGCTTTCCTCCTCGCAGCCACTCAACTGGCACTCCCGTGAACTTGCCCTGCTTTCGAACCGTGAACGTAACAACAACCTAGTGTTTAATGCCTTTTATATAAATACTATTTTCATTGATTTCTGGCCATATTATTGTTCTCACTTCAGTATTGTTTAACTCTATTGTAGCAGTAGCAGCAAATGAGCTAACAGTAAATAGTGTCTTCCCCTGTGTTGGTCCGGGCTTCCTTTGAAGAATAGACCGACTGTCGTTTTACCAGGCAGGTCGTAAAAAAAGATCGATTGGCAATGCGTGTCACTACCGTCGTGACTACTAGATGGTAAGAGTTCCACAACTTCTCTCCCGCGTATGGTATTACCGCCTTACCTATTCCTGCCGCAATAGCGTTAGTGCTCGTCATTCTCGTGTTCCGGTTTGGAGGGTAGGGTAACCAGTAAACTTATGCAAGTAGTATTAGCAACTCAGCACACGGATTGCAATGTACCTTTAACATCATTGGTGTTTATAGGCAATGGTCGTCTCTTTCCACTAAGAGAGCCATCTACTTGTTTGCTACCTCCTATGATATAAAAAATGTTACAATAATTCCGAAAAAGTTCTCTGATACATGTGATCGAGATTGTATGAGAGGTTTGTAATGAAAAACGCTGTGTTTGTGTTTGTTAAGGTTGTACTAAAAACCTACAGTTTATCTCTTTGTTAATTTCCTAGCCATGTACTATTATCAGATTAGTAGCAACACACACACCCACAATTACTTGAAGCATGATACCTACGTAATATTAAAATATTAAGCACTTTGGAGATCCGACATTGATATTAAAAAGGTTAAATGTTCCAAGTATGAAATTTTTGAAATGGACAACTACGATACCCTAAATTGCACGTGGCCCAAAACGCACATGTCAGGTGTCTATTTATGTATTTTCACGTTTGCATCCCCGATGGGAAAGGCAGAAGTACAGCCAGTGTACCCACGATTAGCCGAAGATTCTTAGTGTCACGATGTGATGATAGGTGGCAAGCCTATTGCTAACCGAGCACTTATCCAAACCTGGGCATCGTTACTTTTATCAGAAAACTGAAAAAACACATTTTTGAATTACCTCTGTGGTCTAGTGGTCCTGTGTCGGGGTTGACCACATGAGGTCCCGGGTTCGATTCTTGGGTTGGGCAAGTCGGGCGTTTTTTTTTCAGTTTTCTGATAAAATCAACGTTGCCCGGGATTGGAAAGTGCCCGGTTGGCGATAGACTTGCTACTAATTAGCCGAAGGTACTCATCCCACGGATCGAAACCGGGACCTCACGTGTTCAACACCGCACCGCTAGACCGCAGAGACATATACGCTGCTATAGCGAAGTTACCCGTATGTTACTGTTCCACATCACAACTATAAATATATATTAACTAGCTGTTGCCAGCGATTTCGTCCGCGCGGACTTCGTTTACTCCGCACAGCTCCCCCGTAGGTGATAGCGTGATAATATGTAGCCTATATGTTGACCCGACCTGTTAGTAATATTCATGCAAAATTTGGAGGAAATCCATGAAGTACTTTTTGAGTTTACCCCGGACATACATACAGACAAACAGACAAAAATTCTAAAAACTATATTTTTGGCTTCTATATCAATTGTAGATCACGCCCCAAGTATTCTTTTAAAAAAATATTCAATGTACAGTTTTGACTTTTCTACAATATTATTATATGTATAGATTTAATGAAAGTGACAGGAGCAGACTCAGAGGCCAAACTCGTCGTTTTAACATGTTTATAAACAGGCCTGCCCTTCAACCTTGACGAACTTGGTAGCGGCTATCGGGCCTCATTAATATTATATGCAATGTGCACTAAAATATTATATTTCCTTAATAAAACTACCATTAAATCCAAAACAATATAAATAAATATCCGAATGTTCTCGTTACATATCAATGATAAATAACTATATTTGTTAACGGTTACAAACCAATTAAGCCCAAAAATCTGTTCTCTAATGCTTTATTCGTTAGAAATAAAGCGCTATAGCATAATTCAATAACAACAAATTCGGATTACCGGAATCTCCTGAAATCTGCATCAAATCTTCATCAAATCAAAATGGGACCACCTGGGAAGTGTAGGTATCACTTGAAACAAAAAAAAATAATTTTGTAAATCGGTTCAGGCGTCTATGAGTATTTGATGCAATAAATTATGATTGATTGATTAATTGATGAGTAATCGGAAAAGATACATATTTTTTTATGTCATAAGATGGCAAACAAGCAGATGGGTCTCCTAATGGAAAGTGTAAACCACCGCCTATAGACACCAAAGGTGTTAATGGTGCGTTGCTATCTTGTGGCGAGGTCTAATGCCACATGCATAAGTTTACCGGCTGCCTTACCCTCCAAACCGAAACTCGACAGCGACAAGCACTGACGCTATTGCGGCAGGAATAGGCAAGGCGGTGGTACCAGACCCGGGCGAGACAATGCAGAACTCTACCATCTAGTAGCCACAATAGTTGTGACTCAAATGTGAACGGCAGTTGGTCTATTCTTCAAAGGAGCCCGGAACCAACACACAAAAAGATATTGCAATGTATTATTATCTTCCTTTTTGGCAAGTTGATTAAAAAGGCGTTTTAATATGCGAGGCCGGACCGTAGGGATACTTTTAATGACGGATACCGGGGCTCTCGAATAGTGCTTTAGCTACTTTAGAAGAATAGAACGTATCCATAGAGATTACGATTCAGTAGTTAATTGTATCGAAAAAACGCGAATACATTCGCAGAACATAGCTGGTTTTTCAATTTATTTTTTATAGTAACTGCAGACATACGAGCAAGTGGGTCACCTGATTTAAAAGCGATCTCATCACTGTCCATGGACATTTGAAATACAACAGATTGGCTGCCAATGTGACGCTAGTTCCAATCAATTGCCACTTTTTTATTGATAGGGAAGCGCTTGCCCACGATCTCGCCTGATGGTAAGCTAAGATGGAACGCGCTTCCCTACAAGCTACCTGTATAAGGCTTTTTAGTACTTTTAAGGCGGTATAATCGCATTTATTTTTTTGAAGTATAGCATAGCTAACTAGTGGGTAGCTGGCTCAATGGCAAGAAACACTTCGTCTGTAAAGTGTAGATAGAAAAAGATTATATAAGGAGGTAATAAAAAACCCATATTTTTAAACACCCATATTCTAGCAAGTAAATATTTTTCATTTCATTTCAAAATAAGAAATATCGGATGTGGATATATAATGTACAAATTACACGAAAGATCTAATTCTATAATAAGCTATTTATTTGCTTGTGTTATGAGTGTAAACGACAATTATACATATATAAATACTGAAATATATTTAATAAGCACCGTATCCCAGACACAAAAAAAATCATGCTCATCATACAAATGTTGTCGGCGCTGTCGGGAATCAAAGCGGAATTTCATCGATTGCGTAGTCAAGATCGGTAACCATGGGACCAGCGGGACGGACATATAATAATGAAGATTGCCAACCTATTGTCAAAGACGATAGAAATTAGAAGTCGTGCTTAAATCTACCAGCTACCTTATCTTCCGAACCGAATGACCGTCGTTATGTTGGCTGAAATAGGTAAGGCAATGTGAATGCAGGGCGAGTCGTCGCGTCGTAGAGCATAATTAATTTTTTTTTGTTAACTTTGTTAACTGACATCATTGTTGAAGTGGTCGGTTTAACAAAAACCCTTTTAAGTTTAGTTTTCCCATATTTTGTTGAAATCACGGAGGCCGTGAACTGCCCTAATTCAGCCATTCAATGTCTCAGTTAGCTTGTTATCAATTGCAAGAATGAGGGGCACTAACTGTTTGATGGGCCGTTTCCCTCGTTAAGAAGAGCCACTGACTTATTGTCATCGTTACCTACATGAACGCATCTTCACGCGTAAGCCGCTTTAGATATGTTGTTCAAAGGCCTGAGCACGATCATCTATCGAGTTGTAATAACTTTTAGAGTATACGATGTAAAACACGGAAGCGCCTCTCCAGATGACGAAAAATATTTGCAATAGCGTAGATATTAACAGATACTCTACAAGAATTATCGTGAATACTGAAATAGATAAAGCGGTGGTAAGCCATAGTCGATGTGTCTGGCTTGCTATCGCCTTGCCTATTTCTGTCCTGCCCTATTTCTTTTTATTATTATTTTAGATGTGTCAGTGAACATAGATCTTCACATGAATTAAAGTCTCGCGTGTCATCTGAACGTCATCAATCAGAATAAGTTGTAAAACTGTTCCGATGAGTTATTTGAATTAATTTCTGCCACAGAATTACATCATCGGGCGTCGCGTCAAAACTTAAAGTTCCATCCTCACCATCTCGCTGTCTGGAAATCCACAACGGTGCGTTTCTCTCGGCTCTCGATTTTTTGCCTCACACTACTCTGTTGTGGAATCAGTTACCGGCAGGGCTGTTTCCAAACGTATATGACTTGAGGGCCTTCAAGAGGTTACTCATTCTTAAAAGGCCGGCCACGCAACTGCAAGACCTCTAGTATTGCGGATGTCCATGGGCGGCGGTGATCACTTACCATCAGGTGCATCTTCTGCTCGTTTGTCCTCTCTTCTATAAACAAAAAATCTTTGACAATTCGCATTCCGCTCACTAGCCGTCATCATTATAGTGCCCTGTTTAATGTCCTGTTGTGAATTGTGTTCCTGTTTCCGCGTGGAAACAAAATACACCATTAACATTGACCTCTCCGTTAGTCTAGTTTCTAGCGATCTTGACTACGAAATCAATGGGGCTTAGGTTCTCGACAGGGACCAAACATGTGTGATAAGCATAGTTGTTTGTTATTACGGGTTTGTGTGTTTTATTAAATATATTTCAGTATTGACACATATGAGTATTTCTATGTATTAATATCGTAGACCCTTATGTAGAATCATGTTATTATTTGAACACATAATTTGAAGTTAGGGGGCGTCCATAAATTACGTGAGGTGTTTTTTTTTAATTTTCTGTCCCTCCCTCCCCCCTTGGTGAGATGTCGTGAGATTTTATTGAACCCCCTCCCCCAATCTCACGTGAGATTTTTCAAAATTTGGGTTTCTTAAATATTAAAACGCGTTGGATTTTTATTATATAAAGAAAAAAAAATTTGCTTCGTGATTTTATTTACGACTAGTTAAGACTAGTAATCAATATTGCTGAGTTATGTCATAACAATTTAACAATAGAATACTTAAATCGTAATTACGGCGATTAAAAAAAGAATGTCTACTCTTCTGATAGTGGCGCGAAATCAAAGGACGGGCTACACTGTACCGTAAATTCAGATTAAATTGAACTATTTGGTATAAAACAAATATTATGGTTTGGCAGTCAGTAGTAATGTATAGCGTCGAAGTATGGATGAAATTATTTTCTTTCGAACGAATTAGTGAATAATCTTAATCGTATTACGATTACGCTTAAGATTAAATCTTAAGCATGTACAATCTGGATAATGGACCAAAATAGTATATTTTTTTCTGTTTCAAAAATTGCGTGATATTTGCCGAGACCCCCCCTCTCCCCAACGTAAGATTAGATGAGATTTGACTCGACTCCCTCTCCCCCTTAAACATCTCACGTAATTTGTGGACGGCCCCTTATGTATTATGTATAGCAAACGATATAATAGTATTTTCTCACTCAACTCATGTAGATAACAATAATAGGAAACATTACAATAACGTAGCTATTTCGATAGAGACTCGCAAGAAGTACACCGAGCGAATGATGGCAACTTGTCCAGCGACCGTGTCGCGTGTAGGCGTGGTAATGATGCTTAAAACCCACGTTATCTACAGCATTTGGACCACACAGGATAACCAATTTGCTTACAATGTAAAATCACCAATTGACATAATATTAAAGAAACATTTAATCGTATCTACATCGTGCAAAAGTTACCATTACTATAAATGTATTTATATATTTTGGTCGGAGCTCCTTACTGCAAACAGCCTACTCACCAGGAAATTCGTAAGAGACGAGCAATGCTAAACTTGTTAGGAACATCGAAGACTTTATAAATAGGGTGAGACACCACAAGTCTCTGCAGTTTCTCGCCCAAATGTCTCTACCGCCTTTATTAATGTCAATGTGTTTGCTATTTTATTATTCTAACGATAGTGTGTATAAATGTATAATTCGTAAAGTTATTTACAGTTAGATTAAACCAAAACTTGTGGTTCACCAAATACTAGCATTGTGTTAATTGAAGGTAATGTGGATATCGCCGCAGTTTCAAGATTTAACCATATCTTGTTATTGCAATAATCGGTAATAACTAATACATCATCTGAAGAAGCCGGGCTGCTAATAATATTTTTATAGACAAAAAATAACACTCTGTCAGACTCGGATATGACTAATGTACTAAATAATGTCAAAAAAATATATAAGTATTATGCAAATGTATTTTATTGCTAAGATATCCTTCAACTTGAAAATGCTATTTGTAATTTTTATAAACTATTTAGCGTCTAAAACATCATACTACTGAGTGTTGCTTTGGCCTAGATATCAAAGTACCACTAAGTACGCTTAATAGTTAGGGTATTTGCTAAACTCATTTAAAAGTTCAAAATATAATATGTTCTGTGGAATCGATATACCTACACTAGTGTTGTGTGTTTTATTAGTTGCGATAGTGTTGCGCCATTGAGGAGTGCGCTCGATCCGTCAATGAACCCGCCCGCCGTCGCTTCCGCTGCACCGCCCTTCGTCGGCGGGACAAGCCATAGACTATATTATCATTGTGAAATGCTACCTATATCAATAAAATGACTCGTTTTAGTTACGGGTAATAATATTTTCTACCAGGCGTATGCTAAATCTGTATAAGACACACATAGAAACATACCGTCAACTTATAATAACTCTTAAATTAAAAATTCAAAAAACTTTGGCATACATCATCAACCCTCCTTCCTGCTTTATGGTCAACATTTGCAGAGCATGAGAAAAGTTGCCGATCTTCGACAGGGAGTCCTGCCGCAAGAACAAGACGTGTCATACTAATATCATTGAAGTAATAGAATACCAAATTAATATCGATCAGTTGCTTAATTCTTTTCACCAAGTAGAAAAGAGCTGATCATCTTGAAACGTTTCAGAGCAACTGAATCGACGGCCCTACATGCTCTCTCAAACTCAGTCTTGAAATGTACTCTGAAATATCAGGCTACTACTGAGATTTTTCTGCATAGAAATAGCCTTTATAATCTTTTTTTCGGCCCGGGGATCGAATCTAAAACGTTATACATATCTACAACCGAACTTGCGGACTGCCGAGTGTTAATCCTATTATCTCAGCTTCTTTAGCTTAATAATTCTCACTAGTAGACCCCGTCCGCTTTGTACGCGAAATAATTAGCATATCGTCGATATAATTTTTCATACAAACTTTCATCCTCTGTTTCAGGGTTAAATTATACCCCGATAATCTACCCCGATTTAGATAAAAAAGGATAGTTTTAAAAAGTGTACCGCGAATGCATAACAGATAGGCTTTCGTATTTACAATGATAGATATAACAGTAACCATTATTCAATACTTTTTTCATATTATAAGATAGCAGACGGCTCTCCTTATGGAAAGAGACTGTCATCGCCTATAGACACCAAAGACGTTAATGGTTCGTTGTTGTCCTTGTGGCGGGGTGTTATTGCCACATGCGTAAGTCCACTGACTACCCTACCCTCCAAACCGGAACACGACAGTGACACACACTGACACTACTGCAGCAGGAATATGAAAGGTGGTGGTACCTGGTACAACTGGGTCTGGACCCAGGAGAGACAATGCAGAACTCTACCACCTAGTAGCCACAATGGTAGTGACTCGCATAACAAATCTTTCGCCTTTTACGAACTCAGCTCGGGGAAATACATATGTGATATTTATATAAATTTTAAGGAAGAACATTCGCAAAATATTTAGTACGAATCAAATTTGTTCAAGTATACGAACGTATAGAAATCCGTAAAAAGTATAGAAATCCAATTATGACTTGTACAACTGGCTCATGTTTTCCAATATCCGCTTAAGCTCCCATTCACCCCACACGCCGACATAGGTCGGGCCCATTGTGTGTACAGCAAACTGGCGCAGCGGCCGTGGCAAACATAATCAAACTTATTCTCGGCTACATAAAGCTCACACGAATCGGATCGCGACTCACTTATTTGTGCATGGCATGCTTTATACTTTTAGCGGAAACCTTTTTGTTTATTTATCTATTTTGTATATGGCAACGTGTATTATGAAGTTTCTGCCTTATGTAACAGACTTTGTACTTTAAAAGGAAAGAAAATTAAAGTCTAAAAGTATGATGTTTTTTTTACATTATGAGATAACAAAAAAGCAGATGGCTCTCGGAGTGGATTCCAAGTGTTGGTCCGGACCCCTTTCTAGATGAGCCATCTATCATTCTGCCAGGCAGCTCGTAAAAGGTAAACGATTGCCAACACATTACTACTGTCACTACCGTCTCCACTCCATCGTGACTTCTAGACAGTAGAGTTCTGCAACATCTCTCCCAGGTCAGATATCACCGCCTTTTCCTGTCGCAATAACGTAATGCTTTTCGCTATCGGGTTTTGGTTTGGAAAATAGGGTAGCCAGTAAACGTATGCAAGTGGCATTACTATCACGCTGGATAGCAGCGCACTATTACCATATTTGGTGTCTATAGGCGATAGTGGTCTCTTTCTAAAAAGCCATCTGCTTGTTTGCTATTCTAATATAAAAAAGGACAATGAGTCAGGACTTTTCTTTTTATATATACCTACACACCGTTTGTATCAGTGTAACCATCTATGTATTTGTTTTCTACACTGTCATATAAAAATAGATGAAATTAAATAAACCTAAATTTTTCATTTATGAATTATTCTCCTTAATCAATATATTCGATATAATACTTCCAGTATTTTTGAGTAATCGATAAAAATGTTCAAATTTCATTAAACATTGGAATCCCTAGAAAGGATTTATTAGACCCCCAGCATTATGTACGAAAACAGTAGCGCCATGCAAAGCAAGACTTAGCAGCTAGCATATTATAATTATCATATGTATAGGTTTCCTGAGCGCGGCGTATCGAGACGGTATAAATATATAAGAACAGTAATACAGTATAAATATATCTTTATACTGTGGTATCGATGTCTCGCCACGGAACCGTTTGTGCGACCCAACCGCAGCACATTGTCGCTTTCATCCGCGTCGGGTTAGATTACCGTGAGGCGTGATATATCTAGTTATCGGAGTAATTGTGTCGTCAATGGGGAAAGCTAGGTTTGTGGTTTATTATAGTCCGATACTTCAGACTGCTGGTAAAAAACCACGAGACACTTTTAAGTTTTTTGCCTTTTTTTTGAAAAAGATCAAATCCGGATCAAATTTAAATTTTTTGATAGTTTCCCAACTCAATTGACATCCAGCTGATAGAAATAATTTTACGATTTCCTTCTACGTTTTAAACAAAACATTTATACATATAAAAATAAAAATTCGTAGGAAGAAAATAAAAAGTATTTAAGATTCTCAATTGATTAAATCCTTATTAAGTCAGTCAAATGTTATCATTTTATTTACGTTATATACTATTATGGCGAATAAAATTGCAATGTCAAAGCATATTAATCTTACGAAATGAACGTGTGACTAACGTCGTGACTCCACTAGATGGTAGAGTTCCGTAACGTCTCGCCCGGGTTTTAATGCGACTGCCTTACCTATTCTTGTTAAATAGTTTTGCTGCTTATCATTGTCATGATCCGGTTTAGAGGGTAAGGTAGGTTAAACTGGCATTCCGGGCCTGCCACACGGATAACAACGCACCATTAACATCTTAGTTAAATCGCTAACCAGAGTGCCTAAAGTTTATTAACTTCCCGCTACGTATGTAAAATATAAGGAATTTGCTGATGTTGCCCCGATTTTCGAAAATCGAGTATTCACCAGATCTCCACGTTTTGAGGTCCTAGAAAGCTTTTTCGGCTACTTTCACGATGATGTCAATATGTATGTATGTGTGTTTGTAAACATCTCATAACTTTTGAACGTCTTGACCGATCGGAACACGGTTGGACCATCGAATGCCATTGATCGAAACACGAACGAATTGGATTCCGCTCTATTTAGGCTTTTTGAAAATGTAAACTACGACTTAGTTCAGGAGATTTTGAGAAATTTTGAAAATTTTTAGTAGTCCAGGAGATTTTGAGAAATTTTGAAAAAACCTAAAAAAGTTTTGGTGAAACAGTATTTTGTTTAACATCCACTTCCAGATTACCGTATATACCGTATACCGTACCGATTTAGTACAAAATCTAATCAGCTCTTATCCTAAGAAAATTACGTCTAATGCATAAATTGTATCAAAATCGGTTTATTCGTTCCGTAGTTAACGTATACGAAAAATTTGGGAAAGTGTTTCTTCGATCATAAGATAGCAAACAAGCAGATAGATGGCTCTCCTGATGGAAAAAGGGGATCAGTAGATACCAACAGGCAAGTCTTCTAGTCTTATTCTGCTAAAAATAGCATGGCAAAAATGGATTGACGAAACAAAGTAAATCAGATACATACTGCCTGGATGGACTGGGTGGACCAATAATGGTATATCATGATCAAATAGATCCTGTGCTCTCCGAAGGTGATGTCAAGAGAAAGAATGACATAGGCGAGAGAGATAAATAAGGAAACAACGTAAGTCTGCTTGGAACGTGGCGTATGGCACTCAATTCACTATCTTATCCTGTAACAAAGTTGAGTGCAGACTGCAGATACGTACCTATGTACTATATAGTATAGGATCCCACTATAAGACTACCTTCTCCGAGCTGATTAATGGATGGAAAGTATTTTATATCTAACTAACGATCTGCCCGCGGTTTCACCCGCGTAGCTTTTGTTCTCGTGGGAATACCGGAAAGATTTATATGTTAAAACCTTCCTCAAGAATCAATCTATCTATTAAAAAAACCGCATCAAAATCTGTTGCGTAGTTTTAAAGATTTAAGCATACATAGGGACATAGGGACAGACAGAGAAAGCTACTTTGTTTTCTACTATGTAATGATTAAATATATCAATAAATTATTTCAAATGGGTAGACTAAAAAAATTCAGTCCAAAAAATGATTAATCGCAATTGATTTTTTTAAAATTTCACTGGTTTGGTTAATAGACAAAATCTATACCAATTAAAGGTAGACAGGCTGGTATAAACAGGTAAATCGATACTAGTAACCTGCCTACCCAAAAGTTGTGATGGGAAAAAAAAAGTCAGCCTAAGGTTTGCATATTCTATAATACTTTCGATTGGTATGAAATTTGTCTATTAACCAAACCAGTGAAATGTTAAAAAGAATAATATTCTGGACTGAAAGTCAACCCATTTGCAATATATTTATTGACATATTTAATTGATATAAAATACTTTTCATTCATTAACCAGCTGTGAAGGTCGTTCTATAGCGGGATTTTTGACTAATACGAGTATAATATAATCGTAAGTAAAATATTATTTACTCTATTTACCCGGTTTTTTTTATATTGGCAAACTAGCAGATAACTCTCCTGATGGAAAGAGACAACTATCACCTATAGACACCAAAGATGTTAACGGTGTTATACGTGTGGCGTGGTGTTAATGGCACTTGCATGGGATTACCGTCTACCTTACCCTCTAAACCGGAATACGGAAAAGAAAAGCATTGATACTATTGCGGCTGGAATAGGTAAGGTGGTGGTACCAAATATCCAGGCGAGTCGTTGCGGGACTCTGCTCGTAGTAGTCATGACAAGTAGAGTCATTCGTTCTACATTACGTCGCGCGCTTACAAACTGCCTGGCAGAAAGGCAGATGGTCTATTCTTCAGAGAGAGCTCAGACCGACAGGGAAATTCCATATAAGAGACCTATCAATATTCAGAATCTATTACGCTCAAATAATCTTAGGATTTTTGTATAACGATTTATTTGTTAATATTTAAGTGTGGCCGCGTTTCCGATTCGGAATTCCAAAGTTATTTTGACGCGTCAACATTTTTTTTAAACTACTACTACTACTAGTTTAAAAAAATGTTGACGCGTTTTACTTTTTACAAGTTATTTTGACGCGTCAACATAACATTGAATAAAGTACTTCTGATATCTGATTAAAAATATGTATAACTACTGTTATTGATGTTATTTACCGGTGACATGATCGATTTACTCCGATCTCCTCCGCTCCTAACTAAACTCCGCTCCGCACTAAACTTTTGAGATATATTTTAGATTGCGGAATTGATTTAATTACGTTGTTTATATGTGCGCCGCCGTGTTCCCATGATTGATAGACGTGAAGCGTCGTGTGTGGGCCAAACATTATGGATGTAAACACAACGTATTTTACAAATCGATGTGTTGAATTACAGATTGATAACAAACAAGCAGGTGATTCTTTTAATGGAAAAAGATAATCATTGTTTATAGACACCAAATATATTAATGACGCGTTGCTGTATATGGAATATATAAGGCATTAGTACCAAGTGCGGTCGAGACGTTTTTTATGTCATTAAATAGCAAACATGCAGATGGCTTACCTGATGAAGAGACAACCATCGCTTATATACAGTAAAGATGTTAATGCGCGTTGCTGTCCGTGTGGCGATATGGTAAGTCTACCGGCTTCCTTAACATCCAAGCCGGAACACAACTGTGACACTAATGTGATGGTGATGTGTAGAAGTGGTAAGAATGTGATGGTGATTTGTAGAAGTGTTGGCACCCGTGCGCGATGTTGCAGAACTCTTGCTCCTAGTAGTCTTGGTGTCCGTGACTCGTATGGACAATCGGTCGCCTTTGACAACAATTTACTAAGTGGTAGAGTTCTGCATGGTGTACAGCTTTCAAATGTTTATCTATTAAATAGATATGTTTAAGTCACAATTAAAAAATCACTCTTAATAAAATTACAATTCCCCCCTACCCCCGTGTTGGTACTGGGCTCCTTGGAAGAATAGGCTAACTGCCGTTCTGCCAGGCAGGTCGTAAAAGGCGACCGAGTGGCTATGTGTGTCACTACCATCGTGACTACTAGGTGGTATAGTTCTGCATTGTCTCGCCCGGGTCTGGTACCACCGCCTTACCTATTCCTACCGCAATAGCGTCAGTGCTTGTTACTGCCGTGTTCCGGTTTGTAGGGTAAGGTAGCCAGTAAACGTATGCATGTGACATTACACCATTAGCCACAAGATAGCAACACACCATTAACATTTTTGGTGTCTATAGATGATGATTGACTCTTTCCATTAGGAGACCCATCTGCTTGTTTGCTATCTTATGAAATAAAAAAAATAATAAAAAAATGTAGTTTGTATACATTTCGGAATCAGATTATCTAATTGAAACATCGTGTAATTACATCTCAGGCTTTATCTTTATAATGAACTGATGATTCAATTAGATACTTTTCTTAATCTTTTTCTGGTTATGACATTAGGTTACGTTACAATAACCTAGGCAATTACGAAAGATGTTAATACAACAGGGTACAGCTTAGTTTGCAGTGATGATCGTTTAATTCAATTTCAGAATTACGTTGTCAAAAAGGAACCCTTATAGTCGCCATTTCCGTCTGTCTGTCTGTCTGCGGTTTAGCTCCAATACACTAAACAATTATAAAATAAGCAACCTCCTTCTCCTTCTATGTTATGGTGTAGGAAGATCTGTATATTTGTTTCACAAAAGGATCCCTGAATCAAAAAAATGGTAATTAAGATTTAAAGTACTGTGGAAATCATGTATATAAAATGTAAATGTAAAAGTATAACATGTATACATACTTGTGCATAACTGTATTTATGTACATCATTGATATAAAAAACCCAAGATACACAATCAGTGTCAAAAACGTCCTCCAAAAAGTGAGCGCACAATTTTAAGTTGTGCGCTCATTTCAAATAGAAACGCGTCGGTCGCGTCACTATCAATTTTATTTATTTTCGTACATTGTTTCGTACATTCGTAAAAACAACTTTAAGTCTTGCATTTAAGGTGGGATATGCAGACATATGTTTTTGCCATATCTATAACTACTTAAAAGAAATTAGGGACACTTTTGAGTGTCAATTTTGTTTCCGGACTGTGCATCTAGGGTTTTTTTATATCAATGATGTACATACAATAAAGTGTTAAATAAAATATATAAGTAACGGCCGGTTTCTAAAAAACAAATTAATTTAAACAAACAATCAATTTGTGTTTGACAGGAGGAGTTTCCGAACTTTTTGTCATTCTGTCAACAGTATGTCAATGTGGGTACTAATTCGTCTGTTATCCTTATCCTTCATTATGAGTTTCTGGCAAGGTGTTTGTTGTGTCGTTAATTCGTCGTTAGCATAATTGCAGATAAACGATCAATTAAACGCGCGTCAGTGGCTAGTGTACATCAGTTATTGTATTGTATTTTTATCAATTGCATATTGATAATGTCATAATCTGACCTTTCTGTTGATAAAATAGAGATGGAATTATAAATTGGGACTTTATCGAGTTTTTCAAGTTCGAATGAATCCCATGCAGCAATTCGACAAACAGAAGTTCAGGAACCGATACAAGTTGCCAGGCGTTAATTTGCAGAAATCCATAACTCAACGAAGAAAACAAATTAAATTGCAAGCGTCCGTGAACTTTCACGTGTACACTTGCGATGCCACTGAAGGAAAATAAAAAAAGCGGTGTAAGAAATTCAACAAACTCACCATAGCTATAGGTCCGAAAAATAAAGGCTATCGGCTCTTGTTAAGTGAAGTAGTGTTCGTTTATACTGAAGATGCTTCGGTTGGGAAGTGAAACGCGCGTTGAGTGCGTATATTTTGTGCTATTATGCTTGCTGCTGTCATAGTGAAATGTGTGGTGGACGTGGGTGGATAATTATGCCGTTGGGATCTTTTTTAATTTTCAGTCCTACATTGAGTTTGTTTCATTTCTTCAACCGTTTTTAATGTTTATGAGCCAGTGGCATCGCAAGGGCACACGTGAAAGGAGGAAGATTGAAAATTAATTTGTTTTAAATGCTTCAACTATACATTTGAATAATTATTCAGATTATTTTCTCACAATAGAATTCAAGTGCCTGCCGAGACATTCGAATAATCTTTAGGATGAATCATTCGATTTCCCGCACCTCTAGAATGCATTCAACATTAGCGAAGGAGCTTATGGCGGCAGGAATGTGATTATCCAATTAAGGATAGTCGGGAGCAACGCACTGCGGGTCTAGAGGGCTGGGAAAATGGACATTGTTTCACTGCCGGAAGATACCTAGACAAAGATATGGTTATACTCTTTGGCAATCTTCATTGTCATTGTTCAATTTAATTGAATATGACTGGCGATTTAAAAGCAATTTTCTTATGCCTTTTACTAAGAACTATTAACTAAGAAGTTTTAGGTCTTATATGCTACCTAACCCTATAACACATTTTATTGTATTGATTGTATTGATTGTAACACATTTTATACCCTTAAAGTGTAAATCAATGGTGTTTTAAATAGAATGTAGTAAACGTTTTCAATTTCAATGTTATATATCGATGATGTATATAAGCTTGACATTGAAAACGGTTACTTTACAGGGAAGGCATCTAAAGTTGATTTTGTTTACAAAATTGTTGTTTATTAATGAATGGTCTAACTGCCATCAAATTTTAATATACTTAAGCTAAAATTTTATACAAGAATTTATTGTATTATTATTATACATTATTTTCAGTCTCGATACTGACGGTCCAATAAACCAAAGATGCCGTTGGACAATTAACCAAAGGGCAGCAAAAACTGTCGCATTTTTAGTTGTGGCGCCGCTGGTCTGTATCGCTGAAGGATCATAGTGATGGAACCAGCGGGCCAACTTCTTGTCAGGTGGCATCATAAATGTGGAGGTTGATGGCGTCACACAAGGACAAAGAAGGGGAAAAGGAAGATCTTCCCAGCCAGGCAAAGTGTACTGCCTGGGGACCGAAGTTAATTTGAGAAGCGTTAAAACTTGTATATAGTGTGTACGAGATAAATAATTATGATATCGCGATTCAGGATTTAATTTTTAAATTTAATTTTTTTCTATTTTTTATTATTGTTTCTGCTAGCGTTTGTAGATTGCTTAAACCACTTCATAGTTTTTAATCGCGCGTGATTAGACCAGTAAAGGTGAATAAGTAGATTTAGAAGTGAGCCTCCACTCCTTGAATTATTCTTCCTTCTTATGCCTTGCATAAAAAAACTTGCGTGTACGTTGCGTTTAAAATTACATTAACTAACTGTTACTCGCGACTTTCTTCGACTTTCTTATGAATTTAGCTGTCATACACAAAAACAAATGTTTAAATCTGACTTGTATGCCCCGAGCTTAACGTGTCTAAACAAACAAACAAATTCCTCTGCTTTATTACATTAATATCTATAGATATCACCAACATGAATATTATGTTTCTTGTAAAAAGAAAACTTCCATATTTTTTTACCATTTCTTGCCAAAAATAGTAGTTATTTTAATTTCTTTTGCAATACGTTTACTGCGTAAAATTCTTATGTAACTATCCCGTAGGAGGTCTAGGGACATTTCCCTTAGCTAGATCTTATCAGTAAAAAACACATTACAAGCATATGCAATAGTGGTTTTTTACTCAATGTTATTCGCCGACTATTTCTCGATTACCTAATCGATTTACTACCTATAAGTGATAACGTTTTAATGTGAATCAAATGAGCAGTAAATAAATTACAGTAGCGACGTGTGATTTGCGTAAATGGATGTTGTTCGAGCCGGCGCCCGCTCAACTTGACCTATTCGTAGGTTCGCGTGGGCTGAAGTACGAAGGGCAAAGCATAGGACATGTCCAAAACTTTCAAGCTAATATATCCTCTGTGTCAATACCGCAAAGCTGAATATTTTCTATGCCTATTTTGCACGTGGAATTTGTTATATGATGGTGTAGTTTGGTGAGTGACGTTGAAGAGTTGTTGTAATATTGGTTGTACAGCGTCAAGGGTACTTTATATCCTCATAGTTTAGATTCAAGCCGAGAGGTAGGCGTTAAGTTGGGTGAGAACGCGCAAAATGTGTATTCGCATAAAATTCTGTAGCAATTTGCTTCATTGTCAATGAGAGAGTCTTTTACACTGTTGCATTACAACTTACTTCGAAAAACTGCGAGAAATAAATATGATAAAAAAAATTAAAGTTCTTTTCTTTGAAAAGCTGATCATATGTTTAGCATCCGTTATACCTACCACTTGATATTTATATTTAATTTAGAGTTATTATTGTACAAAATCTAAAAAGAGATATCTTACAGCCAACCCACTGTAAAATTTATCTTTTTAGTGATAACCTCGCATTCTTTACTGTATTTATTTTTTATCTCCTTTAAATAAATTTTATGTGCGTAGTAAAGTGTTAAATATATAAATAAGTAAAAGGGGGCGAAATTTTTTGATGATTGATGAAACGTATATATTTAAACTACCTAACATCAGCTAGCTTCGATGGGCATACATTCATTGACCATAGAAGTTGGCTTTTTATCCCGGGCTGCACGCTGCAGCTAGTACAATATAAATGCGTTCGAGTTGGATGTACAAAAACAAAGTAAAGATGGATTCCTTAGTTTGTCGGGAAACCTTCGTTTGCAATTGAGACCCAAAGAAGATATTTAAAAGATCATCACTGCAAACTAAACTAATATAATGGCCTGTCATTTGCATAATCAGGTATTCTCACGGTATACTAATTTTCATATAGATGGGTTGTCTTCCTTAAGATATAAAGACATGCAGATGCACATATATTTTTAAAACCGTAAAATAAATCAGGTAAAAAATAATATTTATCATGAGACTAGCTGACCCGCGCGGCTTCGCTTGCGAGTACATTAACATGTCATCAAATTAAGATAATAATAATAATCGTTTATTTCGTAACTTAAGTACCTAATTATATTTTATGTGGCTGGGCATTCTTTGTAAGGATGAAATGCCTGTATTAGACCCCGTTCAATATATAGCGCGTACTATAGGTACATTTTATTTATAAGATTATTTAGTAGTGATTACTACATTGAAATTAAAGTTACAATATCTACCTTTTACAATTAGATTTACAACGGACTATTATACTATACATATTTTAAATTAAAACTTGTAATTAGGCATGTACCGTCAAACAGTGCATGATTGCCTATCTTACATGATTTTGCTCAGCAGGATATAGGTAGGTTCTAAAAGATGTTATAATACAGGTCGCGAAGTCCTGACTTCGCGTTTTAATCATATAGGTACAACAAGTACAATAAGAACAGACTTTCAGTCATTTTTTTTACAAATAATTTAAAATTAGCTATGATTTTAGTAAAACAGTAATAAACACACACAATAGCAATAATAGCTAAAGGGTTTGTTCTTAATATTATGTTAAAAATAAAGTGTCTTCTTCTTATGTGTGTTATAGAGTGTTGTATTAGGTAGATATGGATAAACCTTATAGATCTGACAGTACTTAAGTCCAAATTTCGATCGATCAAAAATTATTATAATTTATAATATTATTCTAATGTCTAATATCCGCTCTTCGTCGTCCGTTTGTCGGTCGCGCGCCGCCGACCGGCCGCACATTCCGACAACAGCTGTCCTTCCAATCTCACCTAACCTGATTTATCACAATTAACTGTAAAGGTTAAATGGTAATTGATCCGTGTAAAAACTGCAACATTTAATAGTTCACATTATTCCTTCTTTGATCATAAGTTAGAATAATATTTAAGTCCGCCGCCGTGTCAGTCCGAGGCTTCGGGCTCCTGTAAATAACTAGCTGTTCTCGCGACTTTTTTCGCGTGGCCTACACGCGTTACTACCTTTTTATACAATCGAGTAAAGAGTAGCCCTACTTACTATAAAGTAATAAATGATGATGTAGCTTTGTATTTATGAAAGAATTTTTAAAGTCTGTCCAGTATTTTTTTGTATTTAGCAAAAGCGCTATTGATTTTTTTTCAATGTTTTTCTTGAACATACAAATCTCTAAAGTAGTTCGGAACCTGGTGGTGGTGTTGTGACACTCCCGTGCATCGGATGAGCACCTAAAGCTGTGGGTCCCGGTAAGGTAATCGTTAACAGATCAGCAAAGTGTAGCGATGGGGATCACCGGTCATCTCGTCAACCGACGAACCGGTGAATCGTGTGGAACTGAACAGTCTATCGACGTTCAGTTTGCCTACACAAGGGAACCGACGCAAAGTTTTTTTTCTACTATACCTACAATGCTTTTTATAAATCGTAAAGGGCCAACCTTAGACTAGTCAGTTAGTTCAAATTGACCGCTGGAAACATTGCGATTTACATTCGCAACGATTAATAAAAATAATATGTAAACTTCAGTTCCGCCTCCGGCTGTCTCCCCTCCACGGCTACAGGCTAAACACCAGGTTGCGACATGCGTGTATAAAGTTAATTTTGTTGCAAATGTCCGTATGCTGCTCCAATTCGCCGAGATCAATATTTTTGTATCTTCGCTTTCCGTGACTGTCGCGGTGCCGGCCTGTTCCAATACCTAGCTTGATTATCATTACGGGATATATTGATCCGATTTTAATCAATTTGTACTAGTTAACTGCATACAGGTTAGCAGGCTTGGCCTTTTATTTAAGTATTATAAAGCCTTACAGGGTAGGCTTAAACAATAGCTAGTCATTCCGGTTCACTACAATTCACCAGTTGGTAAAATGGCGAGATGAGTGGTTAAATATCGTGCCGCATTTTATTGACAACTAGCTGAGCCCGCGACTTCGTCCACGTGAAAAAATACGCTTTTTTACTTTACCCGTTTTTTTTAAACTTAAGTTTCAAGAAAGCTTAAGTTACTCCCTATCACATCAGCTGTCTGCCAGTGAAAGTCCCGTCAAAATCGGTCCAGCCGTTCCAGAGATTAGCCGGAACAGACAGACAAAAATTGTAAATTACGGTACATATATCAAAATAAAATTGTAAATGTTATTTTGGTATATGTACCGTGTATACATCCATATTCATTTAGTAAAAAGCGGTTATTTTAATATTACAAACAGACATACCAATTTTATTTATTGGTATAGATATACGGCTGTTGCTTTTGTTTTGCGATTACCGGAACCGAAAGCTATGTATATCCGAGGCGTGACGGTATATTAACACACCAAACCCCGAGCTATTACTGAGACTTCTTTTTTCAGGATAACCCTGGATTAACCTCACCCACAACCCGGTACCTCTTTCTGAGCGAAATAGCTGCTAATCACTAGACTCCGCGTTCTAGAGAGAGACTACTAGAGAACGATCGCTTCTTTTGGCGATAAGACCGCCTTTATATGCTTCGATTTTTGTAATTGGTTGAATTGTGCATGCATTGTTTTACTTGCAAGTTTGTGCACTATACATTCTTTCATTCATTCTAGAAAATCACCTTTTTCTATTATATGACAACTTTAAGAAGCAGATGATTCTTAATGGTAAAAGAATTATACCTATAGACGCCAAAGATCACCATCCGTATGTCGAGAATATACCACACCTAAATTCACTTTATCCTAACGTCCAAACCGGAACACAAGTTGAACACCAGAACCGTGTATTCTATTTCTGTGACATGAGATCGATAATAATTATTATAAATTCATAATTTTAAGCCGTTACTTAACTTGATCAATTGAAATGTGAATTACCTATTATAAACGGAGTTCAACGTTTCAAAACATTTATAGTATTCATCTATATTAATATTATAAATGCGAAAGTTTGGATGTTTGGATGGATGTTTGTTACTCAATCACGCAAAAACTACTGAACGGATTTGAATGAAATTTGGCACACAGGTAGCTGATGACCTGGAATAGCACATAGGCTTTTTATCCCGGGCTGCACGCTGCAGCTAGTACAATATAAATGCGTTCGAGTTGGATGTACAAAAACAAAGTAAAGATGGATTCCTTAGTTTGTCGGGAAACCTTCGTCTGCAATTGAGACCCAAAGAAGATATTTCCAATAATTTCGCATTTTTGAAATTCCAAACCGCTAGTCCCTACTACTTGTCATCACTATGTATTCAGGAGATCGACTACTCATTCACACCTACTACGTATCCTAGTACAATGTAATGTAAATAAAATTACATTTTATAGCTTAGTGGTGCGGTGTCGGATTTGACCGCAGGAGTCTCGGGCTCGATTCTCGGGTTGGGCATTTCAAAAATGTGGTTTTTCAGTTTTCTGATAAAAACAACGTTGCCCGGGATTGGATAAGTCGACGAGCTTGCCACCTATCACATTGTATGGGACTAAGTATCTTCGGCTAATTTTGGGTGCACAGGTTGTCCTTCTGCCTACCACTTCGGGAATATGGGCGTCAAGATTTTTTTACATTATAAATTATAAAATACAAGCGACTTAGTTTTCAAACATTGTGTAAAATTTATAAATTCTACTATTCGACTCTGACAATAAATGCAATTGTACAGTGTAATAAAAGAATGATTAAACTTACTGTATGTGGAGTTTTATCCTCAGATTTTTTTCGAACTTATCTAAACATTCAATCTACCTATACAATTTTATTTTAAACTGGCGTAACTGTGTACTAGATCTAGGTACCTAGTTGTGATGACGCTCTGCGGGAATTAGTCAGCTTTTTGAAATCAATTTAAAAACATTCAAAAATCAAATGTCGGCCGTTAAGCTGATGCTGTTCTCACGTCGCGTCGCGTCGCCGTCCTCACAACATTCGTATATGGGCATCGTGTGATGTGGCCGCCCTAGCCTCCTTGTACGGTGCCGCCGGCGGTTGTTTCAATTTTGATACACAAGCTATCATTGTGCGATCTATTCCCATGCTTGACTATGTATATTTATAATTGTATATTTTTTAGTTACATATTGTTATGAAACAAGTTTACGTGACGTCTCCTAAAACCAACGTCTTGTAGTCAAAACTCACTAGACCTTACCATTTCTAATATACATTCTGTTTTTTTAATGAATTGGTTAATTTGATCGTATACCGGACCCAGGAATCGAACCCCGGGCCTCACGTGGTCAACACCGACCACAGAGGCTACTTATTGACTTGAGATATTGTTATACATATTTATAATTCCATGAATGTTTCTTGAATGAACTCATAAATTCGTGTCATTTGAAGACTTCACAAAAAACCTTTTATATTTATAATTACAAGATGGCCTCTGTCCCCTCGAGTCAATATAGGCCCTACTTACATGGACATTAGCCACAGGCGACGTATATTAGTTAGATGTTCCACTCATTCTTTTGTCGTGCCTCAAGGCTGTATAAGATTACCTACGTAATAGAGCCATTTAGATAATAGGTCTCTATCAGTAGGCATTGTTCGATGGATTTGTTTTGGACGAGACGAGACAGTGATTAACACGGTCCAATAACGGCTACTCATGTTATCATACATAGTTTTTAACAGTGATAACTTGGTTTAGAAATATCAATGCGTTTTAAACACGAATAGCATTAAAATAAGACTGTTAGACAGTTTGATTTGCATTGATCAACAGATTTTCAACCGACGAAAAAAACAAAGAGTATCAGTTTGGCATGTATGTATGTAATATTGTTGGAATTAGATAATATTTGAGTATGATGATCTATTTAGGCGTTCAAGCACGTGTACTAATTTTATATGTTGTGTATATGTTTGAATGTTTATCCACGAATTTCTTGGAAAGTGAAAACCATATCGAAATAATTCTTTTTGATTAAAATTATGTACTTATGTTCAAACTTATACCAAAGATGTTAATGGTACGTTGCTATCCGTGTGGCAGGATAGCAATGCACATGCTTAAGTCTACCGGCTACCTTACTCTTCAAATCGGAACACGACAGTAACAAGAATTGACCAACACGAGAGAACTTTTTAAATTACTTATATTGAATAAGATGTGCAAAAAATCAAGAAAGAACCTACGACAAAAAAATGTTTTAGTTATTTTTTTTATGAAATGAAATGAAAATATTTATTTGCAATCATGGGTTTTATAAGTTAAAAGTTACCAGCATATTCCACCATAGTATGGTGTGCAAATATTTAAAAATTATCATAACATGATGTGGTTCAAGAATTTAAATATTTACTACTTATTGACATATTTCTAGATATTATTTACATTAATAATTATATATAGGCAATGGATTGAAATTTTATGTAGTGTGTGTAATGTTTATTATTATTAGTTTAATGTGTTTTAATGCATATTATATAAAAACATTAGCTGTCTGCACTCCTCCGCATTGTTACTCTGCCAAACTTCATACTCCACCATTCGCGTAATTGCCTTAAAAGGTGGTTAAAAGAAGTTACAAAGATTTTGCTTCACGTAATTAAATAGACTTAAAGTTATTAGACTTAAATTCATCATGTAATTAATAAAAATACATTTATTCCTTTCAGTGTGCCAAAATATATTAATGAAAAAAATAAAAAAAATAATTTTTGTCACAATTTTTTGCTTCCAAGCGTCTTACAGAAGGTGTAATATATTTTAGTCATATGGATATGGCCCACGGGCGACCTGTACTTACCAACGTGTTATATAATTCGTGTAGTATATCTATGATAATGTATATATGTGTACATTCGTCAATTGAAAAAAAAATTTTTTGTTTACGAAGTCAAATACAAATTATCTTTATAATTTCGCTTAATTATATATGTTATTAGCTGTTGCCAGCGACTTCGTCCACGCGGACTTCGTTTACTCCGCACAGCACCTCCCCCGTAGGTGATAGCGTGATAATATGTAGCCTATATGTTGACCCGACCTGTTAGTGATATTCATGCAAAATTTGAAGTAAATCCATGCAGTACTTTTTGAGTTTACCCCGGACATACATACAGACAAACAGATAAACAAACAAACAGACAAAAATTCTAAAAACACTATATGTTTGGCTTCGATATCGATTGTAGATCACGCACCAAGTATTCTTTAAAAAAAATATTCAATGTGCAGTTTTGACTTCCCTACGATTTTATTATATGTATAAATAATTAACAAAAATATTAACCACAAATTGTTTTGTTACAGATTAGCAAGCCAAAATGGCGTACTACCGCTGCGGTCCCACGGCTATCGGGAACAGGGCGTCGTGGTCGGTGACGTCTCCCACCGTCGAGCCCAAGAGCTTCGACAGGCCACTGAGTGGGAACTACGACAGGATCTTCAACGCCTTTGAGCGCACTAACGCTTTTGAGTATGTTAGGAGCACCTTTGAAGGGAAACAAGAGGAGAGGCATGTAGGGCACGGTGACGTGGTGGTGAACAGAAAGATGAGCAGCAGTTACGAGCGCGCGGATTGTGCCCTGGCAGCTCAAACCCCGTGCTCCGAAGACGAAGACTACTACCGCGAGAAGATCCTGTACTCGCAGGCGAGGCAGCTGTTTCCGCTGCAGGAGGATTTGGCGGACTGGATCAATAAAATAACTGGTATGTTCCTATTTTCACTTATTCCTTGTTTTTTTATGGAACTCGGCACTGTAGATCTCCTTTATAGCAATAATTTACCTTGAACACAGAAAAAAGTAGAGTTCTCGAGAAATAAATTAATAGTTAGTTCCGTAGTTTTTTGCAGTACCTACTTTAGAAGGCGGCGTTATTAACAAATTAAAAAACAGATAGCGGACTAAAGCTTATAATAGGCATACTATTCGGTTTAATTGGCCTGGTTATGTTAGCTTATCTCACTAGTATAAATGTGAAATGTTTGTATGTGTGTGTGTGTGTTTACTTCATCACACTTATGTAGCTGGACGAATTTGGATGAAATTAGATATACTCGTATTTGGTGTCTAGGTTTACCACATGGACTAGTTTTTATCAGGCAGCTAATAATTTTAATACCTTATTAATATAAATCTTTAAAAAAAATCCCGAGAAATACCGCTTCGGCCGGAGTATGTAGCATTACTGTCATCCGCATAGCAATGTATGTTACTAATTCGCAACATGTCATAGATATGCAGAAGAAACAGAGTTGGTGATAGCACTGTAATGCTAGTTATGATACTAGCATTGTCTAGTTGAGTTGCGTGCCAAGTTCTGAGTTAAAATTCAAGTTAACTTAAAAATTCAGCCAAATTGAGTACATCCTCCATTTTGGGAAGTCGGTTGATAAAAACTATGGTTATAATATTACAATTTAAGTTCGTGATTTTGACTCATATCAAAATATTTCACTTAAAATAAAAATGGAATATTATTTTTATTAATTCTTCTTACAAATAATTATATTTCAATTACATTGCAAATATGTTGTGATAATCGTCAGTTAGCAAGACGATATTATTTACATTCATGTACATTTTCGTCTATTCAGATGAACAGGGCACTGCGCGCTAATTAAAACTGCCATATACAGCAGCAGATGGTTGATACGGCGGTGATCGTAATAAACACGTATCTGCTGGGCCTCAGAACTCCGCCGACAGAGTCTAGCCGGGTTCAACGACTCCGCTAATTGTATTGTTGGACGTATTAGGATACAGTACTTCGGTTATGTATGATTACATCAGAGATGCGAGGTGTATTGATACAAGGCAGGAGATATGTTTATTTTTAAATTAAGACATAGTAGATCGCGATTTATCTAATCGCTGACGCTTACATCCTTTGCGGCCTTCGTCTCTAGAAAGCATCTTATTTTTTTATTTTTTAAAATTGATTGAATATTAAACAAGCAGATAATCCCTTGATTGAAATAGACCACCGTTGCCCATTGAGCTCAAAGATGTCATCCGTGTGGAATTGGAATGCTACATGTATAAGTTTAGCGGTTTCCTTACTCTCCAAACCGGAACACAACAGTAACTGGTGCCAAACTCGGTTGAAATTATGGAAACGTTGCACAACTCTACAACCTAGGTAGTAGTCACAATGTTTGTGATACCTGCTGTTGGTCTTCTCTCGCGTTTTACGAGACGCCTAGCAATAAAGCAAAAAAATATTATAATAGTAAACTTTAGCAGCTTAGTTCACTGTTTTCTGGTAATAAGTCTCCAGATCTGAACTTAATAGTGACCAGGACTGAATTCTTTTCTCAGACTACCATGGTATTGAATTGTCGGATTGACCATTGTTGAGATTAAAAATAAAGAGTAAGCTTAAAGATGATCCGGAGCCCTTTTGAAGAATTGCCCATCTGCCATTTTGCCAGAAAGTTCGTAAAATGCGAAGGATTGGCTTTAATGTCACTAACATTGTGACTACTAGTTGGTAGAGTTCCACATCGTCTCGCCCGGTATTTGGTATCACGCTTTAGCTATTCCTACCACAGTGCTTGTCATAGTCGTGTTCCTGTTTGGAGGGTAACATAGACTTTACGCATGTGGCACTATCATCCTACCACACCTATAACAAAGAACCATTAACATCTTTGGTGTCTATAGGCGATGGTATCTCTTTTCTACGGGCTTGTTTGCTACCTAATTATATTAAACCTATCATCGTGATTATTAGATGGCAAGAGTTCTTCAATGTCCCGCCCGTGTCGGACTTCCATGTAATTCTCGTCTGCCAAACGCGTGACATGAAACTTCGTTCCAAAATATATAAACTTGGTTAAATTTGAAGTCTAAAATCCAGTGAAATATAACTTCCATGTAATGGTTTTAGAAGAAAAAATTCCCGTGACTGTTGCCCGTATCTCCCGCATCACGCGAGCTCAGACCAGCAAATATCTGCGGTGGTAGTCCAGCAGGTGTGCGGTACGTGACAGTTCACGAGGAGTGTCTCTGACCTGGTTCGTTTTACGTCGGCGGTTGCTTCTGCTAACACCGTGAGCTTCGGTTACCGCGTCAACATGATTTATACATGCATACTAACATTATAAATGCGAAATTCTATATGTTTGTCGATCTGTCTATTTGTCTCGTTCGCTTTCACGGCTGAACCGGTATAACTATTTAGAGGGAATTTTGAATTCATACTTCCATACCAATATTATAAATACGAAAGTTTATCTTTCTGTCTGTTTCTCTGACTGTCCGTCCGTCTTTTCTGTTACTTGCGCTTTCACGGCTAAGCCACTTTACTGATTTCGATGAATTGGATTGGAGATAGCTTAAGATCCAAGGTCAAACATGGGATAACTTTTTTAAAACTTCTAAAGGGTTCAAAATTGGGGATGAAAGTTAATATACTCGCAGGCGGAGCTGCGCGGGTCAGCTAGTTCATAATATACTGTCACGCCGGCGATGAGATTCAACTAATTCATCTAAGCGCTGTCGCTCCACGCTCGTTACTTGTAATTATTGAAACCGACACGTCACGAGCTCATTTTTCCGAAGCATTGTAATTTGTGATCGCACCATCATCAAATTACTAGCAAACGTTCGCTGTTGAGGCTGACGAATGGCGTTAAAAAAATTATAACAAATTTCGCCGGGATTTTAAACCCCAGGATTTGATTTACGACCAAATTTTTTTTATATTAGAAGACAGCAAACAAGCTGATGGCTCTCCTGATAGAAAGACACAATCATCGCCTATAAGTGCGTTGCGGTCCTTGTGGCGGGGTCTAATGCCATATGCATAAATCTTAAGCATAAGTCTACCAAACTGAACGCTCCAAATCGGAACAAGACAGCACTGACGCCATTGCGGCATAATGTATGTAATGTGTTACGAGTAAGCCAAAGTCAAAAATTTTCAAATTGGTAATTTTTTGAATAACAATAGAATGCTTCGTGTCGTGTATCAAATCATAAATAGATCAAGGATTCTTTAAACCACTTAAACTTACGGATTATAGGTTGGACAAACCATACAAACAAGTCTTATTTCTTTCATGTTCTTAAAACTTGCTACGTGGGTGTCTAAGTTTAAACCTAAACATCGATGAGAATACGCCTGAAATCAAAATGCAAATGCAAAATGTTATGATAATACTTTGAAATACAATAAAAAACCATTTTAGTGAATGTCGACTCATGTGCAGATTAGTCACAATTTTGGTTAAAATTCTAGTTAAAAACTCCATCTAATGCCCACTTTTCATAGTAGTACGACTCGTTCCAATTACAAGTAGTAACATTTTCTACGAGGCGTAAGTTAAAACTTTTGATATAAATTTCAAATGACTGAATATTCAGAAAACTTGTGGAATACGCAGGTAAAGCGTTATGAGTGTCTGAGCTTAACCACAGATAGACCGACCGACGGACAAACTGCGGCATTAGGGCACAAGTTCGAAATTTCATCCTCACCATCTCGATGACTGGAAATACACAAATGTACGATTCTCGAGGCACGTTTTTCCCCGCACTACTCCCTGTGAGACCAACCACCGGCAGGAGTTCTTCCGAACAGATACGACTAAGGGACCTTCAAGAAAAGAGCCTACTCTTTTTTGAAAGGCCGGCAATGCAACTGCTAGTCTTCTGATAGTGTGGTTGTCCATGGACGGCGATGATCACTTTCCACCAGGTGAGCCTGCTGTCCGTTTGCCCCCTTTTTCTACAAAAAAATCATCTTAAAAAATGTTATATACGTATATGAAAATGATTGTAATCGGAAAATTTAAAATACGAGCAGATATTGATTTTATGAATTAATAAATTTAAATAAATATGTTGTCTTTAAAAGTACCAAATTACACTAAAATTAATCGTTGTGAAATTTAAATTAATAAAAGTTAGATAGATCATTATTATTATATTCACTATTGTCATGGGCGCGTTTCCGATCCGGATGTAGTTTTAAAACATGTTGACGTTTCAAAATAACCTGTAAAAAGTTTTATTGAATAAAGTTCTTCGGATTTCTGTTTTCTGAATCCTAAGATGTTTTTGTACCTACCATATTTAATGCATTAAATGATATTTGATTTCAGGTTCAAATAAAGGGAGTATATTTGAACCTGATCAATGATCTATATTACATATAATAAAATCGTAGGATAGTCAATGTATGTCCGGGATAAACTCAAAAAGTACTGCATGGATTTACTTCAAATTTTGCATGAATATTACTAACAGGTCGGGTCAACATATAGGCTACATATTATTACGCTATCACTTACGGGGGAGGAGCTGTGCGGAATAAATCAAGTCCGCGTGAACGAAGTCGCGGGCAACAGCTAGTAGGACAATAAATGTAATAGATTTGTGTTTGTGCGGTTGCAAATTATTTCGTATACGCACGCGTTGAAGTCTTCTTCTGGCTACCACACAGCTTGGGACACCACAGCTTTTAGCTCCTTTTGGTCCGACAGTTTTGAGAATATCTAATAATTTTTTAACGCTTAAAACTGTAGCAACTGACTTCCCATTGCCTCTATCTCCAAAACCCTACCAGGTCTTCGTAAAATTAGAATGGAAACACACGGGGAGTACACGCTCCAAAACAAAAAATAATTTTCAAAATCGGTTCATAAATGACCGAGTTTTGAGGTAATAAACATAAAAAATAAACGTACAGCTGAATTGATAACACTCTCTTTTTGGAACGTCGGTTAAAAAGGAGTACAACTGATCAATTTTGTATTCAATCAAATATATGTTGCTATTCTCGATAGTGATTATAAACATTCATAGGATACTTTCTCCATCGTCTCAATATACCACAAGATTCTTGGTTAGTATTTACAAAATTTAACTGGTAGCTTATTAATTATGTAAACTAGCCATCACCTGCTGTTAGAAATTTACCGTTATACTGTTAGAACACAAATATCTATTAGACAAATTATGAGATAAACATAGTTCGCTCCACTTCGTAAAAGATATAGGAGTAAGATTTATTAATTTAAACAACAACTGATCAAGTAATAGAGTTATATTAAATACAAAAATTCAAAACTGATTACACTTTATTGTATACTAGCTGTTGCCCACGACTTCGTCCGCGCGGACTTTGTTTACTCCGCACAGCTTCTCCCCTGTAGGTGATAGCGTGATAATATGTAGCCTATATGTTGACCCGACCTATAAGTAATATTCATACAAAATTTGAAGTAAATCCATGCAGTACTTTTTGAGTTAACCCGGGACATACATACAGACAATCGGACAAACAGATAAACAGACAAAAATTTTAAAAACTATATTTTTGGCTTCGATATCAGTTGTAGATCACGCCCCAAGTATTCTTTTAGAATTTTTGTCTGTTTGTCTGTATGTATGTCCGAGGTAAAGTCAAAAAGTACTGCATGGATTTACTTCAAATTGTGCACGAATATTACTAATAGGTCGGGTCAATATATAGGCTACATATTATCACGCTATTACCTTCGGGTGTGAGGCTGTGCGGAGTAAACGAAGTCCGCGCGGACGAAGTCGCTGGCAACAGCTAGTATATAAATATAGATTAATAGATTAATCAATTAATATAGGTGTGAAGTTTTGTACACTTCACTTGTCAATTTCACAAACACGAATGCCTCGAAAACATATATGTCAAACCCTTTTATAATGTTTTATTCTAGTCGATCATTGGCTCAATTATTAGCTTAATCAAATACCTGACTTTATTTTAGGCCAAAGGTAATATTTATTTAAATGAGGTTAAATAATGGATAATTCTTAATATTTCGTAATATATACGAGTTATTTAATAATAAATAAAAAATAGCACTTCAGCTTTATTTTGACACAGCAATTTAGAAATTGATGGCCGCATAATTATACTGATTTTATATATTTTTGTGTAAAATATTGACAAAATGACTATATGAAAGATACCAAACAAGCAGATGGGTCTTCTAATGGAAAGAGACAACCATCGTCACCAAATATGTTAATAGTGCGTAATGTTATATGCTATCCTTGTGGCGGAGTCTTAATGCCACATGCACATGTTTACCGGCTACCTTACCCTCCATACCGGAACATGACAGTCACAGGCACTGACGCTATTGCGGCAGGAATAGATAAGGCGGTGATAGCAAACGACGAGACGAGACAATACAGAACTCTACAACCTAGTAGCCATGATAGAAATAACTCTCATCATAGCCAGTCGTTCGCCTCTTATGAACCATCTGGCAGAACGGCAGAAAAAGAAAAGGCTTTAAAGAGGGCCCGGAATCACACGTGGTAATTTAAATTTTTATGCATATTTTATAAAAAATCTGTAAAAGCGCATAAATATTAGCTTCCTACGCTTTTTCTCCGTATACAACTGTGCCAAATATCATACTCCCCAGTTCGCGCGATTTTCGTAAAAAGAGGTACAAAGGTTTGAGCCTTACTTGTTAATGTATAGATATAACTTACTTGATGGTGCTGTAAATAGCGATTTTGTATGATATAAGTGAGTTTATTTAAAATATTATAAGGATTAAACTGTATTTCCCCACGATACCTCTACATATAGACAGACTGACTAAATCTTTCAGTCGGACTGGCATGAAGGTCAAAATGTTAAACAAAAAGCTTATGGAACTTAGAACTGTAATAATAAAACATCACATGTATGTGTGATTGTGTCATCCTGCCACATTTGGTTGTATATGTTTTTTCTAATAAGGTTTCCAAACGTAACGAATTTGCTGGACAGATTAAAAACAAAATTTTTAAACACAAAATGACGCCTTAGGCTATATATATTATAGTAAAAAATTAGAACTTCATCCTCATCACCTAGAAAAGAGCATACTCCTTCTTAAAAGGCCGGCAACGCAGCTGCAACTCCTATGGTGCTTTGGGTGTCCATGGGTGGTGGAAATCACTTACCATCAGGTGAGCCACCAGCTCGTTTGCCCCCTTTTTCTTTAAAAAAAATCTAGTTGAGATAAGTCTACTAGCTTTGAGAAACAAATCAAAAAACTGGCTTGTATTGTCTAAACTCTTATACAATATCTACTGAAAACCATAAGCACATAATTATTTTCCTTGTTCGTCCTGGCATTGCACCTCTTAAACAATAAACTATTTTCTTTACTACCGAAAATTTAACAGCCAAATTTAATTCTGATAATCTGACCACAGACCAGCATGTGGTGGAGATTTACCTTGTTTATACCTGTCATTACCATATTAGTGCATCTTATTATTGTGTTTCAGCTATGAGGGCACCGTAAACAAACGCCTTTATGTACCTTTATGTTGGATCCAAACTACAGGGATTAACATCGTTATTACCCATAGACGCAGACACATCTTCATTCCTCTTTGATCATCATTTTAGCCTCATAGACTGTGCTGAAAATACTAAGTTAAAAAAAATATTTTTTGTATTTTTCTTTTACGTTAATTTTGACGATCATTTTGTAAATGTGCATATTTTCGAAAATTAAAATACTATCATTTTTATAAACCTTACATTTTTAAACTCTTCGAGTTCGAAGCGGGAAGATTCATGGATGGCCTGCAGGGTCAATCAGCTTACAGATTTCTGTTTCTGTACTTTCGCGAAAAAATGCAAGTCTTAAAATGTCATGTATTATTGTCATACTACACCCTTTGTTGTTGGACGCACTATCGTCACGGGCCGCGTGGGAGGCTCTAATGAATTAAGGTCTAACTGGTGTCCATACGAGAGCACCAGGACGCTGCCCGGATACTGCGCTAACGCTGTTTTCTACCACCTTGCTATATTTACTCTCACCTTACTCCTTTTTATCTGGTTTGTTGATTTTCTCACAGGAAAACTCAGTAATGGCGACCGATTTGTTAAATGAAACATATATTTCAGTTACTTACGTAACCTGTTTATTGTTACAACTGACATCTTTAGCAACGCAATATTAACATATTTGGGTCTATAGGCGGTGAGTATCTCTTTCATCTGCTTATTAGCTATCCTCTTATAAGAATAAAAAATAAGGTCTATATTATTATAGGTATGATGAAGAAATATTTGATTGTTTGTTTGTTTCTTAACTCTTAGCTGTTAAACTACTTAACCGATTTTAAAAATTCTTTCACCTTTAGAAAACTATACTATCCAGAAGTGACATAGGCTATTTTTACCTGACTGAGTTAAAAGAAGTTATGATTATAGGTCACGCGAACAAAGTCGCGATGACGGCTAGTATTATATAAAATACAAAAACGTTCTTACCTGTGTAGACTTTGAAACCGTCATTGATGTGCTTTTAACCGGTTTCATTTGAAAGACGAAGCTTCCGAAAATACAGAGATGGTTTTAGCCCACAATAGATTGCCTTTCTATCCGACTAAGTAAAAGAAAGTAATGTTATTGTGTCACACGAACGAAGTCGTGAACTACAGCCAGTATGATGTAAAATAAAATAGATCCGTGTTGTTTCCATAGCAATTGATTTTGAAATAATGTAGATAGTAAAAGATCTAAACCAAATCCACGATATTTAGGACATAGTAGCGCCGTAGCGGCCTAGGAGTATCTGCACAGTCGTACTGCGTATTAAAAACTTTAAACCGCATAAGGAAGTGCAATTTACTCACGCAAAATGAATATTTATAAAAATTTAGAAACCTCAGGCTTTTACAAGCTTGCGCGATTTGCAGAAATGGAATCTTGTAAATACAACTTCGTCTTACTTTTCGATACTGAGCTACCACTCAAAAACTGTGCTCAACAGATTTGGATTGTTAGGATATACGGCTATCGTATCGCCGATATACCGAGAATGAATTCCGGAGTGAGTAGCTTCAATAAGTTACCAATGAGTTTACTTAATGAAGTGTCGAAGGTGGATGGCCAATCCTCACGTACACTTAACGAGGGCATGAAAAATGGACACAGAAATTATAGGTTATCTATAGACCTGACGCATTCTAATTAAAAACAGAACACCGATTAAATAACTTCGATTAGTCGGACAAATACTAGAAAGAGAGAAATTAAGTTTCTACTGATTGCTATTAAGCAGTCAGCAGAAAATATTTACTCCCTAAGTCTATATTTTCTGAAAAATATAACATTGTATCTTTTAAGAAGCGGATTAATTAATGCGGCAGCGCATCTCCTCTTATGCTGTAGATGTCCATGGGCATCGGTGACCGCCTGCCAGCTCATATTTTAAAAAAATAAATAATAAACTTAGGTTAACATACATTTCAGTTATTTTTACATTTGTCAAAGGAACAAATTTATTTTAAAACAGTTGGTAATAATTTCAAACAACGTCAATCAACGGTCGTCCACGCAGCCAGCCAGCCAGTTTGCGTGTGGTTTTTGAAAACGGGTCGATTTTGCATCCCGAGGCTTTTTTCGGGGCACCGGATGGGAGAACTAATAAAGAGACGGTCCTTTCAAAACGGAACGTATGGTCACATTATCTATTAATTTTATAATTCTAACAATACAAGTAATAATAATGATAACGATTTAATTATACCACTCCTTTTCTTTGTCATAGATGTCATTATCAGAACTTCTACCAAAAAATTAAAATCCCCTTAAAGTAGGTATATTTTTCAAACAAAAGTAAACATTAAAATCGGTTTGCGTGCTATTGAGCTATTCGTTCCTTTGTCGTGCACATCCACGTGCGTATGCAAAAACAGTCTGATGGTATTTGTCAGAGATTCCATAATCAGAACTAAACTAAATCATGTACAGAGACAAATACGAATGTAGTATTTACATTTATTTTTTTTCCGTGAAAAAATATATAAAAAATAGGGATGGGCCGAAATTCGTTTCACATTCGGTTTAACCGAATTTCGGCAACTTGAACCGAACTTCGACATTCGGCCGAAATTCGGTTTAAATGCCGAACATTCGGCACTAGAAGAAAGTATCTTCTTTGCTCTAATTTGCTTGAAATCTATGTTAATGTTATAAAGAGGAAAAATTTGTATTCTATATTTTTGTATATTGTATCATCTAAACTCAAAAACTACTAAACCGATTTGAAAAAATCTTTCACCATTGGAAACCATGATTTAATAATCATCCCCGAGTAACATAGGCTATACTATACTTTCGGAAAAAAATCCGTTAAACAGTTGACCTAGCAGGCCATCCCTGAAATATTCCGCTAAATAAAAAAACATAAAAACAAAAATGAAGAATATCAGCATAGATTTTTGAGTTCGAAGAGTTCAAAAAATCTGTAAAACGGTTGACCCGGCAGGTCATCCCTGAAACTTTCTGCTAGATCTTTATCTATATCTTAGCACATTACAGATTTTTTTCAGAGTTCAAAAATCATAAATTTGTTACAAATATTCGTTAGTACGTAGAAGTCGTTGTAAATGACAGTAATTTCAAAATTTTTGAAATGCTATATATTTTAAAAACGATGACTGATTTTGGTCTTTCGAATGGCATTCAACGCAATTTTTGACCTCTAAAATATTTTTATAGCTACGTAATTTACAGAATCAGAAATGTCGAAGCAATATCAAAAGTTATTTTTTGAATTTTCAAATAAATCAACCGATTTTGATGCAATTTGCTTATTTTACGCAATTTATAATAATAAATATAAAAAAAAGCTGATTAGACTGTTAAGTCAATCGGTATATTAGTCTGAAAGTCATTTTAAACATGCTAAGTTTGCTGTAAACAACAAAATATTAATATTTGAAAAGCCGTAACTTTTGAAAACTTGATTTAATGTTGATCTTTGAAACTGTATTTGAAAAAATTTCGAATTTATGTCGAAAAAACCCTTTTTCCAGATTTTTTCGTCAACGATAACTTCCGAACGGATTAACTGATTATGACACAATTTATGAATTAGACGCAGTTTTTTGACATAGGATACTTTTTTCTCTTACTTTACACGAGCGAAGCTGCGGACAATATAATAGCTAGTAGTAAGTAGTAAAATAGGTAAATAGCTAGTATAAAATAATTAAATTTTAAGCAAATTCGTAAAAAAGTCACGACGTGTCGCTTTTAAGAAAGCGCACCAAAATTAAACCGAAGTTCGGCCGAAATTCGGCCGAATTTTTCTATTTTCACCGAATGTTCGGCCGAAGTTCGAATTCGGTTCAAACCACATTCGGCCCATCACTAATAAAAAAGCTTAACTTAAAACTTACAATGCTTACTTAAAATGAAAATCTCTTCCTTTTCTTGGGCCCGTTAACAATTGGTAGAGAAAGAAGAGGTACATTTTTTTACCTGCAACAGAG
Source organism: Apodemia mormo (assembly GCA_036924255.1). Lineage (NCBI taxonomy): Eukaryota > Metazoa > Arthropoda > Insecta > Lepidoptera > Riodinidae > Apodemia > Apodemia mormo. The sequence continues at coordinate 860,087 of JAUPFN010000022.1, forward strand.
TTAAATTGTAAGACCTATAATGAATTTAGACAAATTTCTACCCGTTTGGTAATCTATACCTTCTTGGTGCAGAAACAAACATCAGTTGTCTGACTTACTACATGTTTATACCAGAAAATTCATACTGGATCGTCACTATCGTAATTACAGTAGTGTTATAATATGCAAATACAAAAAGCTTACAAATGTTTGCCGCCCACTTGCGGTTGCGTAAAGGTGGGTTATAGTTGGTGACGAGTAGCTGACGAACGATGAATAACAATGCGTTATTTGCTAACTTTAACTTTTAACTAAAAGACTAAAAGTTTTAGGTACTTAATTGTGAGTGCTGTGGGGAACTATTATTTAAAAAATACAGGAATACTGTCGTGATTTTTTAGCTAAACAACACGGGAAGCGATCCCAAGGTTTCGTGCTTTGAGTCGGACATCCTAAACAATAAACAATGAAGCAACATCTATAATTTTATCATTACTTGTTACTTGTGACTTAGTACATGTAACACAAAACAATGCTTCTTTTTATTCAATCGGTTAAAAAAGTGTACTTTATCGTTTCTTATGGATGTCACTATAATAACCTACTCAAAATTAATTTTTCAAATTAGGCAACAAACAGGTTCATCTAGAGATCACCCACTAACAAACAAAAACTCTTCAGTTTTATTGTTGTTATAGAATATTTCTATGGGTAGATTACGAATTACTTACTGTCACATAAAAACGATAACTCTTTTCTTGTGTAGCGTAATATATATATATAAAAGTGTGAACTAAACGTTCATGACACTAATCCGCCAGACTCGAAACTGCTACGACGATGTCTCGAAAATTAAGTCTAAATTTTAGATTTAAAGAAAATCGTTGACAATCCATTATAACACTTGCTCGAACGGGGGATCAAATCAGCTAGCGCAGTGGCCCGTTTGCCATATTATATGCATTGTTCACACGCAAGCATTTTATCAGGAAGTTGGTCCACTGGCGTTACTGCGCAATGGTCCTTTGTCAAGCAGTCTGACATTCCAACTTGGCAGTGAGCCAATTCTGCTGTTCAAATATTTAGTTAAAACCGTAAGGTAATCAATCGCCCGGTATAATTCTCCTGTTCTTTGCAATTCCTTCTATATTATGGTTAGTGTGTTGTATCTTAAGTAAAAAAGAATGTCCTTCTTGGTATGTAATAGTATATCATATATATTATATTATTATATATATTTTTGCGAGTGGCCCTTCAATTTTTTCGAATCGAAATTCCGAATCGAATGACACCTAAATAATTTTTGGAGAATTAGAAAAAGTTTTAGCTTAAAAAGCACTTGTTAACTTATGTATATAATAATATTATATACTAGCTGACACTCCAAAGGTTGTTTTGCCAAACAAATTACTTGTATTCAATATTTTGGCGGGGTACTTGAGACGAGGAAGGGGGATAATTGAGATAACTAATAAAAACTATCCTATCTTTTAAGTTGGATCAAACAATAGATATTTTGTATATCATAAGATAAGATAGCAAACATGCAGGTGGATCTCCTGATAATATAATATAATAAAAAAGTTGCTATCTTGTGTGTCACATGCATAAGTTTAGTGGCAACTTTACCCTCTAAACCGGCACACAACGGTTACAAGCATTGACACTATTGCGGCAGAAATAGGTAAAGTGGTAGTACCAGACCCGGGCGAGACAATGCAGAACTCTACCATCTAGTAGCCACGACACGAAGTGACACGAAATTTCATTGAATTCGGTTCACTAGTTTTGAAATCCACAGTGGACAACGTATATATGTATATATATATATATATATATATATATATATATATATATATATATATATATATATATATATATATATATATATATATATATATATATATATATACTGAAAAGAGTCAACCATCGCCTATAGATACCAAAAGTGTTAATGGTGCGTTGCTATCTTGTGGCGAGTCCTATGCCACATGCATAAGTTTACCGGCTACCTTATCCTCCAAACCGGAACACGACAGTGACAAACACGGACGCTATTGCGGCAGGACTATTCTGGTACCACCGCCTTACCTATGTAAGGCGGTGGTACCAGACCCGGTCAAGACAATGCAGAACTCTACCATCTAATAGTCACAATGATAGTAATTCGCACAGCCAGTCGGTTGCCTTTTACGAACTGCCTGGCAGAACGGCAGTTAGGCTTTTTTTCAAAGGAGCCCGGGACCAACACGGGGAAGTGCTAAAAGTTATTAGTAACGTAGATTCAAGAATTGCCGCCCCATTATAAATAGGAAGTCTCCCACGCCGTGGTGTCGTGTCGAAGTTACCACGTGCTCGCTGATGGTGCGATACGTTAATGTTATGATCATTCCGCCCACCGGCCACCGCCGCCGCACTACGCCGGACAGATATTTGTTTACGTTGACCATTTTAGGATGTTGCTACACTCGTAATCACTTCTATGCGGTCTGTACTCATAATAAACAACATTTATGTCACGAGTATCGTTCAAGGTTGGAATTGTTTATATTTTTAAAACATTCAAATAGCTGGGCTGCTTTAAATACAATCAATCAGCGCAAGAAAGTTAATTTGTAACTAGCAGCATTTAAAATTACGTAAGGCGTTTCTAGGTTCCCTTCAGGATTCATTACCGAAAATTTAAGCCTACCTACTCTCCTGCGGTTCTAGGTGTACGACAGATTATTACCATCCTTATTCGAATAATAACGTTATCTTACCATAAGTCTCCTTTTGAAAAAAACACGCTTAGGAAAGGGATTTTTAACCAAAATCAGTTTTCATGGGGCAATATAATCTCCATTTATACATGTAATGAAACAGTAGGATCTGGTTTGTCTATTCATTAAAGAAACATGTCAAATCGAGAGGTAACAAAAAAGACAAAAATTTTAAGTTTTTGCCTACTCGTCAGTTTATTTGTGCGTGTGTCTGGAATTACTGAACGCAGTAGTGAACGAATTTATGCAATATTTTCACGTGCCTAGCTGTAACTTGGATTGGACAGAATATAAGTCTCACTTCATTTAAAGGTCTTTTGGATTTAACTAGGCGGAAAAATTACGAAAGCTAAGTATTTTTTAAGTTAAATCTGATGTCAGATATAAATAAAGTTGTCCTCGTTTAAAAATGTTAAATAACTTTATCCAACCCGGACCAACTAGTAAAATTTGTTGTGAATGGGCTCTTTTAACTCGTTATATTTCTCATCCTAGACCGCTTTGTTGTTTCCACCAAAACGTTGAAGATCGTCAAATCCTACCTCCTTGAATGCTCTTATACAACGTGTTAAAGCCTATGTAGTATTTTAACGTTCAAATAGAACTCTCTTAACAATTTAATGATCTAATGTGATGACAAAACATGTCCAAATGAATTCTGTTTTTTGTTGATACGTGAAAAGCGTTGCACGGCATTTAGTCTGCGTGGCTAAGGCTTCTGTTGTGCTAATATTATACAAACCTGCGTTAGGCACATGACTTGTTTCGTCATACGACCTGGTAATTAAATGCAGCTATAGGGCGTTGACAAGAACGCAGCTAGGCTTGTAAAGATGGTAATGACTCGTGATATAAAAATAATATGCTAATTTTTTTCAGCTACTAACACAACTTCGTCTGCATAAGTCATGCAGCGTATAAAAAACCTGTCCGACCTGAAAGGGGCATTTAAGTGTGTCAATGACATTATAAAAAATGAAATGATTGAAAATGAAAATATTGTGGTATTTTAAAATCCTTGTATTCAACCTTCAATTTCGCCAATATTAAGCAAATATTTTAAACTATACAACACTTCGTCAAGTAGGCAGACGCGGCCTCGTGGTCCCATTACCTATGTTTATGTCGCCGTTATCTACGTTACTTGGCAATACTTAAAATTCGAAATATCATTCAAGATTAATTTTTTAATCGGCGATAATATATGTATCTATCTCCGCAAAATAATAGCTTAATATGTATTATGACTATCGAACAATACCTTTGTTGATTGGGTAGGTATTTTATACACTGTATTACACGATATCTGTCGGTTGTGACCCGATTTCAATAATATCTTTGCAGAGCGTCGTATTTTATCTTTACATAGTGTTACGAATAATCTAGAAGCGTGTAGAGTTCTAGAACTATCTAGAAATAAAAGAAAGAGATAGCTACTCCTATTGACAAACAAATAGTTGACCTGGGCTATGCCATAATGGACTTTGTGGGATAGGGCATAAGGTTGAAAGTAGCGTGTACTAGGATTTATGACTCATAACATGTTTACGATAAGAAGTGATTCATTGTTTCCCGATACATTTAGATTTTTCTGGATCCAGCTAGGACTTTCCCCTGCCTATAAAAACAGAGATGTTGACAAACACAAGGCAGTTTTTATCAAGCGATCGAGAGCGATACATCAAGTGACCCAGTGTGAAGTGAGAAGTGTTTTATTGTGTAGTGTTCTAAGTTCAGTGATAGTACAGCGAGTGACAAGGGTGTAAAGTGTATTTTGGTATTACGTGGTGTTGTGTTGTGTAAATACACGGATTTAATATAAGTGGTGTTTTCTTACAAGTACGAACCCGAGTACGTAACAATATTATAAAACAAAGTCCCTTTCGCTGTTTGTTCGCTTATATCTTTTAAACTACGCAACGGATTTTAATGCAATTTCCATCAATAGAAAAAGTGATTTAAGAAGAAATAAGTATAACACATGCTTAAAATAATAGAGGAAAGCCGAGAATTTCAATGATTATTTTTATTACAACATGTTTTTATACAGCCGTGCAAAGCCGGGGCGAGTCGCTCATATAATGCTGTGTTAATGTTAATTGTATCGCTGTTTAATTACTAAAATAAATAAATAATACATAAACTTGGTAACATTTGAATTAGAAATAGGTACGTGGGGTTAATTTTGCAATTTGTTTACATTTATATTAATAAGGAACGACCTCTTTATATTAACTTGTTTCATCTAGAAAAATCATCTTTAATGCTTTTATATCCTACTAGCTAATCTGCGCAGCTTCGCTCGCGAGTAGATCAACATGTCGTCGAGATAGTTTTTCATACAAATTTTATCCCCTATTTCAACCCTTTAGAGGTTGATTTTTGAAAATAAAATTGCCTATGTTTGACCCCGGATCTTCAACTACTTCCATGCCAAATTTCATGAAAATCGGTCTAGCGGTTTAGCCGTGGAAGCGTAACAGACAGATAGACAGACATACTTTCGCATTTATAATATTAGTATGGATCAGTATGGATTCCGTAAAACCCTTAATGTTCTGTTCTATTTTGTGTAAAGTACAAATGAACATTTTCTATCAATATTTTAAAAAACGAGTAAATGAAAAAGTTAAATGTATTTTGAATAATTTGAGGACAGGTTATCGAAATTCGTCACACGGAAGCTTAAATCCAGTTTTATCAAATCTTATCTCAGTTGTATTAAGCAGTGCTAAAAATAAACAATACGTATAATACTTTCTCTCAATTACCATATCCAGCCAGACATTGCCAGCGTCTCACTGTTATCAAATAATATCGATAAAATTAATTATTATTAATAATGTGACAGTATTTGTCGACGGCCCCAATAATTTCTTGCTCAGTTGCTAACGAAACACGGTCTTCGAACGCGCGCGCCGTCACGACAGTCATTACGCTGCATCATCACACGTGTGGTAAAGTACTCCACCTACTTAACTACCAAAAATACACTCTATTACTGATAAATAGGAAACATTTCACATATGCCTGTTTGTTAATACATAAATGGGCAAGTTATCACATTGTTTCTTGTTTCACTCATCGCAGGACTCGTGATGTTGTCTCTCAGATTTGTCAACATCTCGAAATGTTTATAATTGATCGGTCGCTACGTGTTATTGTGAGTCGGAGAAAATTCTCTCAATTCGATACGTTGTCACAATCAACATAATCGATTATTGACATACCGACTTTGGGACATCCTCTCAACGCGAACATCAATCGGTATTTTGTAGCCGGATTTGGCTAGAGGTTTTGCTATCATATTAGTTAGAGCATAATTCATATTTTCTATAAGATACCCACAGACATTAATATGGAAATGATGCTTGTCCCTTGATAAACAATCCCTTCAAATATATATCTAGTTCCATTGATGCAGATCTGTCTGACATCTAGTCTTAGAAATATAGACCATATTTTTAAGACTAGATGTCCGTATCCAGTGGTTAATATTAGGGGTAAATTTTCGAAAGCCAAAGAATAGGATTTGCGGGGCATGTTTCACTATGCCAGACAATCTGCCTATCTACTAAGCAGCTTGTAAATAACGAGCAACGGTTAAAGATTTCAGGATATTCGTAAACTTAGTGTTGACAGCAACGGCACGCTCGAATACAGTATAACGTTCTAAGCTATTTCTGCCATGATAATGTCAGTGTCGGTGTTGACCATATGAGGTCGGACGGTTCAATTCTCGGGTCGGGCAAGTCGAAAATGTGTTTTTTTAATTTTATGATAAAAACATCGTTGCCCGGGTTTGGATAAATGCCTGGTTGGCGATAGGCTTGCCACCTATCACATTATGGGGCTAATTATCTTCGGCTTATCGTGGATGCATTGGTTGTACCTCTGCCAACCGCTTCGGGGATATAGGCGTGAAGATAACGTCAGTGCATGTCGTTAGTTTGATCCAATTTAACTTGACTTTTTAGTCAGACGGACGAACTTTTGCATGTGACCTTATGTCCCTATCTGTAGGCAACAGTGGTCTCACCATGACGAAGACTTTTCTTGTTGACTATAATAACCTTGTATAAACAGCTCGGACCGCTGCAGTACTACGGTATATCCACTAGGTTGAATAGTCTCAGTTGGTATTCAATGGTACACTAGTTAAAACCTGTGTCACGTCACCTCCCGTCACCTACTGACACGTGCCTGTAGAAGGTGGGCTGAGTCAGCGGCTACAAAACACCGTTCAAAGCCAACGATACTCTAGTGTTGGCGCATGCCAACAATGAAATCACTCCCCACACGCTGCCATGAATATTTTATCACGCTTTAAGGTATAAGAGATAGATTGAAAAAATCGTTTAGTGGTTAGCGTATTAGGACTTCGGTACCCGGGATCGGCCACGTATTACTGTGGTTTTTTCGGGATTATCTTAAAATTTCCTAAATCCTTACATATTAGAATAAGCCCGAAATTAGTATGCATGTTTAAAAGGCACCCGTGTTAAACACGCATAAACTTACTAATTGCTAAAGATGTGTGTTTTTTAAATTTAATAGTTTTGCCGGTTCACCAAGTTTCACCGAATTCCTAGTAGACGAAATGAGCGGTGAACCCCACCGCTACATTTTACCCAGTTTAAAACCTATATTTATTGCGATTCCCAAGACGGACACCTTTACCTGGTCATCCAAAGTGCAGATATTTTTTAAATATTATAGGTTGGATCGGGTTCTGATTGAAAGGGACAACCATCGTCTATAAACACTATTTACATATATCAGTGGTAAGTAATGCCATAAGCTTACTGTTTCCCTTACCTTCCAAACCGTTATGTATAAATAGTAATGTTACTCGTAGCAAAAACTACCAATACTGTTACCACAAGGATAGATTTGGCGGTGGAATCAAACTCGGGCGAGACGTTGTAGACTCTACCACCTAGTTGAGTGCCGAGACGATAGTGATAGAGACGATAGCCTTTTCACCTTTTACGAAACATAAGGCAGTAATGTAATTGCCCTGTTCTTCAAAAATAGCCTGAATAATAACTGGAGCGGTAGAGATAGGACCGAGCGAGTTGTATATTGCGCTCTCACTATAAACTTTGTTGTGCTCACCCCGCTGTCTCTTATGTTTTGGGCCCAAGTCGCGACGCTCGAATATATCAATTATTAGAATATTATAATATGAGGTGCCGTTATGCGACGGTGACATAATTCACAATAATCACCGTTAGTGTTAGGTTAAGGGGCACAGTGAGAAAACTAGCAACCTTGTGGAGGCTAATACGAATTCACATAGAAAACTGCTACTGTCTCTTCTATCATGGCTATTAGGTTGTAGAGTTCTGCATTGTTTCAACCGGGTTTGGCACCATCGCCTTATCTTTCCTGCCGCAATAGCGTCAGTGCTTGTCGCTGTCGTGTTTCGGTTTGGAGGTTAAGGTAGCCCGTCAACTTATAATAATAATAATAATAATAATAATTTCTTTATTTGCAATAAATAGGGTACATAATTAGATCTTATTTAACAATATGTTCTTTATTCCTATTTTGCCTTTTTTGTGGCGTGCAAATGTTACAATGTGTTACTCTCACTAAAATCGAAGAAATACTAGGTATATGATTTTGGGTAGCCACTAGAGTAATACCAAGTCCAATTAAAACATTTGCTACTAGTCTGGAGAATTTTTAATTACGATAACATTTTTATTTAATTTTATTATTGTTTTTTTTTATAGTTCTATCAAGCCATTACCACCTCCAACCAATTTTTCCTCTCGAATTTACAGAGTAATAATAAATTTAAAAAAAACTCATGTCATTTATATATCAAATTGAAATTAAACAGTTATTAATGTCTACAATTATAAAATTGATGCAAGAGTACATAACTAATATAATTATATTTAAATATTTTTTTTATTGTTTATTGAGAATTTAATATAAATAATAGATGCATATACCAAAATGTCATAAAATGAATGTCATGTGAATAATACTAAAATGTCATAATAAATAATTTTAAATGTCATATCAAGAATAATATAATTAATATTTTTTAATGAATACAAAATTAAAAACCATTTACAATTAACAATTTACAAATGCATGTGGCATTAGACTTCGCCACAAGACGCATCATTAACATCTTTGGTGTCTATAGGCGATGGTTGATGGTTGACGTGAAGTATTCGGGAAGGATTTTGAAACAACTCTCATGTTCGCGTTGGGGGGAAGGACTCTGCAAATATGACGCTTTTTTCGCAAAAAACAATATTAAACGATTTTCCGTTAAATATAAGTATATTTCCAGCCAAATAATCATTTTTTATCACGAAGTATTTTCTTTTGAAGTTATAATCTATTCGATTATCTAGTAATTATGATTCTAGGCCTACCTTATAATCGAAGATTTAAATAGTAGTCTCAACAAGTCTTAAATAAGAATAAGAAATCATTTATTAATGGACAACATTTACCGTACAAAACAAATATATTCTAAATTAAAAAAACAAATCGAAGCTTTTGCTAACAAACTTATATTTAAAAGAAAAAGAAAGAAGAAAGTGATACTAATAGTGAGTAGTAATCTGAGTCCATAAAAAGGGAATAACTCAGTATTTGTTGACGCTTGGTGAAACTCAACGATTTGACAACGAACAAGCTTACAGCACGTGTGAAACATTATAATACATACATGTGTGTACACATTCTTAATTAACAAAAATGTATGGCAAGCAGTAATAAATAAAATCGACTGAGCAAATTGTGTTTCATAAATTTTGTAAAATAAAATAAAAAGAAATTTTCTAATCTGAGGTTCTTGAAAGAGTTTCCAAGAGCGGGGGGTGGGAATGGGGCATAGAGAACCCTTAATCTAGAAAACAATAGAAGATATAGTGTTTCGTGTAAATATGTATTTGTTTGATTTGATGTATATTAATAATACAATATTAATAATAGTATACTTTGACATACTGTAGTTGGTTTCTTTGTAGCGTCAAGAGATTCCAGTAGAGCAGCACCAGCGTCTATAATTTCTTTTTTTTGTGATATCGGGATGATAGCGTGCAAGCCGATGTCGCAAGGACGCATTATTTCATCAGCGTATATGCGACGGAGGTCTGCTAATTATTTATTTGTAAAAAACTGTCATGTCGCCAACCGGTTCGCATTTACTTGTATTTCGCTCAGAGATCGCCGCTCTGATATTAAATAGCGGTTTAATTTGTGTACCGATTTTTCTGCATAATTGTATGTATGTTTTTATCTGGTGTTGCCGACTAAAATATGTGCCTTTATGTTTATTTATTTATAGCTTGTTCTTATAAGCGAGGTAATTGATGGACTTTTTTGGAGAGAGATAAGAAAGTTGGAGAATAACGAAAACCATCTATCATGTTCCTCTCATCTTCATCCTCATATAAAGTTTTCGGGATAAATAAATCTGCCGTCTAGTGCCTATCGCTCCTGTGGTCTAGTGGTCCTAGTTGACCACATGAGGTGTCGGGTTTGTTTCCCGGGTCGGACAATTCAAAAATGTGTTTTTTTTTAGTTTCCTGTATCAGAAACATTGTTATAATAATGTTGCCTAGGATTTGATAAGTGCGACGTGGTGTACGTCTGCCTACCACGTCGGGAATACGTGAAGATACTTGTAAAGATACACTTTTTTTAATCTGTACACAGATTATTATTTGTAATTTACCTTATAAATATGAATCTAAACTTTTAAGCTAGAAATGTTAGCGAAAATGTTTGCATTTTTGTCTGTAACAAATAAATTTCAAAATCACTAAAGCAATTTAAAAAATTCTTTCAACCACAGTAGCTACATTGTTATTGATAGGATATGGTTTATTCAATTGAAATTTTTTTAGTGATTGTTGATAAACTCAAAACTTATGGCTTCCTGTGACCGGTAGCACATTTCCCCGTGTTATTCCGGGTCCCCTTAGAAAAATAAACCACTTGTCTTTCTGTCTGGTTGTTCTACGTGTCACTGCCATCGTCACTACTAGGTGGTAGAGTTCCGTAACGTTTCGTCTGAGCTTGACACCACCGCCTTACCTATTCCTGCCGCTATAGCGTCAGTGTTTGTCACTGTCATGTTTCGGTTTGGAGGGTTCGTTAAACTTATGCATGTGATCGGAACACCTCGCTACACGGCTAACAACGCACCATTAAGGAGTTAGGTGTTACGGGACAATATGTATTTGTATGACTTGATGTTTGTCTTATAGCATTGGATAGAATACGAGCATTCAGAGTTACTAATGTATAAGATAACCGTTGCTTATAGATACCAAAGGTGGCAATGATAGCCTTTCAAACCAGAATACGGCAGTTTCTAACACTGGTATTTTGGGAGCGAGCACAAACAACACCTAGTTTCTAGGTGTTAGTGCTGCCTCCTTTGAAGAAGTTATTCTGCTAGGGAGATGTGGTTATATGTGTGACTACCATCGTGACTACTGGTTGAGTGGTTAGCGAACCTGCCTACGCATCAATGGGGCTTGGGTTTGATTCGCGACAAGAACAAACACTTATGTGATGAGCACAGATGTTTGTATTTCTGGGTTTGGGTGTTTATTATGTCGAAGTATTTATATATGTACCTCTATGTATTAGTAAGTTGACTAACACCCATAACACAAGCAAATAATTTGCTTACTTTGGGGTTAGATCAATTCGTGTAATTTGTCCAGCGATATTTATTATTTATTTATTTATATGGTACCACTGCCTTATCTATTCCTGCCTTGCGGCAATTCTTGACATTCTTCTGTAACGGTTTGGAGGGTAAGGTAGCCGGTAGACTTAGGCATGTGGCGTTGCCATCCCGCCACACGGATAGCAACGCACCGTTAACAACTTTGATATTTATAGACGATGGTTTCTCTTACCATCAGGAGAGCCATCTACTTGTTTGCTATCTTATGATATAAAAAAACGCCACATCGATAGCAACTCACTGCTAACACCTTTGGTGTTTATAAGTTTACTAGTGACCTGCCCGCGCTTTCACCCGCGTAGCTTTTGTTCCCGTGAGAATATCGGAAAGGTTTATATGCCAAAACCTTCCCCAAGAATCAATCTATCTATCAAAAAAATTCGCATCAAAATCCGTTGCGTAGTTTGAAAGATTTAAGCATACATAAGGACATAAGGACATAGGGACAGACAGAGAAAGCGACTTGGTTTTATACTATGTAATGATAAGTTTTTGTTATCTTATGATATAAAAAAGTCGCTATTGTAAAGGCAAGCTTAAGTTTCGCTCGTCGCAACCTGACGACCTAGCAAGAAGGCAGACGTTCTTTACAAAAAGTCCAGACAATCACGGAGAAAATACTTGGTTTTCTGGTTACTACGTAAGAGATTTGGCATGAACTTGTGTGTGTGTGTTATTTTGCATGTTGTTTTATCGACGACGCGTGTGAATATAAAATAGTTTCCAGTGTTTCGTGCCGTTTGGCCGTTACGTGACCTTTCACGTTAACCATCACATTCTTACCTCCAAGAAAGTGATCGGCCTTCGCTCGCATGCGCGCGATAGTCGTTGATAAGGCGTTTCGCAACGCGTGGTCACTGCATCTAGATCCAGTACGTTTTTGGCCACATTTCATGGTAACGAGACACGAACACTTATTAATGTGTTACGCTACTGGTTGGCCTAGTGCCGGCATATCCGATTTTATGTATTATTTTATACCGCTTTAGTTTGCAACGTTTGCAGTCGACGCAAGAGGTCACGTTTTTCGCCTGGGTATGTAAGTATTTTTTGTGCGAGATAGACAGAGTAAATAACTTCAAGTGTTCGCTTTTTTGTTAATAAAATAAAAACATTCCACTGCATCTAGTACATTGAATCCGAACCTAGAGACAAATTACCACTGTAGGAATACAGTAGCGATTGTATGGTGGTAAAACACCCCAATTCACGTAGAGTCGATGCGCTCTAGGGCTATAGGGCTATAGGGCTCTCACACACGTAAACACGATAGAATGTCGAGACGTGCTACGATGCAGCATAATATATAAGAAAATTTGTAAGAGTCTGAAACGCTTCGATTCGATTGCTATTTTACTACGTAAATTATGCCCCAGGGCTAGTAACTAATATAAATAAAGACAGAGTAAAATTTAATACAGAATCAACCTTCACACTAACTAACTAAACTCTCAGCCTAGTCTATTCACTGTGTCAAAGTTATTTATTTTATATTCATAATTTGCCATCAACATTATAATTGTAAGCGTGTAATAACTTACACAGTAACTTGTCGATTAACAGATAATATATGTTAATAATAACAATATAAATAAAATAATACATACATATTATGTGTATTTGCTTATATAATAAACTAATATTATAAAGAAAAAAGATTTGATATTTTGTTTGTTTGTTACCTTAATTAAATACGTCTCGTATATTTTTTCTCTTAAGTAACACGTAGTGTTTTGGATTTGACGTAGTCTCCCTACCTACCCCTCCGAATCTTAGTGAGTTTTTAAAATGCATATTTTTTATTTTAAATAAGTTCAAAATATTTAAAATAAAAAATTACATTAGATTTATTTAAAAGAACAATTTACGTGATATTTGTCGAGACCACCCCCTCCCCCACGTGAGATTGAGTGCGTATGGATTCGACCCCCTCCTCTCCCCTAAGAGCCTCACGTAATTAATGGATGGACCCTTTATGGGTCGTTTTGCAGCCATTTGTCATTTTATTTTTGGTTTTAGAGTGTTTCATTCCAAGCGCCGTTAGAAAAAAAATACGGTAAACTTTATTCAGACAGTGTAAAACTCAGGGATAGTGTAGCTTTATCGGTGAAAGATTTTTTTTATATCATAAGATAGATAACAAGGAGGTAGGTCTCCTGATGGAAAGAGTCAACCGTCGCCTATAAACACCAAAGATGTTGCGTTGCTATATTTTGGCAAGGTCTAATGCCACATGCATAGGTTTACCGGCTCCCTTACCCTCCAAACCGCGACAAGTACTGAAGCTATTGCGGCAGGAATAGGTAAGGCGGTGGTATCAGACCCGGGCGAAACAATGCAGAACTCTACCACCTAGTAGCCACGATGGTATTGACTCGCATAGCCAATCGGTCGCCTTTTACGACCTGCCTGGCGGCCCTGCAGTTGGCCTATTCTTCAAAGGAGCCTGAGAAGAACACGGTTTTTTTTTAATCGGTCCAGTAGATTTCGAGTTTAACCATTTCAAACTGTTTATAATTATAGCGTAGATAAATATATTGCATTATATATTTATCTACGCTAAAATTATAAATAATGCGATTTATTTGGTAAGGAGAGGTATAGAAAAAGTGTAACCAAAAAAAAATTGCTCGTAGTTTATCCGTTAGTTTTTGCGTGATGCGCGCACAGCGGCGGACCTCTATCATGTTATGTATATAGATATAATAAAACGGTCTGCGCCGCTGTTTGTGCGCCCATTAATCAATCGCCGGAATTTAATAAACGAGATGTCAATCAATTCGCTGTGCCTTAAGTGGTTTCAGTTTAGTATTATAACCGAATTCAAAGTGAAGAGGTTTATATTCATCTATATGTATTTTCTTTCGATCGCGGACTATTTTTTGTGTTTTATCACATTGATTAATTATTGTAAATTTATGTATTTGGCATTCCATCTCTGTCAGACGAATGGCAACGCACTGTTAACATCTCTGGTGTCTGTAGGGGTTTTACCTTCTCATCAGGAGAGTCGTCAAGTCAACTTATTTGCTTTCGTTTGAGAGAACGCAGTTCTGTCACATATATTGACGAGAGAAAAGATGGATTGTTTGTTACTCTTTACGCTTACCCTTTTGTCCGAATCGGTGGCACTGGCTACTTCAACTACAGTGGTGAGAATTAAGCAGAATTAACATTTTCTCTTAACTTGACATGAAGACAATTTGTCCTCGCTAGTGTAAGATGTGATAAAATCTCACGCGATTTAAAACCCGCATGCAAATTGTAATAACATCAAGAGAGTACAACGATCTCGCGATCAATAATTCATAAGTTATGTGCGTAGCCGGGGGGCGCGGCTGTATGGAGAGGCAGACGCATAATTATTACGATGCAGAGAGATCTACACAGACGTCTTTATGAAAACATGAATTAGCTCACGTTGATTTGATTGTAAGCGAACGTGTTTTTTTTATATCTCAATATAGCACACAAAATGGTGGCTCTCCTGATCTATCTTTCCATCAGAAGAGCCAATTCTAACAGAAAGATGTTGATGGACGTTGCTATCGAGTAGCAGAATGTTAATGTTATGTTTGTTATAAGTTTTTATATGTTTTTTTAGCAGGAGACAGCAAAATGTTAAAAGCATAAAAATGCTACGAAATGGAGACTTTAACAATCAGATGAGAATTTTTATATGTTTACCGTTTTATACATACATAAGTTTACCGGCTACCTTACCTTTAAAACCGGAACACGATAGTGAAAAGCAGTGACGCTACTACGGTACCAGACCCGGGCAAGACGTTGCGGAACTCTACCATCTATTTAGTGGTCATGATTTTAGTGGCACGTATCATTTTCGGCAAGCTCTAAGGGAGTTAAGTAGTTTCCACGAAAGTAGCCCATCTTTGACTAACTCCCCTTTTACTAACTGCCTGGCAAAATGGCAAATGGTTTATCCTTCGAAGGAACTTTGCTCAACAAAAGGAAGGGAAAGGAATGTTGAGATTAGTTAGAAATTTCATTGCTATAAAAGTCACTATTTGGCGCGAGCTGCGAAAGCTTATTAATAAGATAATAATATCTAAATACACGGGCATTATATTATAATCTTATCTTAATATATATGTATGAACTAGCTGACCCGGTAAACGTATTTTTGCCATACAAATTACTTGTATTGAATATTTTGGTGCGGTACTTGAAAGGAGAAGTTGGAGGATAATTTAGATATTGAGATAAATACTATCCATCCTATCTTTTAAGTTGGATCAAACATTAGATATCTACAAAATTTCATTGAAATCGGTTCAGTACTTTCGGAGTCCATCGCGTACTAACAACGTGACATATCATTTATATACAATATTAAGATTACGTGTCGCGTTGTTTGTCCGCTATGAATTTCTCAGCTACTGATTTCAATGAAATTTTGTACATAATATCTACTGTTTAGCCCAACTTAAAAGATACGATACCTTTTTAAGTACCGCACCAAATTCAACACTATTAATTTGGCTAAACAACGTTTGCCGGGTTAGCTAATATATTTATCAATTACAGCGTGACAAAGATTAAAGTTGAAATTTAAAATATTCAATGAACGACCCCATTGCACAACTGGTTACTAGAGCATCGGTAGTGCACAGGAGCACCGAGGCATCGAACGCCGTACTGTTAGCTAACGGAGTCCCTGACCGTGGCCGCGTTGGGTTAACGCCTAACATTGCATAAAATTGCAAGTTTCTATTACGTATTTTAGTACAGGCAATAGAGGAGCCCGATACTCTTGTTCATAATGCACTAAATTGCAGGAGTTATGTGTTTATATGTAGTGTAGAGAGAGCTACAGTATGACGTACTGAATTAACAAATTAGGGGGGCTGAAGTGCCGCCATTTTGCGTAAAACCGGATTTAAAGCCGGATATGGTAAGGACAAAGGTGACACTGGAGTGTAAATAATTAAATCTCCAATCTTTTTATATCACTTACCATTTACGACTTATAATAATATTACTATTTGTTTTTTCCTTTTTGTATATTTCGCGAAAAACTTTTTTTAAAAATTTTTTTCGCAAAGCGGCACGCTGCTCTCCCCCTAATTTGTATTTTTTGCATTTACATTCAGTACGTCATACTGCATATGTCTATAAAAAAATCCTGCAATTTAGTGCAGGAAAAAATCTTCTATTGCCTGTACTAACTCTACGGAACGGTATTGCGGTCTGAGTTTGGGAGCTCGGTTAACATTCAACTGTTCTGTACAGTTTACTCGCCGAGATAAAATTACATCAATTATACACTGATTAACTAATTAACTTAGATATTATTGAGACCTTAACAAATGAGTCTAGAAATTAGTATTGTTTAGAAATCTTTGAGTGTTTGTGAGCATTATAAAACATAACATTTTGGAAAATACATACATTTTTTAATTCACGCTAATAATGTAGATAAGGAAGTTTCTGATTTTGCTCCGATTTTTGAGAATCGAATTTTCATCAGCTCTCCACGTTTTGAGGCCCTAGGAATCTTTTCAGACTACTTTCACGATCACGTCAATATGTCTGTATGTATGTATGTATGTGTGTATGTATATCTCATAACTTTTGAACAGCTTGATCGATCTAAAAGCGGTTGGCATTCGATTGGGTTCTGCTTAAGTTAGATTTCTTGAAATCTGAACTGATTTGACACGGTTTTGTAAGAAATTTAGAAAAAAAAACTAAAAGAAATGTCGGCTGAACAATATATTTTTATAATTACTTCCGTATTAATATACCAAATGAGTACAAATACTGCATCGTTTGCCGTAGATTGCAAAAAACTACGTCTAATGCATAAATTTCATCAAAATCGGTTTATCTGTTCGGGAGTTGTCGTTGTAAAGTGTTTTCAACATAACTTCGAAATTTTTCAAGCAATTGTATGATCTGCAATATTTTAGTACTTAAAAAACTAAGTACCTACGTCAAATGCTGTTTTAAAAATTAAAATCGCATAAAATTTTCAAAAGTTACAGCTTTTCAAATATTAAAATTACGTTGTTCACAGCAAACTTACTTCATATTTTTAAAAAAACTTTCAGGCTAATATACCGATTTATTTAAAAATCTAGCCAGCTCTTTTACTTTAAAAAATGGCGTCAAATAACACAAATCGGATTTAAATCGGTTTTTTCGTTCGGGATTTATCAGTGGCGAAAATTTTTGAAAAAAGGTTTTCTGATATTTCTTCGACGTTTTTTATAACATAACATATCAGAACAATTTAGAGCTCAAAAATTACGCTGAATGCTATTCGAAAGATCAAAATATAGGTACATCTTTTTGAAAATTAAAATGCTGTCACTTTTACAAACTTTAGATTTTTGAACTCTTCGAGCTCGAAAAAATTAGGCTAATGTATAATTTTCGCTTTTTTGAGCTTAAAATACCTCAATTTATTCTTGCTAAATTTCAGTTTCAAGGATGGCCAGCTGAGTCAACCTTACAGATACAGGTTTACAGATATTTTTAAATTAAATTTTGAAAAAATATTTCATGTATTCTATCAAATGAGAAAGCTAGATGATTAGTGCTATGTATTATTCTTATGCAATAATGAAAAACCTTTCTATAATATTCAATTAATTAATTTCCATAGATTCTAGAGAAAAAAGCTTTAATAGATGCCGCTGTCTAAATTAATTTTTGGCAGCATATTAGCTTAAAGTAATAAATTCTGATGCCACTAAAAATACTTACTCACTTATTGTTAAGATACGGCCCTAAGCTCAAGTTCAGCATCATATGAGACACACTTAGCGCGGACTTAAAGCCCACCAATCTTAAACTCTGGCTGCGCACTCTGCTCGCCCAAAAAGCCCGGATTCGGTAACGATCATATGCATAAACTGCCTTAATTCATTATGAGAAAAAACTAAAACTCATATAAATAAATTATGTATTCAATTACATCTATTTATACCTATATGCCAGCCACTTTTGTCTCATGTTCTGTATGTTCGGCTGTCAATGTACAATGTACATCTTTCTGACTGATAATTTAAAAGCGGTAAAACTGCAACAACCGACCTCCCATTTCCTGTAGCGCTCTCTCTGCATCACATATCCACCAAATTAAAACGGAATCAAAAGCATACCCTCCCAAACAAAATCAGTTCATAAATGACCGTATTACTTATATTTTAAGATCGTATTATTTATTTATTTTAAACTTTATTGTACACAGATAAGAAATAATACAAAAAAAATATAAACGTAACATTTGTACAATTAATTAACACAACTGAATGAGAACCTCCTCGTTTTCAATCGACTTACCAAAAAGATAGTTATCAATTCGGCTAAACCCGAGTACAGTAAAGTACGGGTTTCCCCGGATCTGTCCTAGTTTCGCAGGCGTCCGGGGAGCGTCCGGGCGTGGTTTTATTTGTAGTATGGGCTTTGATTCAAATCTCACGCGCGACTCGTGATATTAATAGTTTTTAAAGGCGTTTCTCTTCCATCTCGCCTGATGGAAAGAATCGAGGAAGACGAAGGTGGTACACGCCCATCGAAAAGAGACCGTTTCACTCTACTCCTTTTCAGTTCAGGCAGTTCGTTCCAAACCTTTGCGACTTGAACCAGTAAAGACTTGTCACACCGTTTTGTTCGATTTTTTTTCGGTATATCAACAACATACGGATGGAACTCCTGCCTGCGTCTATTAGTCCGATAAAGGAATGGTGAGGGTTCAATAAGTTCGAAGAGAGCTTTAAATTTAAGAAGATTCTGTTTTGATTTGTTTTTTTTTTGAGATAATTCGGTTAAAAATCAATGAAAATAAATAAAAGTTAATTTAAAAGTAAAACTATATTTGATTCTACGAAAAATCTTTTTTTTTTGTTTTAGAAGGTATACTGTGAGGTTCCATTTTAATTTGGTGAAGATCTGACGCAGGGTTCCGGAGATATAGGGAATGGGAAGTCGGTTGCTGCAGTTTTGGAAATTTGTTTGTAAAGAACGCGCACCCATTTTACTTAGAAAGACGTTATGACTTCGGATAAATTTGCTTAAACTTTATTTTTTTTATTTATATTATAAGATAGCAAACGAGCAGATGGGTCTCCTGATGGAAAGAGTCAACCATCGCCTATAGACACCAAAGGTGTTAATGGTACGTTGCTATCTTGTGACGAGGTCTTATGCCACATGCATAGGTTTACCGGCTACCTTACCCTCCAAACCGGAACACTACAGTGACAAGCACTGACACTATTGCGGCACGAATAGGTAAGGCGGTGGTATCAAATCCGGGCGAGACAATGTAAAACTCTACCACCTAGTAGCCACGATGGTAGTGACTCGTATAGCCGCCAATCGGTCGCCTTTTACAACCTGCCAGGCAGAACGGCAGTTGGCCTATTCTTCAAAGGAGCCCGGGACCAAATCGGTGATTTCATTCAGTGTTTTATGCAATTCTTTTTATAAGCTGTGCTTTCTTATTTGCCGCCGAATATATTATACACCTACGCTTTTTTTAATGAGGAAACCGACAGATTCTATTAACATAAAAACTCTTATTTCCCGATCACTCATCAGTCCTCAGACAGGATAACAAAAAAGGTGTAGCAAATTAACAATGACGTATTAATGAGCGTAGGTGCAAGGAATGCTGAATTAGCGGCGGCAAAAATTGTAATTCTCAGTCTCCTATACAAAGCATTTTTTGATTCATGCTATTTCTAAACAAATCAGTGAGTATTTCATATAGCGGATGCGGAAGCTTTTTATGTTTAAAAATGAAAAGACATTGCCGTGTTTTACGGATAATTATAATGTTTTCCGCGGCTTTAGGTACAATAAAATAATTGTCATAAAAATATTAAAACATTGTTTAATTTAAAGCAATTTCCATGTTATAATACTTTTAATTTATTGGAATTCGGAATAGTTAAAACGTATATAATATTATTATAATACGTTTTAACTATTCCAAAAAAAGAACAAAATAATTTTAGATTTTTTTACATATGTATAAAGATTGTAAAATATAAAAAAGATTAACACACCAATTATTTGACCCCCGTGTTGATCCGGGGCCCTTTTTGGAGAATAGATCAATTGCCTTTCTGCTAGGCATCTCGTTAAAGGCGAGAAAGACGAATACGCATCACTAACATCGTAAACATTAATTGGATGGTAGAGTTCTCAGACGCTAAACCACTTTGTCTATTCCTGCTGCAATAGCGTCGGTGTTTTTCGCTGACATGTATTGGTTTAGAAGGAAAGGTAGGCAGTAAAATTATGCATGTGGCATTCCAACCCCGCTTCACATATAACAATGCACCATTAACTTATTTAGTGTCTCTTTCCATCAGAAATGTAGTCAGTAAAGAAACATCATCATCTTTATCATCACCACCATCACCATTATCATAACCACCATCGCCACCATAATCATTTAAAAATACATTACCATTTACGAAAGAGTTTCTCTTGGTTCCATTAGAATTAAGTGAATTTTTTGAGTATAGTATCAGTTATCTGAAAACTGTATTTAAAAATTATACAAGGTTTCTTAGATAACAGAAAAATAATTCAATAAATTAATTACTATTGAACGGACAAATATTTAATTAGCTTTTGATTGATAAGTGTCGTCCTACAAGTTTAATGAAGACCTTTAAAATTTTGTTAAAATATATTTTCGAAAATTATCGTGTTTACAAGACTATAAAACTGTGACTTTGATAAGTATTCGATCGCAGAGCAGAGAAGGCATGCAAAAAATACTATTAATAACTTACCGAGAAAAAAGTTGTTTAGGAGTCGGCGGACTAGTACCTGTGTTAATTGCAAGTCTGTTTAATAACTTAAGGTATTTCAGAAGTATCTGTTTCACTTGAGAATGAGTACTCCGTCCCGAAGTAGGCTAATTAGAATTAGTGGCCCATTCGGAAAGCTGTTTCAAATCTAACGTGATTAGATTTTAAACAGCTTTCTTCTTCTTGCTTCTTTAGTTTGTTATAAATGATTTAGACCATGGTCCCAGGAACATTTTTCTTTTTTTTTGATTAATAACAAGTATGTGATTTGTACAGCGCCACCTAGTAGTAAACTGGTTTCTCACGTTTACCACTAGGTGGCACTGTACAAATCACATACAAATTCCTAGTAAACTCCAAACGCGCTCACGATCGAATGCAATAAGAAAAACTCACACTTAGCACTCTGTACATTTTTCTACAATCATAATAATGTTGACGCAAATTAGTAATTATAACATACATACTAATAATTAACAGAACAGGCGAACTTACCCTACCTGATATCTTTTATTTATTTACACTAACACAAATGTAATCTGCTTATAGACTGATATTAATTTAAAAGTTTTATACACACTCTAAAAGTTAATGTAATACTCACTAAAAGTTTTATATTTATTTATTTATTTACAATAAGTACCTAAATAAAAACTTTAGAGCTAAAAAAAGGCAAAGAATTATCGTTAAGTAGGGCACGTGTCACCAAGGTCAAGTGCAACTCAGAACAAAACTGTCTAAAATATAAATCAAAATTCATTCAATACAATTTTTATACCTACAACATAAAATCAACCTTAAATCTATTCAACGTAAGTCCAGTTTAAAGAATGAATTTCTCCCTGATATCGAGTAGCCGGCGGAAAGCTGCTAACTTATGGACTCTTTGTTGTAACGAAATAAATAGAAACTAGACCTTATTGTTAGCGCGTTAAGATATAGATATTACGCACGCACTAAAATTATTAAGCAAATGACCAATCACAAGCTGGAGTCACGTAATATTCGCTTCATCACTTTTACGCCAGTAAAAAATTAAATGGTAAGACAGAGGCATAGCGAATAAAAGCTATCGATATGTCATATCGCTCGTGATGTGAAGTTTACGTTTTGTTCGTTATTCAATATTCGTATATCGATCTCGTGTTGTGTTGTTGCATTGCGCTTTGGATAAACCATAACTATTAACTTGATGAAGTTTTTATGAAATCGGTTATGTATATTTAGATATCGATATGGTATGATAATAAACACGTATCCGATATAAGTTACGTTTTGATATATCGAAACCATGCTTACTATGACCCTTCAGCGGAAGCAACCAGCGGCGCCACAGTACACTTTACATCCCTCGTAGTGTGAAAGAAAACTTGTAGAAAACCTCTACAAGTTTTCTTTCAACCTCGTAGAAAACTTGACGTCAAAACCCAACTTCTGCATAATTTATACATGACTAATCAAAGACCTACAAAAAAAGGGCTTTGTGACTAATATACATGAATTAGGATATAATTTCAGGAAAGTAACACACATTGTTGATCGTTCCGTAAAAGGCGAACCCGGTTAGCGATATATATAAATCAATTAAAAAGTGTGTTGTGAAATAGTACAAGTGTGCTGTGTGTGTTTAAGTGTAAATAATTACAAATGGAGTTTCACCAAGTGCCAACACCAACACAAAATAACATTATACTTAACATGAACGTAGCTTAATTAAATTGAAGGAAAACGCGAGGATTATATACATTTTATTTTTTTCTGTAAATTATGGTCTGCTATTCTATCTAAAGGCCCAATTCACAGTTTATATAAATTCACTAATTTTTATATTTAACTGTCTAAGAATTGTAGATCTATACTAATAATATGCATGGAAAGTGTGTGTGTGTGTGTGTGTGTGTTTGTCCGTCTTTCACGACAAACGGAGCGACGTATTGACCTGATTTTTAAGTGGAGATAGTTGAAGGGATGAGAGTGACATAGGCTACTTTCTGTCTCTTTCTAACCCCACATTTCCCTGAAATGAATTTAACGAGAGCAGAGCCGTGGGTAAATGCTAGTGTATAATAATTTAGCAATCGTTTTTGTTACCAGGTATCAGTTATGTGAATGGGGAGAACTTCCTGGACGTGTTGGACAATGGCGCAGAGCTGTGCCAGCTCGCAGCCGTCATCTATGACCGCGCGCGAGAGAAGCTCGACCAGGGGCTGGTTGTTGGAGTAAGTTGTACAGACTAAGCCACTTTATAGATAATGCCACGAATGAAACTGGATACGCCTTTTAAGGCGATTTTTAGGTAGTCAGTGTCGCTTGCATTTACACAGAGAAATACAGAGTTATAATTCTTGCCGACGAAATAAAATCACTTCAGAGGTATTTCTTAGGATTTAGCTTTTTATTCAACACGATAAAATATATATTTCTATTTTTTTACGATATGTCTACAATCGTTTGTCATTTACATACATGTGCTCATATGAGCGGCTACGCATCTTGCGCCCGACACCGTGTCTATTAGTATTTGTGTGGTCTGTGGATAATACCTAAAAAAATCTATTTTTTTGGTTTTCTAATAGTGCCTCACACTCGAACTGTCTTCACTAAACTTTTACATAAACCTTTACATCTTAGTGACGACGATAGCAAAACTACCATACTTGTAGAGTGATGAGTAGATGTGTTTTATTTCTTACCATTTAACAGATCTGTCTTTTTTATATCGCAAGAAAGCAAATGAGCAGATGGTTCTCCTGATAGAAAGAAATAGAGAGACACTTAAGATATTCATGCTGCGTTTTACGAACTGCCTGGCAGAACTGCAGTGATGGTCTATTGTTCAAAGGGGGCCGGGCCAACACGGGGTCAAACAATTGGTTGCCCTGTGTACCTCGCAAGAGACATATTTTATACTTATATTTTGTTTATACTTATGGCATAGTTTATTCTCTGAAAAGTCACTTTAAACTTTAAACTGATCTCTTTTGTATTTCAGTAAAATACAAAAGAGATCAGTTTTTCAATGATCCCTGCGTTAAATAATAGATCAAATAACTTATTGCTGGGCATCTCTTAAAACGCGAGAGGTCAGGTTACTAACATCGTAACTTCTAAGATCGTAACGCATCAATAACATCTTTGGTATCTATAGGGGATATTTTTCTTTTCATCAGAAGAACCATCTGCTTGCTTGCTATCTTATAAAACTAAAAAAATGTCTTTCCAGCCGGTGCCAGCCATCAAAGGCCGCTGCTGGCAGCGAGCCGCCCGCCGCAGTTTCTTCGCGCGAGACAACGCGGAGAACTTCATCACATTCTGCAGGGAACTTGGAGTGCACGAGAACCTTCTGTTTGAAAGCGACGACCTCGGTGAGAATGACTATGTTTTCTAATCATTTTTCTGATTTTCTATAAGTACTGTTTTTTAGGCTCCCGTGGCTAAAATAGTTGAATCGGTTTCTTAATAATAATTGTTGCTTCTAAATTATCCAACGCATCTATCCCTCAGTAATTGTATGATTTTATCTATCCCTCAGTAATGGATTATGATTTCTCAAGCTATCATTGTTTTGTAAACATGTGCTATGGATGAGCTCGATCCTTTTTACTTCTTCGTGTATTATGTATCGTTGTAAAGTTTCTTTAGTGTTATAGCAAGGTCTGTGCTCCTAAAACTATTAAAAGTTTGTCTTTTCTATAGTGAAACCGTTCCATTTTTATGTGAGTTATGTGGTTTTATTATATTAAGTGGTACTTTATATTAGGGTTGATGAGCAAGTGGTTATGAGGAGGAGGAAGCGGAAGAGGAATTGTCAAGCACGAAGTTGGGGGATGCAGATGAGGAAGAGGAATAGGAAGTGATTGAGGAAGAGGAAGAATGAATTATAGAATAAAGTTAAGATAGTAAAAGAGATATGAATATCATTTTAGTTGGAACTTCAAATAAAATAAAATATGCAGTCATTTTTATTTACTTAACTAAAAAGCTTAAAAGACAAACCTTGAACTATCTAATAATCTTGAGCTATCAATTTACATATTTGATTATTCAACTCGCGATTTTTTTGGTGAGAATATGTATCCCAATACTAGACCGTGGTCCCAGAAACAATTTTTTTGAATAATAACAAGCTGAATTTTTGTGAACAGCTTCGATTTGAAGAGACGCAAATCTCTTCTATCTTCGAAAAAAGTCTCGAATCGGGTATCTAATAAAGTTAGTGAGCTTCAAACATTTTTTTTCGGTGAAGGACAAATAGTAATAAATTAAAAACATTAACTACTTTTAACTTTAATCGCTTGATTGCTTTATGATAAACACGAAAAAACTTTTGTCCCACATATTCAATACGAGTCCTGAAGGACTCGTCAGAAAAGCCATCGAATCTCATAATTTCGAATCTTGAGAGTTCACATTCGAAATTTTGATATTTTTAAATTGATATTGATCAATTTAAAAACAATCTAATTTTCTCACAACAGTCTCAAAAATTGAGTTGAATGCCATTCGAAAGATCAATTTGTAATTTTAGGAACGTCCAAAATATATAGCTTTTCAAAAATCAATATACTGTCATTTTTAACAAACTAGATGGTTGAACTGGATGGTTTCAGGGATGGTCTGCAGGGTCAACCGTTTACAGATTTTTTTGAATTTATTAATGATGCGTTTCCATCGATGTGGCAGGATGGAAATTCCACATACCTATGTAAGTCTACCTAGCTACCTTACACTCCAAACTGGAACACGACAATGACAAGCATTTACGTTATCGCGGCAGGAATAGGTAAGGCGGTGGTACCATATACCCCAGGTGAGTCGTTGCAGAACTCTACTACCTAAATCGATCGCCTTTAAGACCTACTTTGCAGAACGGAATTGGTGTATTCTTGAAAAGAGCCCGGACAACTCATCCATGCGCCCGGCCGCTTGATAAATCAAATACTTAACGAAAATAAATTTTAACTAGTTACGGTGCTAAAAATCATTTTTTATTTATTGCTTGGTACTACGGAACCCTCGAGTGATCGTCTGAACTATGCTTAACGGTTTTTCCATTTAAGAATGTCATCTCCATTCAAAAATCATCTACTCTTTGGTGCTATGCTTTATAAGAAAAGAAGTGGTTGGCTAATCAAAGACATTCGCAGATAGGCAATTTATTCGACTCGAATATTCGGTGATACTTGTAATTACTGGTTTGTCATTTCCTGTGTGGCAGTCCTTCACAATCAACCGCGGCAAGTGATCCTGTGCCTGCTGGAGGTGGCCCGCATCGCCACCAAGTTCGACGTGGAGCCGCCGGGGCTGGTGCAGCTGGAGAAGGAGATCGCGCTTGAGGAGCGGGACTCCGGCCTCGACTCCGCCATGTCCAGCGCGGCCTGGCAGTTCCGCGACTCCTCGCCCTTGCCGGGGGAAAAGTACGTGCTTCTTCTTATAATACCAGATAGCCAACACGCAAATTATTATCCTGATCGTGACATTCGCCGCTTGGAGCCAGGAAAAATATTAATGATTTGCTCTCTTAAGTTTGATAACAAACTTTAGCCGTGAAAGAAAGTAGTACACATAATATGTGTCACATGAATGTATTTGTAGTGTGTGTTAACGTTTATTTTTATCGATTTAATGTATTTTTAATGTTTAATATTTAATATTATTAGGTTTCTGCAGTCCTCTGCCATATAAACTTAGTGCTTTTTATGCTCCACCTTTTACGTAATTGTTTTAAAAAAGAGTACAAAGTTGCAGTCCGTAATTTAATTTCGAGAGTCATGTGTTCGATTAATGGAAAGTCGACTGAACGATTGTTCGAATGGCATTTATTTCGAAACAACCTTTTATCGCCAAACGCTACTTCGACTGAACGTTTCGTCGAATATGTATTAATCTAAAAAGAACGGTCTTCTTTCGAAATATAGTTTTATAATTGAAATCTTATATATATAAAAATCAATCCCTATTTTCCTTGGTCACGACATCACACCTGAATGGCTGGACCAATTTCGGTAATTTTTTTTTTTGTTGTGTTTGTAATTGTACGGAGAAGGAAAAGAAAATATTAAGAAAATTGCGCGGAAAATTAGAAAATTTAAGAATACTTAACCACCATATAAAGTTTAATCCCGTAGACTTATATAAATTAAGTGTCACGTTGTTTGTCCGCTATGGATTCCCTAATATGTAAGGCAATACAACGTTTGCCGGGTCAGCTAATAGATTTATAAAAAAGATTTTTCGTCACACGTTATTTCATCCATAATCAAGAAAATCAAACACGTTTAAGATATCTTACGTTCTTCCTGTAGATTTAGAAACATGAAATTTGGTGAAAAGGTTTTTAGTTTTGTTCGGTGAATAATAAAGCACAAATGAAGGAAAAATGTTAATTGTAAAAAAACACATTTACTTTACGATTATTAACTTATATATATTACACAAATAAATAACAATTTATTACTTATTATGTAAAGTTTATTTGAATGAAGATTAGATCATTCCAGTATTTTAATAGATACATAATAACGTTTCAATATTTAATAGTTATTAATTGTTCGTTTCAGATCTAGCTCAGAAGCTTTGCAGCTGTCGACGGAACCAAATGAAGGTCAGTTCGAATGTCCATTAATAAATAGATTGTAATCACGACTACTAATAATTTTATTATCGTTACAGATTTGTTTATCACTTCATCATATATATCAAGTACTTTGGTACTTGCTTTAGGTTACGCGTTGCATTCGGTCCAGATTCGTGTAATAACATATCGACATTGTGGATCTTTATTTTGGAGCAGAATATTGAGCCATGCTAAGAAATTTAGAAAATGTTGAGAGCGTTGGACTCACATTATTCATGTAAATTGTAAATATTCTATCTTTGCTCTGCGTAGGTATATAAGTATAAGAAATTGCTTTATAGATTCTACAATAATATTTTAACAGTTTTGTATCGGAAATAGGATAAAGTTCAATTAGATTTCGGTCTGAATTACTTAGATTTGTTTTTAACGGATTCGGATTGGATGCAGTGTGTAACAGCTCTAACTCTATTTTTCGTCTAACAAAGTATTTTACTAAGTTTGAGTCTTAACAAAGAATTTTACTATGTTGAAGATTTTGGACATTAAGTCCGTTGGCATTAAAATTTAAGGAAACTTAAATTTAACTATTAGCAATAGACCTGAATTCTGACGTCGAGTTTTTGCTGTCACTTCAAATATTCCGTACGTATCATGAAGGTGTCATGGTATGTTCAGCAAGTTGACGATAGAAAGAGAAAATCACTTCCTGTAGAAACCGAAAATGTTGTATGGCAAGCGTAATTAACTTAAATGTCAGAGTGAAATTTTAAAAACGTAACCTAAGTTTATATACACTTAGGAAGTTTTTCAATAATTTAGAGTATGTTTGCAATATAATTATAATGTTATTAACGTAGATTATAATTTAATAGTATTTACAGTTTTACGGTGTCATATATACCCTATAATATACCTAAACATGAGGCTAGCTGTAAAGTCTGCTCTTTATTAACTTGTATCAAACTCTTTCAAAAAGAATAGTGTAAAGGAGCTCCATCGTTCCCTATGCGCTGATGAGCATACGTCAGGATAATGGTAGTAATATTGCAGAAATAGCTAAAGTGTGTCTACCGGTGGGAGGGATGCGGTGTGCCGCGCTCCCGGCTGTATGGATACCACCATCTTGCTCGATTCTCCTGTGAAACAGTTTTACTGTGTTTCGGAGAGAAGGCAAGAAAGGCAAGACGAGACATGAGACACCTTATGTCTCAGGATAGGCAACACATAAATGAGTTACCTGGGCTAGTTCCAGGTAAACTAGTTTATGTTCATTGGCGACGTCGATCACTTACCATCAGGTGGCACGTCTGCCAGTTAGCCTATCCAAGATTATAAAAAATGTCCATCTGTCATTAGCAGCGGCGCCGACGGGCGACAACGCGGACGCGGAGAGCGTCAAGTCGGGCGGCACCGACGGCACCGACAGCGACGTGCCGCTCAAACCCACCAACGAGCTCGACAAGCGGGTCAGTGCACTGCTCTCTCACATCAATCACACATTATATCACTTATCCACCAACCACACAGCGCGTAGACGCCTAATATTTGATTTTCCGTATTGAATGCATTTTGACAACTAGCTGAGGTAAGACGAAGCGGGGTTGCAACGCCGAGATTGGCTAACTCAAGGCCACAGTGAAAGGTACAGAGGATCTAATTGGTCGACACTGGTTAAGTATTTCCGGTGGTCATTTATATCAGAACTATAAGTCAGATGTGTTGACAACGCCTGTTATTAGGTGTCTATGGGCTGTGTGGTCGGTGCATTTATCATTGACTTTAATGCTGAGGCCGCATTTGCGTCTATCGTCCGGAAGGAGTATGCGTCTAAGCGTCGTACGATTTGACACTAAAAAATTATCGCGATAAGCCGTGGTCATACTAGCGGTAATGATAAATTTTGCACGAACTATCGTGCGGTAATCGATAGAGCCATAAGAAATATCTTGTGGCTCTACGTTTATCTTGTCATGGGGCATTCATAAAACATTATTAAATTCCAGAAATGTATTTAGTCTTATAAGAAAACAATGTCTAACTAAACACAATATTTTTATATTATAACATACATACATATATTAACATCAGATCCTTTACGGGGTAGGCAGAGAGGTCTGAGTGCAATATGTCACGATCCTTGCAGATTTATCTCGCTTCCTCCACATTTCTTCTGTCTTCATACAGACACGCCAGTAATGTAGTTTTCCATTAGGTGAGGGGATTTTTAAAATCAGTTTATTCTAAAAATTTTTATATATCTATAATTTTCGAATTCATATTGCCCTTGACTTCTTTCGCAGTTCAAATTTTGACATTTCGAAAATTTTGCCGCCCTTATAATTATGTCACTCTAGGTCCGGGCCTTACGGGCCGGTTATCTACTCATGTGCTCACGGGCCTATGGGTAAATCCATCACTGTATGCGAGTCACTATCATCGTGGCTACTGGGTGGCACAGTTCTGCATTGTCTCGCCCGGGTCTGGTACCACCGCTTTATCTATTCCTGCCGCAATAGCGTCACCGCTTGTCGCTGTCGATTTCCGGATTGGAGGGTAAGGGTAAGGTAGCCGATAAAATTATGCACGTGGCATTAGGGTCCCGCACCAAGCAACGCACCATTAACATCTTTGGTGTCTATAAACGATGGTTATCTCTGTTCATCAAAAGAGCCATCTGTTCGTTTATTCGGTATATCTATTAAGATGTTGTTGCTTAAGCACTGACTGGTGTTTGCAGGTGCAGCTGGTGACGCGGCTGATGGAGCGCGGCTGCAGCTGCGGCTCGGGGAAGTGCTCCAAGCTGCTGAAGGTCAAGAAGGTGGGCGAGGGCCGCTACAACATCGCCGGCCGAAACGTCTTCATAAGGGTTCGTATTTATTACGTCGTACGCTGACTCGATTGTTTAAACATTTTCAACGCGCAATCTATAAATGCGAACGACTATCTGTCTGTCTGTTACGCTTTCACGGCGACACGCTGAGGCGCTTTTGATAAAGTTTGGCATGGAGATAGTTGAAGATCCTGGGTCAAACATTTAAAATATCAACCATTAAGAGGCCGACCCCACCCGTCCTAGCTACGTTACTGATACAGACGTGTGGACATGCTTAGGACATCACATAGTCGTAGTCCGGCACTGTACATAACTACCTCGTGGTCTAGAGGCTAACCTATTCGATTCGTGTCATGAGCTCCCGGGTTCGATCCTCAAGTTGGCGACCTGAGGATCGAACCTGGGAGCTCATCAAGCTATTGAGGTTTTTTGAGTTTTTTTCTTGAAAATCCAAATAATCGTTGTGGCGCCGCTGGACGGCACCGCTGAAGGGTCATAGTAGTAGAACCAGCGGGCCAACGTTTGTCAGGTGACGTCATAACTGTGGTTGATGACGTCACACAAGGACAAGGCAGGGAAAAAGGAAAATATTCCCAGCCAGGCAAAGTGTACTGCCTGGAGACCGAAGTCCATTTGAGAATCGTTGAAACTTGTATATAGTATGTACAAGATAAGATAGATCGTGATCCAGGAATTTATTTTTGAATTTCATCATTTTCTATTTTTTATTATTTTTTCTTGTAGCGTTTGTGATTGTTTGAACCGCTTCATCGTTATTAGGTCGATAAAATGCTGCGATGGGGGTCATAACCCATCTCGTCACCCGCCAAATTGTGGTGAATTGGAAAGTCTTTTGACGTTCAATTCCCTCTGCGTACTCCGCAAAGAAATAGGTGTGATGATATTACATGTATGGTTGTGTTATTTTCATTTATTTATTTAATATTTTATTGTACACATAGAAATATTTCATGACATTTAATAGGTGTTTCAGATTAAATTACATGAAATATGAATTTTATGATTTTTCTGATAGGAAAAGATAACATATTTTATCTCTGTCTAATGAAGACATTACTTTTCATGAGCCGGAAAAGTAACGCTGACTAAACACGATAATGACAAGGACGGACACTTTTGTAGCTAATGGTATCAAATCCAAGTGGGACGTTGCAGAACTCTACCGCCTATTGATTACGACGTTAGTTCCACGTCTGGCTTACGCTCGCCTGATACTTTTGACGAACTTCTGGTGACGTTTGGCCTACGCTAATTTTTTTCAAGCTTATTGTGAAGTTGGTAAATATAAACAATATTTTAATTGCTTGTAATAATTTAATCAAACTTCACTTTTTTATGATATCTATGTTTATATGTATGTGGCGGGAAAAACTGTGAGCTGTATAGTATCCCCACAGGGTCACGGTGGTATATGCGAAGTGGTGTGTTTGCAGTTGCTGAAGGGGCGGCACATGATGGTGCGCGTGGGCGGCGGCTGGGACACGCTGGAGCACTTCCTGTCGCGGCACGAGCCCTGCCAGGTGCGCCTCGTCACCGGCGCGCCCGCCCGCCGCGACCTGCTGCCCGTGCCCACCTCCCCCTCCGCCTCACCCTCCGCCTCACCCTCCGCCTCACCCTCCCCCACGCCAGACTCCTCCAAGAGCGGCAAATCCTCCCCCATATCTCGCGCCAAAAGTGGCAGCCTTTCTCCCGCTCCTGAAGACAAGAGCGGTAAATCGTCGCCCACAGCTCTCGCAAAAAGCGGCAGCGCCTCCCCCACTCCCGAAACCGGCAAATCCTCACGCTTAACCCGCATCAAAAGCGGCAGCATTTCCCCAATGCCGCCATCGTCAAAAAGCGGAAGCGTCTCTCCAATACCTCATAAACCGTCCAAAAGTGGGAGCGTATCGCCCGGGGCCCACAGCTCCAAGAGCGGCAGCATGTCCTCGATAAACCTCAACGACAAAACTTCCCCACTCGACTCGAGACGAACCTCGACACCGACCAAACCGAAGAAATCTACTATGACGCTACCCTTGAACTCCCCCGTATCACCACGCAATAGGAAGCAATCCGCCCCGGCCAGCTTTAGCACGCCCAACACTCCCACCGGCAGATCCTCTCGGACCCCACCCGTGGAACTTAGAAAGTCTCTCACCACAAACACGCTTTTAAATGCACCAAAAAAATCGCGAAGCATGAGTCTGGCACTCGTACAAAATGAGAAAAAACCGTTCTGTGGAACCGACAGATTAAACCAAAGTAAGAAAAACGCAGCCGCGGGAGTGGGAGCGGGTTTGGGGCGAAACGTGCGCAGCCACAGCCTCGCCTCCACACCCACCCATGAGCCCAAAAAGTCTTTTAACGCCACTAAAAAAACACGCAGCATGAGCTTAGCGGCGCCGGTAATCACATCAAAGCCTCTGATCAAAAGCGTTTCCATTACTGGCAACCTGACTCAGGCGGCCATCGAGGAAAGCATCCGCCAGTCGCTGGAGGCCAGCATGCTGGACCAGAGCTCGCACCAGAAGCCGTTCTTGCACATCAAAGCCAAATACAGGAGCGCCCCACCCAGAGAGGTCCCTCCCAGATAACTCCAGCCCCATTCCATTAGATTTTAAATATTGACATTTAAGATATGTATCGTATTAGCTTCTCGGCAAACTAGCACAGGCTTGTCACGTTATTATATGCTATCGATGGATCCATTTCGCTCCTGTGTACTTACTAAGTTTTATTCTCGTTAAAATGTTGCCGTAAAAATAACGAAGCAATATGTTGTTGTGTTACGGACCTAAAATTAGAATCTTGTTGCTATAATAATAAATAAATAATTGAAATTTTTTTACGATTTGAAAAAGCCTATTAACTTTAAAAACTACGCTTTATTGGTTTTTTCATGGCCCCATTGATTATAGTTTTAAAGGACTAAATGATGATTGATAATGTTGATAAAACTTATCAGAAATCTTATGTTCAGTTACAAAAAGATTTTCTGTAAAACAGGTACGAAAAGGATCCCTAGGCTAAGATTAGTATAGATTTTGCGCTGGTTCGATAAAATACATATAAGCATTATTTAGATCTCTTAAGTAATCTCATACTTTATCGTTTTTAATGTCGGTAAGTGTAATTCCGACTCAAACTAGTCATAGTGAGTTTTATGATTTAATTAATTTTCCAATTGCAATAATTAATTTAAATAGTATATAATGAAAATATAAAATTTATGTTAATTTTAATTTAATTTTATGTATACATTTAATTGACATTTTGTTTAATTTTTATATTATTGATGTTAATAGTGATGTATTAAATATTCAGTCGTATTATTTCTAAATGTAACATTTAAGAATTGGCATTGGAATGCATTTTTAAAGATTACTGTAAAATTAAATAATAAATAATTAAACTACTATAATCTAGAATATGTTACCAATACTATTTGTAATATTCTTTGAATTCTTGAATATTTCCTAGTAATATTCATACATATTCGTGTGGAATATTAGCGAATATTCTTTACATCACTATGTCCGCACCACTTGGTATGAATAGTCTAGCGAGGACCCATACGAGCAGTGTCGAGGGCTCTCGCACATACGTCAAGTCGTGGCTTCTCGCACAGCGACCTCAATGGTACAAACTACTGTAGTATCTATCATATATTTTCATAAGGAATGGAAAATATTTTTGCACTTTGATAGATAGGCACTAGCTGACCTAACGTAGTCATATTTGATAAGTTTTCTGGTTTACGGGACAGATTTATTTCGCATTTTTTCGACGCAAAAGTGACGGCTTTCTTTAAAATTGAAAACCAAACACAAACGGATTCCTCGAAAATATGTGAGATTGTTATAAATCTCATATTTTTCCTAACATTTGCTCAAGAGAATGAATTCAAATTTGAAGCCATTTCTTTTAACGACAGGAAAAATGCGAAAGATAAATTTGTTTTACAATCATGTATTTTTCTCACAATGCAATTTTTCGTCATTTTTTTTGTTTCTATGAATAATAATAACAAATTATTAATTGTCAAAGTAATAAATTACCTACAAGATAATTACGAATAATGATCGTTTTAAACTTCCATTAAAGTGATAAGCCATAATGTGCCAACCGTTTTCATATTGTGTAGGTACGATTAATAAACTTTTTGATACTTATTATGTATGTTGTTTTTTTAAATACCTAATTATTAAACGTTAAAACTGATGGAGAAATGTACTTTCGTCAAATATCAAATAAGTAAATATGGTATAAATACTAGCATAGTTGCAGAAGTCAGGCCAATTATTACGATGCGGCAATATTCATGGTAATAACTGTATTACGTCCCGTGGCGTGGTTATGTGGTTATATATATATTATGTGGTAAATCAATTGACAAATAAGTCGCATGTCCAATATCGGTATGTAATGATTTCAGATAAAATTTAAAAAGTAGTTTAGAACGAATTGCCCGACCTCAGAATTGAAAATCAGCGTCTAATGCTTGTTAAGTTTATCTAACTCACCTCAAAAGTTACTTTAATATGTAAAATGAGTCCACCTAGAATAATTTGTCTCCTTTGTAAATATGAAAACTGAATGATAATCGTCCATTTTTAAAGCACTTATGCATAGAGCCTAACCCCACTGCTACATATATCGGCCTCCGACGAACGTTCGCGCTAGCACGATGTTGTCACGAACTACATCGCGACAAATGCTTATGTCATAAGGACGTCGTATTATCTGGTCTGGACTGGTCGTCAAGCCGCGGCCGGCAGGTACTTGTACGGCGTACGACAAAGCAAACAAGAATATTGTAACATTCTTTAAAATCTTTTCTACTCAAATTCTTAATTCATGAACATTCGTTCCTTATATTCCTTAATTTTATGCTACTGTGTAGTGTTTTTCATTCGCCCGAAGATTACGAACTTATGATAGAGCTTAAAAAACCAGAAAGGTCATTTTGTCGTATATTATTATTGTCGTGTGTCTCACAAATATCACCTGCGGACCGTAATTTGACGCCCACTGCAGTGACGCGTCAAAGACCTTCGCGATGCAGTTGCGCGATAGGCCGATTTATCATGCTATCGCGAATCTTCGCCGTAGCCGTAGATGTGTAGTCACTAGGTATCATATACTCTTGGCTCCGTTACCCTGATAGGCACATGCCACTATCACGTTTTATTGATTTAATTATTCATCAGTAGATATTTGGGGTTACTAAAGCCTTACGATTTTATTATGTCTTATAAATACAACACATTGTTGTTCACTGTGTCACGAGAATAGTCCTTTGCTCGAAAGTGAATGGCCATGGGCGTACCGAGGAAGGGACGCTGCCCCCAAGGAATTTGTTTACCTCTCTATTAACTATCTGTTGTTGTAGTCTGTAGATAAAAATATAGTTATTAAATGTTACCGTTGCCCCCCCCCCCCTGGCCCAGGACCTGGGTACGCCCATGTAAATAGCCTTAACCTAAGTTCATTGAGTCTTAAGAGGGATAAATATATAAAAAGTAAATGACTGCACTGGCAACATTGACACGCTTGTAGATAATATGCTGTATGTAATAGCGAAACTTCACCACTTATGATGCTGGAGCTGCGCTTGCGCCTGTCGTCACAAAGCTTCGTGCAATGACACGATAAATCCAGCTGTGACCGGCTATTGTCGCATACATTCCGGACTGCGTGTGCATTAGCGCGCAAATAACTTCGGGACGATAGCCGCAACTGCGGCTCCAGCATGTGATATGACACATTCTCCAAGAAAACAACTTGAAGTTAGTAGCTGACGGTAAGTTTAACCAATCTTTTAATCAATATGGACTCCCAGAAAATCGACCTTTTGCGTGTAAGTACAGTACAGCTAAGATATACTAAAATATATTCGACCTTACTTCCACAAATCTCGTATTTGCCACCGCCTAGTATTAGTATTGTCGCATCTGAGGTCTAGTGGTTCGGTGAAGGGGTTCACTACATGAGGTCTCTGTTCGATTCCCGAGTCGGGCAATTCAAAAATATGTTTTTTCAGTTTTCTGACAAAAACGTAGCCCGTGATTGCAAAGTGCCCGGTTGGCGATAAGCTTGCCACCTATCACATACCTAAGGGACTAAGTATATTCGGCTAATCGTGGGTGCACATGTTGTACTTCTGCCTACCTCTTCAGGGATATGAGCGTGAAGGTACTCGTATTATCAAAACTCGGAAATTTTGGTATCGTAATAAAAAAAATAGAATCTCTAAAACAACAGGAATGCAGTGGCAATCCCTGGGCCGAGACGATACAGTAGCCATGACAGTAGCAATAAGTTTAGACAATCGTTCACTTTTACGAATTACCTGACAAAATGACATGATATATTTTTCAAAGGTGGGCCGACATACGCGCTTTAAATTACGCACCACGAATTAAAATATATAATTACTTAGCGTCAGCGCTTACCAGCCTAAGATAAGCCATATTAGTAAATATATTAGTAAGCCAAGTAAGGTAGTAGGTAAACTTGCGCATGAGACTAAGTATACAACTCGAAACATGTGATGAATGAGGAAGTGATTTATTAAATACCTGTGTACGGGTTACTGCACATATTTAAAGTCAATGACATGTAATTTATTTAGGTTACATAGAAACAATGTAATAAGTAAAACACGCACACATTGCACTTGCACTACGGTTGCACTTTTATTTACTCATCATTTTTGTTGTAACTATAATAATAAATCAGTGTTAGAAAGAATTTCATTGGGTTTGTCTCGTACACTGACTCTCCCTCACATATATTCTGCACTCATCTTAAACTGTACACAGACATTACAACCTGTTTCCATGTTAATGTAATAAATTCTAAAGTCTGTATGACTAAACTGTCACGACTGAACCGCTTGCCCGATTATGATGAAATCTGGCATGGAGATAGGCTAAATTTAGCTAATTCTCGTTCATAAATCAACGCATAAAGGGCTAAAAGTTCATATGATAACTACAAGGACATATTAATTCACTCGCGGATCAGTAGGTTATAACCATAGATCGGAATAGAACCATAGATAGTAATAGTATAATTATAAGTTACCAACATAACAGTTAACACCCACATTCTTGAATATAAATAATTTCATTAGTAACGATACGCTTGGAATCCCATTACTTATGGTATTTAAGGGCAATGTGCCCACCTCTCGTTACTACCACTATAACTTCTGTAAACCGGAATCAACATTTATGGTATACAAGGCTAAATAAAACAAAAGTCTAACATTCCTATTATTTTTTTTTGGATTTTTTTAACGTTTTTTTTTTTAATTTATTTTTTTACGATACCAAAAATTCTTTAGCGGTTATTATATCACAAACAGATCCCTTCATCGAAAAACTGATTAATATATGCAGACATATCTATATAAGGTCATTCCATAATAGGTGAAATTAACATAGCATTTGGTGCGTCTAACTAAAGATATCCAGCTTAAAATCAACGTCATTCAAGGATTTTTTTTTTGATTTGTATGAATTTCTATTCGTATACGAATTTTTATTACACAAATCAAAAAGTTTTACACCCTGGAATGACATATGTTTTTAGCTGGATATCTTTGATTAGACGTACCAAATATTGGGTTAAAATATTTTCACCTGTTATGAGATGACCTCATATATAAGATCATACATTTCAAGTTGGATAGAGACATTTTCTCCTGCGTTGGTCGGGCTCACTTCGAAGACTAGATCATCTGCCGTCCTGCCAGGCTGTTCATAAGAGGTGTTCCCGAGAAATTCCGCTGCGGCCAGAGTATAAAGCATCGCCTATATTGTCAACTACACAACAACGAATGCTGCTTGATCGCAACATCTCATTAATGTGCAGAAGAAATAGCGTAGGTAATAAATAGCACACATAACAGTCTTGCGGAACTCCATTTGGCATTGACGAGTTTAAGGTCAAAAGGTAAAAAAAAGGTCATGCGCCATCAACAACGACCTTAGGAAGCTTGGAAAGAAGTGCCTTGTGCCATACATACCCGATCGAAGGCCTTCGCTATGTCAAAACTGACTGCCAACGCCTATCCCTTATTCTCCACTGCCTCCGCCAATCAATTTGTTAAGTAAACCAGAAGATCCCTAACTGAGCGTCCGCAACGAAAACCGTACTGGCGGTCACTAATCAGCTGGTGCAGCTAGATACCTCAGAAGCTGGCAGTTAATAATGGACTCCATTATTTTGGAGAATAAGGAGGTTATCGCTATAGGCCGATATTTGGTCGGGAGTCACCGATCGCCTTTTTTAGGGACTGGGTGTACTAAAGCGGTCTTCCAAGTTATGGGCACGATGCCATATGGGTAGGAAAGCCGGAATAAACGCATTAAGATCGGTGCCAACTCTGAACCACACATCCTGAGCACGATAAGAGAGATGCCATCAGGTCTCTTCGACTTATGAACGTCCAAGGAAATGAGTGAATTACGCACTGCAGTTTGCAAGAACTTTAGCTCCGGCATGGAAGTGTCACACTGCGGGATGGTAGGTGGTACATTCCCTTGGTCATCCAGTCGAGTTGGCTGCTAAGACTGAGCCTAATAGATCAGCGTCCTCTTTTGCAGAATGGACTAGAAAGCCATCATCTTTGTGCAAAGGTGGAAAAGAGGGCATACAGAAATTCCCTTGGACAGCTTTGACTAGAGACTAGAACGCACGCCGCACGCCCGAAGGAAGATGAACTAGCTTCCTGCCAATTCTGCCAATGTGCTTCGAATTTGCTTTAGCGATGATTTTTTTAACAGACCTAGAGGCATGATTGTACTCCTTTCTGGGTGTGCTGGTATTTACATCTTGTGATGCCGATGCCGTGGCCCAGGCCTGCTAGGATTCCTGCTTTCGGCGTAAAGGCATTTTGCATTGGCGACCAAACCAAGTCTGAGACTTGCCACCAACAGGTACAGCAGCAAACGGAATGTAAAGTTCCATTCCCTGTAGTCATCATCATATCAGCGACGTAGTCAGCAACGACATCTGGATCTTTCAGCACACATGCCTCCATGAGTAAGATGCAAAAAAGGACCGCATCCCGTCCCAATCTGCGGACCTGTAGTGCAAGCCAGCCAGCGTGGCGGCAGCTTGGAAAACGAAGCCGTGATAAGCGCGTAATCGGCACTGTACTCCGTATTAGTCAGTGGCCCGTTGAACCAAGTGGAGCGTCTACAGACATCTGATAACTGTCCGGATGTGAGGTCAGCAGAATGTCTAACAAAGAAAGATGGTTATCCACATCTAGAACACGCGCATTACTGAGTAAGAGACTTGTTTCTTACCCGGCTGAGTTTTTACTTAGCCGGGTAAGAAAGTATTCCTTTTGGAAATATTGTGTGTGGATTACGCGAATGATGTCATAGAAAACAGCTGATTTGTATTGAATCAGTGCGAAACTAGCAAACTGCTGTTTTTCTCGTGTCCTGTCTACAGTGCCGGATTAGCCCATAAGCAAATTAGGCAATTGCTTCGGGCATCAATCATTTCTTGGGCCACCAGAAACAGGAAAAAAAATAATATTTACTAGCACATGAAGGGTAAGGCAAGGCAATGCTAAGCTACAAGGTGGTACAGTTCTGTATTGTCTCACCCGGGTCTGGTACCACCGCCTTACTTATTCCTGCCATAATAACGTCTGTGCTTGTCATTGTTATGTTACGATTTTAGGGGTAAGGTAGGAAAACTTTCGCACGTCACATGCGTCGTGTTGTTATCCTAGCGGCGGAGTCTTAACAAAGACTCCGTCACTAGGATAGCAACACGACATTAACATCTTTGGTGTCTATAGGCGATGGTTTATCTTTCTTTCAAGAAAGCTATCTGCTTGTTTGCTATCTAATGATATTAAAAAAATCACGTAATTATAAATGGAGTACGATTAATAATTTTAGTTCATGACTACAAAGGGCTATATGGTTTGCAAGATCCACGATTCACATAATCAAAAAAAGAGAATAACATTTAGTAAGAAATACGGAAATACGCTGCGTTGCGATACGGCCCGTGTCAGTGTGCTCGACCCCACATAGAGAACGCAAAGGCGTAGATTGCTTAGTGCATCAAGTAGTGTTAATCCGGCAAGCCCGTAAATAACATGAACCAATGTGTATACATGTACAGTGTCGCAAGCCAGTGCCGGCGGAGGCGGTCGGAGTGCGAGTGCCGGTCCGGGCGTCGGTGACGCCGCACAAGCGCCGGTACACCTACTACAACAAGATGTTCCGGCCCATGTGCTACGAAATACCGCGCCCGCTCACCGTATCACTTGTTTGAAATACAACCACACTTCACTTTTATAATAACGTGTTTTATTTACCTTTGCTGACGTTTAAGATAGATTCAGAAGCTTGGTTCACGCATGAAAGCCAGATTCATGTAGGTACGATGTACTAAGGAAGCTACGCTAATTTGAGTGAACTAATTTTGTATTATTTGGTAGAAAACTTTATTATAAACTAGCTGACCGGCGTAACTTTGTCTGCGTCACATAAGGAGTAGGTCATGGGGACCTATAATACCAAATCTAGAGGAACTCTAACTTTTTTTTAATTAAAAAAAATGAAGTAAAAGTGTAATCCACGAACCACTTGAAAACTATTAAACCAAACAATCATACCTACAGTTCTAATATAATCAGGAGGGATTGCACCTATGTCTGCTATGTTAGTAGGTACATGCATTTGAAGTTTATGTTTTTTTAATATCTGCGGTAAGCGTATAATAAAGCCTATTATATAGTCATCCCGCTAAGATCATGATCAGTAAGACTGTAACTATAGTAAAAAATGACACGGGAACGGGCAATAAAGGAACGTTGAGTAACAATACTGGGGTGTCAATCGATGTATAGTTTACGCTATCTCCTGGACCTTTACTCAATATTTTGTAATTAATATTACCAATATTGCCCTTTGACACATCCACTGGTACCTACCTACCTCGTCTTTATTTTCTACTTCAACTACATGCGGCTTGCTAACTCGCAGAGCAGGCTACCATCCACAGAACAATATTACTCCAGGGAGCTACCGTCTGAACTTTTTACCCCACATTCTCCCCAGGCACGCACGCCTCGCGCAGTGCTTGGTAATAATAATTATTATATCTAAAAATTGTGATATCTCCTAAGTTATTGGTTGAAATCAAATGAAGCAAATGGCGATTTCATTTAAAATTAAATACTTGTGATGAATAACTGATTTAGATGAAGATTATAGAGTAAGATCCCAGAGCCGCCAGACGTCACGTATTTTCTGATGGATGAAATGTGGACGATAGAGTAGTGTTAGTATGTACTATGATCGTATGCCTACCTGCTAACTTGGTCAAACGGCCAATTTCCAGGTATCAGGTAATCAAGGTACATAAAAACATTACTTACTTCACGTAAATTCTCATGGCTGATTTTCATATATGTTTTCGAGTGTATAGTTAAAAATAAATTGTCAATACTCCCAGACACTTTCCGTCGGCCATATTGCTTGGCAGACGCTTCAAGGGTCTCAAAATAATTAGGTAACTTCACGTAAATTCTGACGCTCCATTTTTATATATGTTCATCCGACAACAATTTTAAAACCTTTGATAAGAAGACAGACCGATCCAAGGGGCCAATCATCCCCTAAACTAAATTTTAATATATCTGTGAGTGGGAGCGCGAGAGCATTATCTACGCGCATGAGACTGAGTGAGACCGACTGCGCTGTTAAGTAGAGATGAGACATATTTACGGGAACAGGTTTCTATACTAGGTTTCAACTAAGAAGTCTCCAAACTAAGTATTCAGTCGTAGAATATACGAATATCGAGTATTTAGAAGTATTGTAAGCGTACGCGTCCCCGATTACACATACAACTTAGTAATGTCAAAGAGGCAAAAGCGTATCGAGTATTTACGAGTATCGAGTATTTAAAATATCACGCGTACGCGTCCGTGAATACGTATACAATGTACTAATCCTTTGAGATTTGGGACAAGTACACTGCAAAGGGCGACTGCTAAATATGCCAGCATTAAGGTCATATTATAATACATACATTAAAAATTCAAAAAAGCTGTCAGTCATAAGCCTGTGAACGTATTAAGGGAATATTTCATTTTTTTTACATTTTCTTACACTAAGCTACGTAGGTATTCAATATTCAATCAATTCTCGTAAAGTCGTATATTTGACCGTCTTGTTGGTCGGGTGGTTAGCGAACCTGACTACGCAATCAACGAGGCCCGGGTTCGAATCCCGTTGGTATTTTTGATTTGGTTGTTCATTAAATAAATTATTGTATTAATTACCTCTGTAGTCTATTGTATATCAGTCTATCTGTAGGCCCGGTGTTGCCATTGACTATATAAAATCCCCGGTTGGTTTTCCGGATCAGGCAATCCAAAAATATTTTTTTATCAATTTTCTGATAAAAACGAATTGACTGGGATTGAATTAGTGCTCGGTTGGCAACAGGATTGCCACATATCACATTGTGTGGGATTAACTATCTTCAGCTAAACGTGAGTGCACTGGTCTACCTTTTCGGGGATATGGGTGTGAAGATATTTTCATTCATTACAATATTTATATATGTATTTCTAGTTTTTAGTATCGTCGACTAACACTCAAACCACAAGTAAATAATTTGCTCACTTTGAGGTTAGATTGATTTGTGTAATATGTCAAGTGATTTTTATTAATATTTATAATTACCTATTATAAGATATTGAATATTGACATGTGTCGTAACTACATTTAATTGCTACCATCATATATAATTAATATATATAATTAATATTAGGATGTATAGTTAATTCATACTTCGATCATATTTCGTGTCATACATGATACTAGGACGTATAGTAAAACTCCTACTTCTAAATACTCGTGGAACTAGTTAGGGAGCACGACAGAACACTGAATACTTATTTGGGAGTGACTTTTGCTGTTGGCCTCAAGAGGGCGTTTAAAGTACAATAAAGTCAGCTGTCACCTGACCAATTTTTTATTTTATTTAAAAATTATATTAATTAAAAATAATTAGTAAAAAAAGAAAGTAAATTAGCCGACATGTAAAAATTTTTAGAACTTTTTTAATTGAAAAAATTATTTAAAAAAAATTCATTTGTAAAAAATTTGAATAACTATAAGTGTTATTTTTAAAAAAATATTTTTTAGTTCTAATTAATAAAATGAAAAAAAAAATTAAAAATGTCGGCGCTAAATTTATTATTATTTATTATAGGTCAATATGTATAATTGCCATAATTTACTTGTCTACAAATATTCTAAAAATTATAAAATATCTGTTCAAGCAATTTTCATGGCCTTAACAGCGCAGTCGGTCTAACTCAGTCTCATGCGCGTAGATCTCTAGCGCTCCCACTCACAGAGATATTAAAATTTAGTTTAGGGGATGATTGGCCCCTTGAATCGGTCTGTCTTCTTGTCAAAGGTTTTAAAATTGTTGTCGGATGAACATATATAAAAATGGAGCGTCAGAATTTACGTGAAGTTAACTAATTATTTTGAGACCCTTAAAGCGTCTGCCAAGCAATATGGCCGACGGAAAGTGTCTGGGAGTATTGACAATTTATTTTTAACTATACACTCGAAAACATATATGAAAATCAGCCATGAGAATTTACGTGAAGTAAGTAATGTTTTTATGTACCTTGATTACCTGATACCTGGAAATTGGCCGTTTGACCAAGTTAGCAGGTAGGCATACGATCATAGTACATACTAACACTACTCAATCGTCCACATTTCATCCGTCAGAAAATACGTGACGTCTGGCAGCTCTGGGATCTTGGACTATTAATACTATATGTTAATAATAACATTATTTTAAAACAATTTTGATTACCATGAAAAGGGCCATAAAATGTGAACCTTAAGAGGCAGTTCACACTTTACACCAACCTT
This sequence comes from Apodemia mormo, assembly GCA_036924255.1. Classification (NCBI taxonomy): domain Eukaryota; kingdom Metazoa; phylum Arthropoda; class Insecta; order Lepidoptera; family Riodinidae; genus Apodemia; species Apodemia mormo. The sequence goes on from JAUPFN010000022.1 coordinate 904,727, forward strand.
TAACAAGAAATCAAAATTTTCCAACTCCTAATTTTTCAAATTATAAAGTACTTTTATTTAATTAAATTGTACCATTAAATACTTTAATATTTTAAATATTGCCTCAATGAAACAGATTTTTTAATCATCAATTGTATTTTTTATAATAAATGCTCTCTGAAATCAAGTTTCGACAATTACACAAGGAAGCTATTTTCCCAAAAGGTATTGCTACTGCTAGAATCAACAAACTTAATTAGAAAAAATTTTAATTTACCAGAAACTTCCAACAATTGTGCCTGAATGGATTACTTTTTTCCTAAAATATCTATATCTAATCAATTAAGCAAATATGCCTATTTCAACGAAAATTAACGAAACATTAACTGGGTTTTTGTTATCAAATAATGATATTTTCCTATAGAAGTTGGCACAGAATAAAACTATATTCTATTCTTATGCAAAAATAAGTCACTTAAGTAGGTAATATTCATTTATTTTTTATTTCAAAAATAAATAAAAGAGAATACTATAAAATCCGCTACGTCCGTGAGCCAAAATTAGTAACGCGTAGTAATAATTAAAATATTAAATGTATCACTACTATTTTCATTTTACCACCACTAGATGCTGGTGCACCATATGGTGGACGACATCCAGCTCTCGCATCGATTAGAAAATACCTAAATTTCAGTTGGGTGATTTTGTGAAATGGCTCTTAATAGATAAAAATGTGCACTTATTGTCCAGTTTTTTTACAACTTTTTAAGATGAATAATTAGATCCTACATGATTTTTGCGTAACAACCGTTAACGCAACGCACGCCAGGAAAGCTTTCGAAAGGTAAAAAAATCTCCGTTTTGACCACATTTTTCGTTAATACTCTGATCCTGTTGGACGTAGCGTGATGTTATATGGCCTTCCTCGATAAACAGGCTATCCAACTCAAAAAAAATATTCGAATCGGTTCAGCAATTCTAAGCTTCTTTATAAATAATAATAAATAAAATAAGATTGACTTTGAAAGCTTGGAATTTATTGTTGGTTTGAAATTATTAACTATTTGATGTTTGCGGGAGAAGTCTGTCTCATGCTCGACATCTGTCGATTCTTATCTTAATAATAATAACTAAGAAATAAAAATGTTTAATTAACTTTTAAAACGTCATCTTATTGAGTCTGTTTATAACAAGGGTTCCATTAAACAACAAAACTCATAAATTACTTAAACTTTTATACTGCCATTTATGACAACACAAACCAGTGGAAAAACTGTTAAATAACAATTGAATAACTGTTCGAAAAATGGTGATAAAACTTTTATTGACGCGGAACGTTCATATAAAAAACCAAGATACACAATCAGTGTCTCATAAACGTCCTCTAAAAATGCGCGCACAATTTTAAATTGTGCGCTCATTTCAAATGGAATCGCGACGGTCGCAACGCTGTCAATTTTATTTCTTTTTGTACACTGCTTTGTAAAAACAACTATAAATCTTGCGCTTAAGGGTTGGATATACAGACATGCTTTTGCCATATGACAAATGAAATTAGCGACACTTTTGAGTGTCAGTTTTGTTCGGGATTGTGCATCTTGGGTTTTTTATATCAATGTCGCGGAATCATATTTTATAAAGTGAATTGATGGTGCCAGATTTTATATTAGTAGATAGTATAGATGTGAAATTACGCTGTAACATAATTCGTCTTTTACTTTGACAAGAGAAAGATAAGGACTTGGCATTAATTTCTATAAACAATCAAAATTATATAAAAATGGCTTTATCTCTGTCTAACAAGTTAGAATTTTCATAATAGACAAAGCTACATAGATTTTGTCAGTGTTCTAATTTCAAACCATTTAAGAAAATTAACGTCGCCTTAAACACCTTGTGGCCAAAACGCCATTACTAAAATACGCTGTCAATGTAGGTAAGTTAAAATTAAATGTCAAATACCCCTTTGATTACAAAATATTAAATTGATAATAATAATAATAATAATAATAATAATAATAATAATAATTCTTTATTTGCGCGAAATAAGAGTACAAAAAGATGTGATTAAAGTGATTTACAGTTCTTCCTACTTCACCATATAATGGCATGCAAATTTTCAGTTATATATTTATTTAAAAATGCAAGACCTATATACATTTATAAGCAAAACAAAAAAAAAATCCAAATTCTGAAATAACTAGTAGTCAGTGCTAAATTAAAATCTTACAAATACCTGTCATATAATGCAATACTTTGTCAAACAATATAAATTTATAATTACATGTCATTTATGCATTTAAATATTGGTAAATTTACATTTCATAATACTTATACAATATAAAAATTAATTTAAAAAAAAGAGTTAATATAATATAAAATACAGCGGAAATTACTTTTATCTTTGCACTTACTACTTTGTATGTCTAACAATTAAATTTAATTTTTAATTAAACAAAATGTATTATCTATTTTACATTATAATATTAATTAATACTTAGATTTTAAATTATGAAGTAAATTGACAGATTTTTATAAATATTATACATTTTTTAGAGGAAAAGCTCCCTTACATCATAAAAACATTTATTTAACAACCATTTCGTTAATTCCTTCTTAAATTTATTAATTGGGAGATCCTTAATATTATTTGGTATTTTATTAAAAATTTTAATGGCCATAAAATAGACATTTCTTTGGAATAATTTAGTGTTGCACTTTGGTATTAACAACTTATTGGCATGCCTAACAGATCTAGGATTATGTTCTATATTTAGTTTAAAAAGATGTGGGTATCTTTTGACAAACATCGCAATCTCCTTAATATACATACACGGTAAAGTTAATATTAAGTTATTTTTAAACAATGGTTTACAGCTCTCCATTGGTTTAATGTTATATATTGCTCTTAGACATCTCTTTTGGACTTTAAATGCTCTATTCACATCTACTGAGTTACCCCATAAAATTAGACCATAGGAAAGGACTGACGATACATAGCCATGATATGCACTAAGTGCTGCTTCCTTAGATACAATTTGACGTAATCGTCTTATTCCATATATAAATTTATCTAATTTAGAACAGATCGTATCTATATGTGACTTCCAATTACAATGGCGATCATATGTAATTCCCAGAAATTTTATAGTATCTATTTCCTCTATTAATTGATTATTATATTTAATTTCTATAGGTATTTTCTTCATATTTGTGTTATTAAATTGTATTAATTTAGTTTTATTTATATTAACATTCAAATTATTACTGTGTAACCATTTAATTATATTATTTACTGTATATTTAATTTCATTTTCATATTTATTTATATTTTCACATCTTATAAGTACAGTTGTGTCATCTGCATATAATACACATGGATTATGGGTAGTTTTCGGAAGATCATTTATATATATGAGAAACAGCAAGGGTCCTAGTATACTGCCTTGTGGCACACCTGTACTATTTATTCGATATTTAGAGCGTTGAGATTTTTTAATTCCATTAACAATGTTAGTAATTTCTGTGCACTGTTTTCTGTTTAGCAGGTAACTTTTGATCCATTGTAAAGCTTTACCTCTTACACCGTACTGTTCTAATTTATTGAGTAAGTTTGAGTGATTAACAAAATCAAAAGCCTTACTCATATCAAGAAACACAGCTGTAATTGTTTTTTTTTCATTGAGGGAGTCTGTAATAATTTTAGTTAGATGATAACATGCTAATGTTGTTGAACTATTGTTGCGAAATCCAAATTGCTCATTTGCCAAGATGTTGGTTTTCACAAAAAAGTTATTTAGCCTACACAACATGGCCTTTTCAAAAATTTTTGCTATAGTCGGTATAAGAGTTATAGGACGGTAATTATTAATATCTGTTGGATCGTTCTTTTTATATAGTGGTTTAATTATTGATAATTTTAGTTTCTCGGGAAATGTACCTTGATTGAAGGACAAGTTTATGATATGAGACAACGGAGTACATATATATTTATTACATTTTTTTATAATATCAGTACGAATACCATCATATCCAACAGATTGAGTATTATTTAACGATTTTATTATTTTGTATATTTCATCAGGAGTAGTTGGATATAGAAAAATTGTACTATGGTTCTTTGATTTTAGCGTTTATTTGTATTTTTCTATAGTTTTTGTGTGTACCTTAAATCTAAGGTAAAAACTAATTGTTAAAATAACATGCTCAATTGCAATATAATTTATCGATTGTTATTTTTTTTTTTTTTTTTTAATCTAGAGAAAAGGGCTTTTTCGTAGAAACGAATAAGTCGCCCATGTACATACTACATAAATAACACGCTTGAAACACAGATGATTTAGGTATTAGGTCTGTTTAAAACTAATTTGTAAAGTGTTCTGGCGGAAGCCGACCATGGTTCCGCCAGAACACTGTTACAAATACCAATTAGACTACTATTGGGATCAGACTGAGGCCTGAGGTGGCTATTCCGAACACATTCTGTAAGAATATGGTATACATCATCCAACTTATTACAAGATGGGCAGTTTGGGCTGTGCGACTTTTTCATAAGATAGGCAAATTTGTTTCCAGGAGTGTGCCCAGAACGCAACCTCAGCGCAGTTATTGTTTCTATCCTATTTATAACTGTTCTCTCGAACCATAGAGCTTTCAATGGATGTGGTTGGATTGTTCTGTACCAAATACCCTTTTCTGCCGATCTCTTGTCGAAATACTCCTTCCAACAGCTATAACATTCCTCTTTAATTGTACTGATAAAGTTAGCATAGAAAGGTCTATAAAGATAAATTATCCCGTCTGAAATAGCCTGTTTAGCCAATGAGTCGACAGCTTCATTGCCCCCAAGGCCAGTGTGTGATGGAATCCACTGGAGAACTACTTTTAGGTGTCTGCTTTGTAATTTGGAGAGCTGGTCCAATATTGTGTAGGCTATCGGTGTTCCTCGAAGAGTCGAGGTACACCGAGCCAAATGTTGAAGCGAACTTTTGGAATCTGTTAAAATAACAATTTTATCTTGATTCGTGTTCTTTACGTATGAAATTGCTTCCGATATAGCTATTAGTTCAGCCTCCATAATACAAATCTTAGTTTTGACTTGGAATTTCCTACTCAGACCGGTCTGAGGGTCAAAAAAGGCTGCACCAATGCCTTCTTGTAATTTAGAGCCATCGGTGTAAATTTTATAAAAGTTATAGTATTGGTTATTTATGTATTCAATACAAATGTTTTTCAAGTAGACAGATTGATACTCTCTCTTAGGATAATTTAGGTCTTTAATGTATGTAACTATAGTGTCACTTAAATTTAAACTACTAATCCATGTATCAAGTGAGAACATATTGAATTTATTATAAAAGTGTATGTCGAATATGTCAAACTTTTGAAAGGCTAGTGATACTAGAGGTTTCTTTTTGTTCATCCAGTATCTAGAGTTGCAAAGATCTGCTAATTCTGCAATAAGGTTATACTTGCGACTAGGCTGAATAGATTTCAGTTTAACAAAATATTTACCAGCTAAGTAAAGCCTACGGAGGTATAACGGATGTAAGCAAAGTTCGCTTTCCATAACATGTATGGGTGTAGACTTTAGGAAACCCCCAATAATCCGCATAGCCTGGTTTTGAATTTTGTCAATTTTGGTTAAGTGACATTTTGCGCTTGAATCATAAAGAAAGCTAGCGTAATCAATACGGCTTCTTATTAATGATATGAATAGCTTTCTAAGGTGTTTAGGATGTACGCCCCAGCCAGGACCACATAATACTTTTAAAAGATTGAGATATTTTAGAGCTCTCTCTGCCACTTCATTAATGTGTTTTCCCCACCTTAAAGATCGATCCAACCACATGCCAAGATATTTGACAGCGCTTACGACTTCTAGATCGTGACTATTAACTGTAATATTGACCTGTTCCCTTTTGTTGCCTTTACTAAAAACACAAATTTTGCTCTTTGATGACGATATATTGAGATTAAGGTTTCCAAATAATGTTAATAATTTATTAAGAGCATCTTGCAATTGAATAGAAGCCTGTAAAGAATCTTGTGCAGATATATAAATTGCAAAGTCATCTGCGTATTGTGTTATGTTTACTATGTTAGATACAGCTTTACATATATGTGAGTGGTTACGCAAAAAGGGACCTCAAGGGAAAATAATTGATTTCGAGTAAATCACGTTTAAAATGTTTAGTCGAAATGAGAGAGGCGCGGGGTGTTTTATGTTAGTGACGTTAGTGAGCGACTTCGTCAGTGAGAAATAGCACGTGTTTGCGATAGCTGTATTATTGGTGACTTATTTATTCGTCTTTTACTTGTCTTTATGTGCGCGCTAGAAAAAGAAACTAGTGTGCGCTGTGTATAAGGTGTAATATTTTCAAAACTGCCTCGGCTTACATAAAAAATCATTAAAAAAAAAAACTACGGCACCTAAAATTATTTTGATTAGAACAAAACAAAGATGAAGGACCATAGAATCAGAATTTATCAAAAAAAAAAACCGTTTCCAATCCCTTCAGGTCCCTTTTTGCGTAACCACTCACATATGTATCGTGGCAACGTTGAACAATAAGGGGGACAGAGGGTCTCCTTGAGCTAGACCACGTCTGGCTATTCTAGAAATATTGACATTAGTATCCTTCACACCTAAATTTCTTTCTTTTAGAAATGACCACAAGTATCTACAGAATTTAGATCCTACGCCAAGCTCATCCAATGTCAATAACAAGCTCGTGACGTCTACATTGTTGTATGCGCTGTCAATATCAATAAAGCATCCTACGGTAAAAAGATTCTTCGAGAAGCCTATTTGTATGCTTGTGACTAGCATGTTCAAATTATCTATACAGGAACGACCTTTTCTAAAGCCCACCATCTCCTCTGAAAAAAGGCCATTGTGTTCTATATACCACTCTAGTCTTTTGTTGATAATAGAATGGAAGATTTTGCAAATACAAGATATCAAAGATATGGGTCTTAGCGCTGCCTCCGATGTTACTTGTCGCCCCGGCTTCGGAATACATATCAGTTTGATTTGCCGCCACTGGGATGGGATGAAGCTTGACGTAAAAAACACATTATAAAGCCGAATTAAAATGTGTTTAGCACTTTCTGGCAGATTTTGAATCATAGAATACGACACTTCATCTATACCAGGTGCGGTATCCTTAGATTTAAATGCTTTATTAAATTCATGCATAGTAATAGTAGCTTCCAGTTTGCTGTTTTCCGAATAAAAAGATGGTTCAGGCGGACAAGTAAAATCAGGAGTTAAGTTGTTTAGAACGCGTTCTGTAAGTGAGGGATCTATCAGAGTTTCGAGGTATCGGTGACCTTTTAGCCATCTCATACGCCGCCACATATCGTTTATAGATGTGCTTTCATCAATAGTAGAACAAAACTTGCGCCAACTCTCACTTTTAGCGTTTCTTTGTAATTTTTGAGCTACACGGATTTTTTCCTGCAGTAGATTTAGATTATCAGGGGTAGAATTTTTCCTAAAAGTTGCTAAGGCTAAACGTCTTTCGGCTATTGCTTTTGACAGAATGGGTGACCAATACGGTTTAGGGCTAAAGTTTCTGCTAGGATTCTGGTTAAATTTATAATAAGGGATACTCGAATTTGCGGCTTGATTAATTATTTCTAATAGTTGATCGTAAGCTACTTGAGGGTCATTAGGAATATTAAAGTTAGCTATTTTTTTGAGAATATAAGTTCGATATAAATCCCAATCGGCCTTTTTAAAGTTTCTTTTTTTATTGAAATTTGAAGGGGTGTGATATATCACCGAACAATGGATAATGCGATGATCACTTCCCAGTGTTTCGTTAGTAACTTGCCAATTAAAATTAAGGCTTACGTCCGAAGATATGACGGACACATCTGGAGAAGTCTTGTGTAGGATACCATTTATCAATTTTAATCGAGTTGGAGTCCCGTCGTTTAAAGTGATATAATTTTTGTCCAATAAAGCATCAAATATTTGGGCACCCCTGTGATCTGTTTTGTAGGACCAGTTCGTATGGTGGCCATTAAAATCTCCTAAAATAATTGTTTTGATACAAGCAATGGAGAAGACCATTTCCCAATCTACAACAGAGGTATGTACAGAAGGTGGGCAACAGAGTGAGATTAAGTCTTCTATAAAAGGACAGTTAAAGATTTTCACATGTAGGATTTCAATTCCTGACTGGCGTGTTTGAGTACACCTACAATTGCAATCGGTAAATGAGCACAATTGAGCTTTGACTGAATTGTGCGTGAGTACAGCCACGCCTCCGTAAGAGTCTGCCCTATCTTTACGGAACACATTGTAACCTTTTATAGAAAAACTACAATCCGAACTTAACCAGGTTTCACAAAGACATACAATATGAACCTTCTCTTTACAAAGAAGTGCTTCAAAGTCAGTTTTTTTGGGGTTAATGCTTTGAGCGTTCCATTGATAAATATTTAGTTTAAGTTGTTTATCCATAATTAAAGATTTTTCCAAGGAAAGAAAAATCTTTAGGTATAATACTTACTAACATTACACACAACCATTCAACACAATTTTTCACAATACATATTATTTTTTCATTCAAGATCATCCCTTTCGCTAGCATTATTTCTCTTAAGTTTTCTAACAGTCGACTAAAACTATCACTTTTTTTAAATCCACAAGGTCTTTCCTCTTCACCGTTACTATTATCCTCTTTATTTCTATCTTCTTCATATTCCTGATCCATGCTTCCTTCTTCATTTGGCATGTCCCACATTAAGATACGTTTGTTCTTTTTCTTCTTTGGATTTTTGTCTTTCTCTTCCTGAGCTATATCATTAGTTAAAGTAGAGACTGCTCCTTGAGTTTCTCCTTGAACGAGCTTACGTTGAGGTTCTAAAAAGCTCTTTTTCGGATCTTTCCGGACGGCACTGGAATAACTTGGGTTTCCGGTGACAGCTCTTTCCAGCTGTAAGATTGGTGAAGAATTTACAGAAGGGTAAGACGTCACTTTTGGCTCTTCAGATTGGGGGACATACATTTCCCTAGCCTTTCTGTAGGTAACATTGAACTCAGCCATAATATCTCTTATTTTTTTTTCTTTTCTGAAAATTGGGCAGCTCTTATCCAATGCCATGTGCTTGTTAGTACAATTAATGCACTTGAATATCGTTGTCTCGCAATTTTCGTGTTTTCCACCACACTTAGGACAAACAATTTTCGTCGAAGGGCATAATCTATGAGTGTGGCCAAAACGCCAGCACCTCGAACATTGCGTAACTGGAAATATATATGGTTCTACATTTATCCTCATGTCATATATAAATATATGGCCGGGTAATGACGAGCCTTTAAATCCTAACCGTACAGTCTCACTTTCGATCCACCCTGTTTCTGTCTTATTTCTTCGTTTGAGACGCCGTACAACAACAACCTCTGAAGAACAAGTAATCGACTCCATCAATTCCTTTTCGGATAGGTCAATCTCGATATTTTTTATAACTCCATAAGATAGCGCGACCTCGTATGGACGGTGAAACCTCCAACCTTTATCTAATAACTCCTTGCAAGTGGTCAATTTCTCCGCATTCTCACTGTCGCTAAATTCCATAATTATTTTATACGGATTTATGTACCTCACTTTTGTGATGTTGGATATATTAAAACTTTTTAATAACTTCGCAAATGCGAATTGTTTAGGAAATATATCCTTACTAGTAACGCATAACTCCATGGTTCCCCGTAAATCTTGTATTCTCTGTTTTCGACTTTTAACTACGCTCCACTCTTCTTCTCCATCTACTCTAGGCCTTTTAAACGGTCTCGTTCCACTGTTAGTTACATCCTTTTCGTGGAATAATAAAGATAAGTCTTCGGATTGCATATTTTCACTCACGTCTTCAATATTATAGGTATCACATTCTTCATTTGCATCTAAGCCATCTTTACTCATTAGGAACAAGGTTTATAATCGCTTAAAACGATCGGTCCGGCCGCGGCCGGCCGAAGGACGCAATTCCGGGAACTGATAAGCCGAGTGTAGCACACAATACAATTATACGCGACCCGACAGCACCAGATGTGCTATGACACTGTATCGATTGTTATGTAGACAGTAAACAGCTGTTCTTAAGTCCGCCATTGTTAAGGACGAAATGAAACGGTTTCCCTTGGTTATTTCATATCTAGTAGTAGTTTCCTTCATCTAAGTCTTATTAAAAAACCGACTTCTCAAAACTAGGAGGTTATCAATTCAGCTGTAGGTTTTTAACTTACCGCTACGTACGTAGATAAGGAAGTTACTGATTTTGTTTGTACATTTGTTTGACAAAAATAAAAACAATTATCAAATGTATACTTTATTTAAATAATTTTAAAATAATACAAAGTAATACTTATACGATAAAATAAGGAATGAATATTTAAATGCAAAAAAAATCGATACAAATACAAACAGTTTTGCAAAATGCTACAAATTCCACGAGTTACCTTAAACATTTACACGAAGCCAATTACAACAATTACCTCAATGTATACAGGCTACAGATGGGGTTACATTACTGAAATTTAATTGACAGCTCCAATCCGCAACACCCGTCATTAATGTGATTGACGATTGGCTACCAATTGCAATCTTTACTGTCTAATTAAATACATGTAAATAATCAATTAGCGTCTTATTTGTGTGTAAATTAAGTGGAACTTTGGTTTACTCGTATGACAGCGTAGGTATACCATGAAGCGGTATTATATCTGCAGGCAACACTTCTAATACCTAATTGAAACACAATTTTAAATACTGCTTTAATCTTCTGAGGTCTTACCCTCTCTTTCTAACACAACTGTACAAAAAGCGACAGTGAGACCTCATAGACAGAGATGTAACGTAAATATTTGTTTCAAGTGATTAATACGAGTGCTAGCTCTAGCTATACCTAATACTTCATTGGTATAACTAATTCAACTGCCATTATTGTCAGGATGCTAATAATTGTGGTGAATAAATTAAGGAAGGTGGTGTTTGGTAGAAGCCTTGTTTCTAGTTGAGTCGCTTACAATATTATAATATTGTGTATTATCCGATATTTTCATCAGATATTTATAGGATCTGCAAAATATTTGCAGTAATATTTGTGATGTGTAAAAAGTACACTTTGCCGCCGGGGCCATTTTTTTTTTTTTGTAATTGGCTCAGTGCTAGTTTATTGGCCTCGTGTAAACTCTACAAAACTATTCTATTGCAACACTTACAAACTTGTGTAAAAACTTTAAATATTGTGAAATACAGTTCGTGTTGAGTCAATGGATATCAGACTTCTCGTATTGAACGCATAGTATCAATAGTTGGTGGCGTTTCAACAAACTAAGCGATTAAATGCGTGTGTGATGAAAAATTACGAATAAGATGTCGTAAGATGCTTTAATACTGAAACAATTTTCTTCATACACCCACTGCTTTAATTTAAATTGTATTCATTGTTATGAATGCCATGTGTTGTTACGAACAACCCACGTCTTGTGTGAAAACAAGAATCATTAAAAGCAATTCTAGGTTAACATAAACTAAGAGAATAAAATGCAAAATAGTTTCTGATCGTATGGAATGTAAACATTCTTCGACGTGTTTTTTTGCACAATTGAGATTTTTTTAATGTATTTATATGTTTTGTGAATGAATGAATGCGAATATGTGATCACAAAATTGTATTATCATCTAAAATCATATACTGCGGTGTTAATAATCAATCTTAAACTATAGATACACAATAGAGGCATGATTTACAAATCATCGTTTGACCATTTAAATTTAAAAAAAAATTGAGAGGTGTCATGGGACACCCGGATGGAACGAAGTTCCTTTCGATTAATTAGTGAAGGAATTGTAATAAAATTTTAAATTGTAATGAAATGTATATCCGGCCTGCTTTCCATAAGAGAGAGATAGAGATAGACAGAGAAACATGGGCATGGGCATGGACACAGCTTACAATAGCTTACTATAGCTAAGTATTGTGACAACTTTTCGTAATTTTTTCCGTCTAGCCCCCTTTCACAACGCGCGATAAGGAACTTCGTTCCAATATAAAACCATTACACTTTAAGAGGGGCTTACGTCCCCAGGCAACGCTTTCTGTCTGCTTGGAGTCTATTTCCAAGCTTTACAGTTTAACTGTAACTTGTATAACTTGCATATTCACCGTGCAAGTAAAAAGTTCAGTATCAAAGCATATTACCAGACGCGGCACTTAAAATTATACAACCTACGCTAATTTAAATAAATTTGGTATAAAATGTTATAAATTATGGCTAAGTGCGTAACTAAACCTAAATTTTAATTCGTCGAGTATTATATTGATATTGTGAAATGACGGATTATCGTACAATTCAGATAACGCTGTTTCAGTTAGTTCACACAGAAACGCAGTACTGCTAATTTTTATATCTTTTTTTTATAGAAGTTTACATTTTAATGGCATGTTATTTTAATGCAAAACAAACGTATTGTTTCACGACTTTGACTCAAATTACGTCTAGGTAATTAATTTCTTGCTATCTACAGCCATATTAGCTACAGCAGACAAGTATTGATAATATCTTCAATGACGAGTAAATGAGCCGACAACATCTGCCGCTGCCTGTGGTCCATTGTTGGTCCATGGTCCATGGTATAGGCTTATATTAAACCAAAAATGTAGCCTTTATTATATATTAGAAATATAACAAGTACATTTCACCTGTTACCAAAGAGAAACAATGCTCTTACATATGTTGCCTATCGGACATTTTTAATTAAAAACCATAACTTGTATAAGCAGTCACACGGATTCATATAACTTTGCATCTCTGTGTAAACTTCATTTCTAAGATAAATTAATAGTATTTTTTAAATCAGTTCATAAACTATGTTAATCAAGCAATCACTAATAAAATTACTAATAACTTAATTACTAATCGTTGAAATCACTTCATATAGGCATGTTATACGCTATAGTATGTAAACTGATATAAATAGGCCTTATCATTTTAAGGCAAATAAAAAAAAAATCTATCACCCGTTACAACTTTCAATTAGGGTAAAATCAGATAAAATATACGTGTTTTTTGTAAAAAAAAATAGGACAAATCCTATTGTGGACGATGTGGCGAATGTTCGTCGAGATTGGAGAAGCATTGGTACAAGCTACAACACTCCAAAATTGCGAAACAACTGCATTTATGTAGTACTATTGCTTCTATTATTAGCCTCAGAACAGATTCTATGTATCTTCCAAGTTTAGGCCCGTATAACCATGATGGTTAGTAGGGTAGGGCCATGGTTTGGTTGTGGGTCTGTCTGTAATATTATTTTATTTAAAGCTGTTGTGAATTTATTATAAATTGACAAGCTTAATTATTGCCAAATATATCGATCGCAGACTACTTCGTTTAAAATTAATTAGGGTTAAAATACATATTAATTGGAAGAATTTTACAATAAATTTACGTTCACGGTTCTATGAGATTTGGATCTCCTTATGTTATAGGCGAATAGGTCAGACGGGGATTAACCGATTTTGAAAAATAAGAAAACATGTTATTTTCACGTTCTATTGTCATAATGGCAATTTTTATGTAATGGAGAATGCAAAATTTGTGTTCCCATTGCACGTGTTAATCATAAAATTAAATTATTTAAATCTGAAATGTCCATGGGACAGCATCCTTTTTGTTAAATGATAAGTACATACTTGAATCATCGTGAGTCCTTTTGACGATTCTGACAAATATTCTATTCAACAACTTTGTTTGAAAGTGCTGGCAAATAATTTCATAATAACGTCACATTTATCCTGCAAGTAATTTATCGGTCATAATGACCACGTGATATTATAAATAAATATTTAACAATTCAGTAAAAGTGAACTATATATGTATTGATTCCTGTACCGAATAAACACATTTAAATGTGCCGTATTTTTGTAGGATAAACATTTTTGGGACTATTTATTAAATTATTTTACAAATGCATTAAAATAAAGTACGTGTGCTTAAGAAAGAAAAGACCTTTGTATTAAACATATTTTGATCATGATCATTTGAAAAAACGCAGCATTATCGAAATAAGTCATAAAGAGAAAATGTAATGGACTCACCAAAAGGAAGCTTCTCCCAGAATTTCAAGTATGTATTGATCATTTAACAAAAAGGGTGCTGACTTGTGGACTAAAAGCAAGGTATTTTATTATAAATATTTAAATAGATAAATCTAATTTTCTATTATTTTGGTGATCGTATTAAGGAATATAGAGCACCAGTTTTAAATTTTAACACAACTTTATAAAGATATAATTTTCCCGTCATAGGTTTTAGAATATTTCAGATTTAAATTATTATTCATTAAAAACGTATCAATATTTTATATTGTAAAAAACAAAAAATAAAGTATTAGATGAACAAATACAAAACCTTTTGTCTCAATCTCAATTAAACTTATTTACGTTTGTTATTTATAAACCGCTGGATAACGAACAAACCTGTTCGATCATGTCGTTTCAGTCTCACTTTCGACAATTTATTTCTTTATCAGTATGTCTTTTACATTTCCTACAGAGCCAGAATGAACAAAATGATTCAATAAAACAAATAATCATATTCATAACGCCACGAACAAAATAACCGTTAATCATTATTAGCAATTTTTGTTTATGACATGACAAACGAAATAAAATAGGAAGGCTTTGATAAATAGTTTTGTTTATACCATGTCAGTTGTATTGCGGTGTGTAGTCGAGATGAAGATTAAATCGGCCTGATCGGAGAAATCGCCAGGTGTGTTGTGTGTTCGCATTAGGGATGTCCGATGTTAGAAGATAAAATAACGATATTTTAACATCAATGTTACATTAAATAAAATGTCGAGCATCGATGTCAGCAGGGAACACATAATCGGAATTTGATCGCAGACACGTCATAATCGACTGAAATCTATGAACGCACAGAAAGTATTTATTTAATTGTGAACGCTACCAAACTACGGAAAAATTTATGTCTTGTTCTACCTCTGCCTAAACTGTGGTCTTGTTCGTTCTCGACTTGTTTATGAATAAAGCGTTGAAAATAAAATTATTCTTGCTTGGTACCCTAAACATTTTTAAGTAAAAAAAAATCGATGTTGGCTGACAGTGATGTTTTCCTTTCGATGTTTATCGAACGTCCAGGCTGTAGTTTCGATGTTGACATCGATATTAACATAGATATTTTTCTAACATCGGGCATCCCTAGTTTGCGTGTGTGTCGCCTACTTCTTCTTGCTCTTGCCAAGCGTGAGCGTGTGGTGTGAGTTGGCGGCCTGTTGTTTCCGTCGATTGAACTCTATGGTGTCGTCCTCGATCTTCTTGCGTAGTTCCTCCAGCCGCTTCTTCTCTTCGGTGTGATCTTTCTTCAGCTTGTCGAACTTAGCGTGCAACTGCAATGCGGATAGACCAGATTATGTAAATTACACTAACTTTTGACTTGAATCATAGTTTAGTAATTATACTACTTCGGATTAGATTGACATTAAGAGTTTGATTCTCAGATAGAATCAAATATTATGATGCTCTTCTCAAGAAATAAAACCTTTAATAACTCTTGTCGGTTATCCAGCTGGCTAGTTGATCGGTGTTAACCGGTGTCGCTCCCATTTGCTAACCTTTCTTTCTTCCAACTTTAACTTTTACAGTCTTTTTACAATAGAACTACACGCTTCCTAAATATGATCCTATCGGATAACACCGGCAGTTAGTACGCTCTGGATAATCTCAGCCAAGCTATAAACGACATGAAGTAAATATCATATAAATTTAATTAAATATTTGCGAAAAAATATTCATCCATTCATACACCGTATGAATGTGTATGTGGTTATTGGGTTCTTCGCCTTCCACCGCATCATTGCCAGTACTATGCTATAGAACTAATATGGGCACAAATCAAAGGACACGCCGCTCGAAACAATACTCATCCCCCTTTTACGGCAAATAAGATGATAAATTTATTAAAAAATGCTTATCCAGAAGTAACTGCCGAAAATGGGAAAAAGTTGTGAAAAGAACACAAAACATCATAACGTCGGATTGGGAAAATCATGTGGCATTCGATAATATACAAGAACAGGAACTTATAATAAATGTTGGGAAGAGCTCATCGAGTATATAAATAAAGATTACCTGGCGTTATAATTATTTCGTTTCATTGTCGAGTACCTACCTATTTTTTTACAAAAGCTCCGAAAATTTTAAAGAAGTAGGCATTATCAATCAAGAATTTATACGTGCAACATTTTGTAATGAAATATAATATTATACTTATATATAATATACTACTATAGTTCATAAATTTGTACAAAACTATTCTGCAGTAGTTAAGTTTCTTACATTTGGTAAAAATACGGGTCTGTTATCGTGTTACGTTTATCGATATAGCTCCTATAGTATCATTATGTGTAGCACATCACTACCCGTCCATGAAGTACAGTATTATTTGTGAGACACTTTAATGTAAACAACACAAAATTACATGGGCGTCGATCTGTCATCGAGAAAATAAAAAAAGGAAATAGTATAATAATTTATTATTGTTTACTATCGTTACCATTGTCTTTGTCACCATAGTACTTTACTGCAAGAGGATGGATTACAATTTCATTAGTTGATTTGGCATAGTCCTAGATTGTTGATTTTGTCAAACACTTGTACTATTTCACAAATATTTCACATATATTTGTGAAATAGAACAGGTGTTTGACAAAATCAATATGATGCAGTTTCACCAAATGCCGACGATGGAAAGTATAAATTATACTAGATTGTTATTGAATTCATTACAACGTATTTAATTGTAACATTAACTAAACAGAATATAAGTCGGGGTAAAAATATTTTCGTATTGTGAATGTATTATAAGTAATCAAACCTCTTTGGCTGTACTAAATGTAACTGGCTGGTTTTAATACCATTAAATTGTGACATTCTAAAGATGTAATAAAAAAAAAAAAAACTAGTTCCCGCCATTTTTCAATTGTTTTTTAAGCAAGCAAAATGAACGTATGTGATGAAGAAATTCGGTACATTTTAAAGTTTTATTACAAAAAAAAGTAAAAGTGCGACGAACGCTGCGAATAAAATTTGTGCAGTTTACGGACCGAATGCGGTATCAATAAGAGTAGCACAAATGTGGTTCAAGCGTTTCAAGTCTGAAAATGTTAGTGTGAAAGATTAGCTTCGCTCTGGACGCCCTGTTACAGATAAAATCAGTGCTATCTTTGAGAAAGTGGAGCGAGATCGACATATTAGTAGCTACGACATTGCTGAAGAACTGGATGTTGATCATAAAACAGTTTTACGTCATTTTCGAAAGTCTGAATACAAGAAAAAACTTGACATTTGGGTACCACATGATCTCACTTAGAGAAACCTAATACAATGTGTTTCCATTTGCGATTCTTTGTTGAAACGTAACAATTTCGAACTATTTCTTAAACAGTTGATTTCGGGTGATGAAAAATGGGTGACTTATGCTAAGAATGTGCGAAAAAGATCATGGTCGAAGCATGGACAAGCCCTACAGACCGTGGCAAAGCCCGGCCTGACTCGGAACAAAGTGATGCTATATGCGTATGGTAGGATTGGAAAGGATCGTCCACTATGAGCTTTTGCCACCGGGTAAAACTATCGATCCTGACCTCTACTGTTAGCAACTGATGAGGTTAAAAGCTATTGAGAAAAACCGGCTGCTATAGCTGGTGAATAGGAAGGGCGGGGTGTTCCACCATGACAACGCCAGACCGCACTCATCTATGGCCACGCAGCAAAAATTGAGAAAGCTTGGATGGGATGTGTAGATGCATCCTCCGTATAGCCCTGATCTTGCTCCATCAGATTTCCACCTGTTTCGGTTATTGCAGAAGAACTCTTTAGGAAGCATAAAGCTAACCTCAAAAGAACACTGTGAATACTACTTGTCAGATTTTTTTAATCAAAAATCTTTATTTCTACAGGAATGGGATCATGGCACTACCCACAAGATGGCAACAAGTCATCGATCAAAACGGCACATACATATTACGAATAAATAAAAAATTATATCTAAAATAAAAAATATTTTCCTTTGTATGAACAATACGAAAATACTTTTGCCCCGAACTTATATAAAGCGTGTGTAAAATGATGAAATCTAACAAAATGTTTTGTGTCTAGGCTATTGTGTTTTTTGAGTTAATTTTTTTGTTTACGATCTAAGAGTATTGTGGGGACACGGTTAGAATACGCCGACGCAGACCTTGTAAGTGAAGACATTGTGAGATGCCAATATACAAGTCTATGTAACTCACAATTTATGCGTGTGACGCAATACAGAATATGCGCTACGTATACACTGTATAATTTAATCGCTACCTAACTGCGATAACCGAATCTCAAAGGTAAAGTGACTACACGCCACTAAACCCTAAAACTTACAAACAATATCACCTGTAGGTAAAATATGTCAGTAAAATGTTTACCGTTTCCAGCATTCGTTATTAAAACCACAAAATAAAAACTCGACGTTTGAACACACTGTATATACACTCGAGGGAGATATTCACGCGTCTTCCTGAAGTAACGATTCCTACTATTTAACGCTTGTTGTAAGTAACATTAGGGAATTTCGTTCTAAATTTACATTTTCGAAAAAAAACATATAGCTTCGCAAAAAAACAGATCATCAAAGAAAAGGGGCTAACTAACTAGACTTCGGGTAGAAGAAGAAGAAAGAAGAAAGAAATCATTTATTTGCCAGAATATGGGAGTTACAAGTTATTAAAATTTGACTAAGTTACCAACATATTCTACCATGATATGGTGTGCAAATATTTTAGAATTATAATTATTTATTATTAAACTAAAAATGTTGTGAGTCGATTTTTACAATTACTACCGGATCGGAACGCGGCCACACACTGAGAAGATCCGGCGGAAGAAACTCAGCGGGCTTGTTTTTTTTTTTTTAATTATAGTTACATGATACAATTACACACATTAATTGACATCACAACTTATTTCTATGAATTACAAAATTAATTTACAAAGTTTAAACACAGAAGAAAGATAATAGATAATTTGTATCAATTTAGTTAAGTTGTACAATTTAATGTATATTTATGAACATGTTCTACCTTATAAACTAAATTTTTTAATATGCAATTTTATAAATTACATACTTGTAATTTAAAAAGAGTAATTTCTAATTCATGTTTAAATTTATTAATTACAACGTTTTTTATAATTATACACAATAATAGATTTATTATTAGATTAATATTTAATTTTATCAGCAAGAAATTCATTTACATTATAATAAGATTTGTCTAGTAGTAAATCAAATAGTTGTTTGCGGAATTTATTAAGAGGTAAGGATTTAAGACTATCAGGAATATGATTGTATATATTAATTGCCATACAATAGGCATTTCTTTTAAAAATGTGGAGTCTTTGGCTGGGCACATGTAGTTTTTCACTATTCCTAAAATATGTATTACCTAATACTTCAGCATTTGTTTTAAACAAGTGTTGATGTTTTTTTACAAATACGCATACCGCCAGGATATAAAGACAAGCTGGTAATGGTAGTATTTTAAGTTTTTTAAAAAGTGGTTTACAAGAATAAAGTTGACTCACATTACATATTGCACGTATACATTTCTTTTGTATTCTAAATATTTTTATTAAATCTACTGAGTTTCCCCAAATAGGGATTCCGTATTGCAATACAGATGAGACATATTCATGATATGCTAACAAGGTAGCGTTTAAGTTTGCTATTTCTCTTATTCTTCTTAAAACATACACAAATCTATCAATTTTATTGCAAAGGGAATCAATGTGTGCTTTCCAGTTACAATGTTTGTCAATTAATATTCCTAGAAATTTAGTATTATTTGTATTTTCTATATTGGTATTGTTAAAAAATATGTTTGAACTTTTGATATTATTATTGTAATATGTTTGAAATTCAACTATTTTTGTTTTACTCAGGTTAATTTTTAGATTGTTGCTTTTAAACCATTCTGAAACTTTAAGTAAGGTTTCAGATGTTTCCTTTACTAAAAGATTTTTGTTTTTACATTTAATAAGGAGGGTTGTGTCATCTGCAAATAAAAATGATTCATGTTCGATAGTTTCTGGGAGATCATTAATATAAATTAGAAAAAGCAAGGACCCTAAAACACTTCCCTGTGGTATTCCACAGTCACTACAGCAATAACTTGAAGTAAATATTTTTTGATGATTGCCACATACTTTTGAAATTTCAACACATTGTTTCCTTTTATCTAAATAACTTTGTATCCACTCTAATGATTTTCCTCTGATGCCATACTTTTCAAGCTTTGTCAACAGAATTCTATGTGAAACAAAATCAAATGCCTTACTCATATCTAAAAATACACAAAGTGGATACATTTTTGTAGTCGCAATGCACATTAGGATCTGTAGTTGTAGTGTGTTATACCTCTTTCTCAGCATCCTTAAGCTCAGCCTCCTTCTCCTTGACCCGTTGCACGAACATCTGCCTCATCTCCTCCTCCTTGTGCTGTAGTTCTGCCAAGTGGGCACTGCGCTTCTGCTCGAACGTTTGTTGGAACGACACCTGTGAAAACACAACACTATTTTAATATCATTTTTTATCAGTTTCAATAATCAATATATTTGAAACGGAGTTTCTTATTACACGTTATCGTTTGCGGGTGAAACTGCTAGTGTGACCC
Organism: Apodemia mormo; assembly: GCA_036924255.1. Classification (NCBI taxonomy): domain Eukaryota; kingdom Metazoa; phylum Arthropoda; class Insecta; order Lepidoptera; family Riodinidae; genus Apodemia; species Apodemia mormo. The sequence goes on from JAUPFN010000022.1 coordinate 925,453, forward strand.
AAAAATTTAGTTTTTTTATATCCCTTAATTTTTACGACTACTTTACATCTGCAGTCGCGCACGCACGCGCGCGTGTGTGTGTGCATGTGTGCGTGTGTGTGTGCGCGTGTGTGTGCGCGTGTGTGTGTGCGTGTGCGCGTGCGTGTGTGTGTGTTTGCGTGTGTGTGTGTGTGTGTGTGTGTGTGTGTTTGTGTGTGTGTGTGTGTGCGTGTGTGTGTGTGTCACACTGACCGGCTTGTTGTCGGCGTCCACGTCGGAGAAGCCCATCTGCTGCAGGCGGCGGCGGCGGTACAGCTCGTAGTGTCGCGCGTGCGTCTTCTCACGCATGTCCTCCATGTTTGTACGGATCAGCATCTCGCGCAGCTTCACAAAGTCACAGTGCGACTCGTTCTCCACTGAGAACACACGTCACCTCACATTATTATTGTAATTTGTCCTCACATGTGTAATAAATCAACGAATTATATATTTGTGGACTAATTTAGAAGTAAAAAAAATTTCTGCCAGTTTTAATTTTATAACATACGCTATCCCTGTAATCCATACTCACTAAAACCAGGAACACTATAACGAACTAAAAATACAGACTCTACTTCGTACCATCCAGGTATCTACGTGTGCCAATACAAGGCCCATAGGTGCTTAACGAGCCAGTTAACTTGAATGCCCCCATTGAAGTTGACTGGCTCGTTAAGTATTACTACAGATACCCCCGCTGACCTTTTGCTGACGCTTTATCCGGACCATTACTAGGTATCTGTGAATGTCCCATTTGGTACGTCCGGCCAAGTTCCAATTATGCGCCAATCACGGCCTCCTTTACCAGGTTGTCGTCACGTTTAGTGCTATAGATCAGCAGATTGGTTCGGGATGTGATCTTATTTTGCGTCCTACCCATGGGGGCGGACGCGCTTCTCGCTGGATGATCAGTGTCGTCGCTGAATCTATCACTGATGTTGCAGCACCACATCAGTGATAGATTCAGCGACGACATAGTTTACCAACAAGTGTATAATTCTTTATCAACATTTTTTATTCCCGAGCAATTTGTTTCTTAAGCGACCTTCAACAACTTTAAGATTTCATATTTACTGATTACAGTAAAGCATTCGACCGCATTGACCAAAGCTTGCTTCTGCAAAAGCTTTATTGGAATTCATGGTAGTCTATACCGATGGTTTACATCCTACGTTGAGAGTATATCTGAAGCTGTTGTCTTTAATGGTTACTGTTCTACATGGAATATTGTACCCTCGGGCGCCCCACAAGGTTCCTTATTGGCACCTTTATTATTCAATATTTTTATTAACAATATTTATTTGCTGTTCTACTGAAGTGAAAATTTTTCAGCCACATAAGACGACTTTTTACTAGGGAATTATTTATGGTATAGCTATAACTATATTATTATTTTTACTAATATAAATCTATGTTTTAAACAGTTTTAAGTTTTCACTCTTTCAACAGTCCCCATGAGTTTTTCCAATATTTTTAGATACATAAAATATCACAGATATGCCGTTTTTTGCGCCACACACGACTCGCTCAAAAGAAATATATGTAATTGATATTTAATTAGCCTTTGTGGGACACATGTTAACATAGATTTTTTTTGTGTTAACTAATTTCTTATAATACAGGGAAACCTAGTTTAGGAATTAGTGACAACTTTTGTGCCATACATGTGATGATTTTCTGTGAAATAAATATATTATTATTATGACAATGTTTTTCTTCTCAGTTCTTGGACTGGTTTTAACTAAATTTACGCACTCTGTAGCCAAGTAAATAAAAGGTGTGAGTGTAATATGTATGTGTTGTGGTGGATTAATATGATAATATTTCATCCTCTTCTAAGTGCATAAATTTTCTTACAATCCTGCATGTGTTAAATATGGAAGCTTTTTGAAGGGTAACATATAAATTATCTTTTAGATATATAAGTTTTAAGCTATTGTGAATCTGTTTCGGTATGATATTTGTGGCTGAAATTACTATTGGCACTATGTATACTTTTTCTTGTCTCCATATTGTGGTAATGTCATGTTTAAGCTCTGTGTTTACTTATTTTTTCAGTTATGGTATTTTGTTTGTTATGTTATGTTTGGCACGGCAATGTCTATAAGATATGTTATCTTCTTGATTCTATCTGGTAGAGTAATATCTGGTGTATTGTAAGGAATGGTTCTATCGGTAAGTATCGCGCGGTCGCAATGGAGTTTATGTGTGGTATTCTGTAATACATTTGGGGTTTGGCACTGACCCTGCACGGTGCCCCAGGGGTACTGCCTGGCGCGCACGGTCTTGTTCCCCAGCTTGACGAAGTCGGTGCTGCCGACGACGGCGAAGGGGATGTGCGAGTTCATGCTGCCGTTCACCTCCGACACGGACTCGTCGTCCACCGGGAACTGGTAGATCTCCACACCGTTCGCTTGCAGCTCGTGCATTATTTTCGACTGCAATTATATTATACAGTACACGCATTAAATTTACCACTCAACTAGCTTTTGCCCGCGATTTTGCTCGTGTTAACTTCATTTTAGGGAAGTGGAGAAGATTAGAATGAGACAAAAAGTAGCCTATGTCACTCTCCATCCCTTCAACTCTCACCACTTAAAAAATCACATCAATTTGTCGCTGCGTTTTGCCATGAGAGACGGATACACAAACACACTTTCGTATTTATAATATTAGTATGGATTAAGCATTTAAGGGATTGTTTCGTGACTTGCCCTACCAAGTGACTAAGATTATAATAAGCACAATAATCGCCCTAGATTCAGGTAACATTTGCGTTTTTTAAAAATTTATTATTAAGAAGCAGTACATTTAAACTTACATAGTGGCATTAACAGAATCATAAAATATTGGTGATGGCAATACTAAATATTAATTAAAAAAAAAACACTAATATAAACATGGAATTAGAATATGATTTTAATACAGATAATAGTCATTTATATAAGCTATCGATTCATGTATAAAACATATTCTTCTAATACGGCATTATACCTGAGAAAAACAAATAAGGCCGAAAATAATAAAAATACATTTTCCACTTTATTTTACCACAATAAATGGACAAATGTCTTAAGGGTAGTACAGTTATATCTCCACAATTAACTGGCATGATCAGTTTTATAATATCCAATTTATTTTTTGCAAAAAAATCATTTAATAAATTTTTAAACCCAGATATAGGTAAACTTTGAAACGGTTTTTTAAAAATACTAAAACCTGTATCGCATTGAGTGTTTTACTCAGATGTTTGTAATGATATTGACTAAGTATTTTCGAATATAAACAAAGTGAAACAAAATCGAGGTCCTTAACACACTGTGCCCCACCATAATTTTTTTATCTACAGGCGACGGTTATCTCTTTCCGGCAGATAAACCATCCGTTTATTGATCTTCTTATTTCTTACTTAAATGGTAAAAACCAGAGGGTTGGTATTAATGGTATACAACCAACTGGTGGTACTGTAACCATAGCTTTCATCCCCACAGAGCTCCATTCTTGGTCCATTTTAACAACTGGACCGTGTGTATTAGTAATTTGCGAGATTTATAACCTGCAATAATCTACACCCTTAACTCCTCTTGTTATTAATACAACATTGGCATTATAGATGTTCCGTATGATCAGGGAGGTATCAACTACAATGTTACCATATTCTATGGCGCAAAGTTCAATATTACCTTAAATTTCTGCAGTTCAGTCTTGGATATGGTGTCAGCCTTGGCGATTATAGGAATAATGTTCACTTTAGTGTCTAATTTCTTCATACAAACTAGGTCAATAGACTTTAAACCGTGACCTGAAAAATAACATCATACAAGGTTAAAAATATTATATTCATTACTTACACGTATATAGTCCACATCCGTGCGATTCTCGAGGCACTTTTTGCCCCGCACCACTCCTATGTGGAACGAGCTATCGGCAGAAATTTTTTCGAACGGATACGACTTAGGGACCTTCAAGAAAAGAGCCTAGTCATTCTTAAAAGGCCGGCAACGCAACAAGACCCCTGGTAGTGTAGTTGTCTATGGGCGGCGGTAATCACTTACCATCAGGTGAGCCTCCTGTCCGATTGCCCCCGCTTCTATATAAAAAAAACGTAATAAAGTATTTTAGACCGATTTGCGTAACACGCAACAGAAGCTTCGTCCGCATGTAAATTTACATGTCGTCAAAAATTTTTCTTACAAATTTCATCCCTTTAAGGGTTGATTTTTGAAAAATAGTTAGCCTATTTTTGACCGCGGATTTTTATTTATCTCCATGCCAAATTTTATTAAAATCGTTTCAGCGGTTTAGCCGTGAAATCGTAACAAACTGACAGACTACTATCGCATTTATATTAGTAACTAAAGTATAATATTAGTATTGATGTTACCTAAGGAGTTAATTTCTTGTGTTACTATCGTCTCTTTCTCTTCGTCTTATTGTCTATGTTAAGACGAAAGTTTAATATGGTAACTAATGATTGTATTACATAAATAAATAAATAAACATTCACAAGACAAATTACACTTACTGATCTAACGACAAAGTAAGCAAATTATTTGCTTGTGCTATGGGTATATAGCCAACGATACTAATACATAGAAATATATAAATACTAGAATATATTTAATAAATATCCAAACCCGGAAATACAAACATTTATGCTCACAAATGCTTGTCCCCGGCGGCGATCGAACCCGAGCCCTGTCGATTGCGTAGTTAGGGTCGCTAACCACACGACCAACGGGGCGGTCATATTAAAGCCATTATGATACTACTGTACTAAGATTGATTTATTTTCGTTTCGTATTAGTTTTTTAGCGTCTCCAGACAACAGTCTCTTAACAATCAGGACAACCATCTGCTTAGCCGCTTTTCTGTCCTTTATTATGAACAGCAAAGTCATCCGGAAGTTGTCAAAGAAAAATCTTGTTTATGGCGCCGAAGCGACGTTGTCGTGCTAGTAAAAGTTGTACCGTTACAGTGACCGAGTGAGACACATTGACACTTACTCCACGCGCTCTGAATACATCATTGCATGTCAAGGGCATACGTTAATCGCGGCCTACTCTATAAGAAAATAACGAACGGTTTGCGCGTCATACTCGACACAAACCCCAATTACAAACTGAACGTAGAACTACATAAAGCATTACCTTCTTATATCACTATATAACAAGTAAGCGGATAACTGTTACGGTGGAAAGAGATAACCATCGTCTAAAGATGTTTCTGTTGCATTGCTGTACATGTAGCAGGGATGTAATGCCACATGCATAACGGCCACCTGACCCTTGAAACTGGCAGTGTTATGTCGATGTCACTACGATAGGGAAGGTAAGGTGATAATACCAGGCCAAAGAAAAACATCATATAACTCGACTATCTAATAGCCCAGAATACTGGAGACTACAGAAGTCAATGTACATACAAATAGTGTTCGATCAACGCACACATAGATACCTCTCGGAATGGTTCGTTAGTCGGTACACCTTTCCGAGATATCGCGTCCGTGAGAGGTGTCTGTGTGCGTTGCTCGAAAAAACACTTGTATGTGCATTGACATCTGTAATCTCCAGTATTCTGTGCTATTAGTCTGGTTGATAGTGACAGGTTTGGCGTTCGTTCGTCTGCAATGAACTGCCTAATAGGCCTGTGATCTGTTTATTATGGACATGGACCCGGAAGCTAATCTCGTTCATATTATGAATGTATTTTTTTAATAACTTGTAACACCCATTATCTTGCAAATAAATATGTATCATTGGGTCGCGAACGTAACTTTCTTTGGGACATGACAGGCCAACGGTTTTTATGCATTTAGCCGCGAATTGGCTTCATAATCTATCTAAATTCAAATTAATTTGTAATTGCATTATTTATTGACATTATACATATGGATTAAAAATAATATTAATAGTAGGTATTTACACTGAAAAATAATTATTTCATACAAAACTTTTTAATGATGATGATGAAACAAAAAAACTTTTTGATTAAAAACCACATTCATGTGTTTGAAGGTTATATGCAGAAGAAAACATACATGTTATGTTTGTATTTTTGTTAGCAAAAGCAACAGAATCGATTTGGATGAAATTTAGCAAAAGCACAAAGGAAGATGACCTGGAAAAGCACACAGAATACTTTTATCCCGATAAAATATGTTGTTCCTGTGGGATTCACCATAAATTTTTGCAACGCAGCGAGCTATATGATGCAGTTAAATATAATAATATATAAATAATACTGCTATAAATTAATATTTTAATTATCGAAATGAGATAATAAACACATGTATACCCACTTCACATAAACACATACACATAAAAAATTATGTGTATGTATTTTCGTTACTGTACAGTCATTTATACAACATAAAAATAATAATGACTCGAAAACATGATGTTATAACCTCTGCTGGTAATATCCCTAATGTACCATATTGCAGAGGACGGAAAGGAAAACTAACATTAATTGAATCGAGCGTAAACACAACAGCGCGCACTCTTATCAGCACAACGGAAGTCATTTAACCAGGACTGTGTGGTCCATATAGAATGACCATAGGTTTGTCATATTACTTAGTGACTGTTACTCGCGATTTCATTCTTATGACCCAATACCATTACTTACTATTATTGTTCAGCGGGGTAAAAAAGATATTGGAGCCTCCTGGATATTCTAGTTTTCTAATAGTAAACGAATTATTAAGATAGATTTAGTAGTTTTTGAGGTTATTCATTAGATACAAACACACAAAATCACAAAAGTCCAAAAATACTAAGGTTTTCCATTAATAATATAGATATAGATTAAACTGTAGATACTCGGCAAAGCTGAACTCAGTATCTATAGCGTTTTAATATTTTACTATTAGGTACACTATAGCGGCTTTTTTCACTTTAAAAGATCACATTAGCAACCCACCACTCGTATCTCGCAAAACACGAGAAACAGTATGGAGCACCCTAGTAACAAGTCTTTAAGGTTGATAAATAAAGAGAAGCGGATCTAAACCAATCTAACCAGTGAACCATGTCAACAAATTTTGCTTACAATTATTTATTTATTTTACTTATAAAGTTGTTGTAAGATTGTTGTTCGTCGTGTAGATTTGGACCACTTTTTGAAGAATAAACGCGTCAGTACCATTGTGAATACTGGCTGCAGCGCCGGCCCTGTGGTAGAGCGAGAAGAAAGGTTGCTGCTGCTGATGACAAGGGGCGCTCAATTGCCAAAACCAAGAAACAATTGAGAGCAAATAATTTGGGATAGCGCCTATACAGAAGCGCTAGGCTTCATGCCTATGTGCGGCCGAGTACACTCGCGTCGTTTGTAATGAAATAAAATGAAATTTATTTGCTCAGAATACGATACAATCTTATAGGTTTACATAAGTTATAATACATCCACGTATTCTACAAAATTGGCATGCATTTTTTTTAAACAAATATAATTATAAATTAAAACTACTAATTTAATATTACTTCGACATCAAAAATTGACCTACAATAAATTAGAATAATTATACAATCGCCATATGCCTGTCCTGGTTAATATTTCCAAAACTTTTAAATAACATTATTATTTAGTAATCTAATAATAAACTTAATCTACTCTATAATTATTAACAAATGTTACAAAATATCCATAACATGAAAAGTAAAAACGTAGCAAAATATCTATCAAATTTAATGTAAATGATGAACAATCTTGCTTTACACTATACAAGGACTAGAACAAGTGCCTACTAGCTGATAAAATCATATAAAATGTCGCTTGGGTTTGGTTACAATTTTTACTTACTTACAATTTTTCCCAGCACGCGCGTACCGGACGCCCTAAATTTTTCACAAACGCGTCTGTGAAAAATTTAGGGCAAAAGTGGACGTGGTCGGTTTACAGGTAATGTTGCTGACAAATTTATACATATGGCATCACATCCGCCACAGGGATGTCCAAGTACGAATAATATTTTGATGACCATAGGCAGTGATATTATCTTTTCATTATTAGAGCAATCTGCCTGTTTGCTACCATATGCTGTATAAATTTAGTAAGTAGCGATTTTGTCAAGTTTTTTCTGGAAGGTGTAAAAAGTTGACGACCGATTCACAGTAGTAGATATAAGCCCATTAGCCTACAATAACAAACACACACGGACACACGTGTTGAGGCATTTACAAATGTGACTCACAAATATCCTTGCATTCTCTCTAGTGATACTGATGACATCATATTACCGTATCAAAACGTAAGTCAAACAGTTTTAAATATAAAAGAAAACACTTCTAGTAATCCATTGTTTGTCAACACAATATCGGCGCAATACAAATACAATAGAATGCAATAGGCATGCACCGCGCAATATGAACTATTGTTTACGCAGTGGAGAATGCACCGTATTATTTGTATTGTTCGATGCAACCGATCTCCGGTTATTGCGTGAGTGGCGCGACACACTTGTTATTGGAAATATTTGGGTCGCCTGAATATTTCAAACAATTAACCAACGTGGGCATTGTTTCGGGGTATACATTACATATAAAATTATGTATGAATTGATTTGCAATTCATGTGAATTTATTAATTTTGTTAACTGTAACATAAATGGCTAAGCAGATATTAAGTATATGTTGTCGATTAGGATATGCGGTATATTTCTCACACCACTAAAGATACTTCGACGAAGTCGATTTATTTCTCACTAGCTGTGCCCGCGACTTCGTTCGTGTGAAGAAAATTCTAAAATAAAAACCCGCATAGTTCCCGTTCCCGTGGGATTTCCGGGATAAGAACTACCCTATGTCCTTTCTTGGGTCTCAAACTATATTTGTACCAAATTTTATCCAAATCGGTTCAGCGGTTTAGCTGTGAAAGCGTAACAGACAGACAGACAGAGTTACTTTCGCATTTATAATATTAGTATGGATTCTAAACTAGCATGTTGCTGTTACAAACAAGTATGCGTTCACAGGCGTGTTTACATTAATTAATGTAGCCATCTGAAATCTGTATATTATATAAAAAGAAATGACCTGACCAACTGACTGTACACCGACATATCAACGCCTAGCTTTAAACCCTTGGACCAAGAAGGCCGACATTCTTTAACAGAGGTTGTTCTTAAATGTAGACGAGCTAAGGATATTTCTTGTGTGTTGTGTGTTAAATATTTGAAATGAAATATCTTACATCGACGACATATTAAGTTGCTCGCAAACAAAGCTGCGGTCATTTAGTATTCTATATAGAAATAAAAATTAACTTTTCACAGGTTTATTAATCGCCAAAATAGGTAGTAATCCAATTAGCCGCATTTTACGGTCCTGATGAGGACTACTGCTTGTTTCTTGCGATAACCGACATTTACGTGGTAATCTGAAGTACAAGGATGTTGAGCACATCAACAGGAAATTGACGCCATTTTAAGATTTATATTTTAGGATACAACCTCGACAAAATAACAGTAACAATTTACACTCAAAGGATCGAACTTTCCCCCTGTTGCGTCGGTCCGGGCTCCTTTGAAGAAAATACCAACTGCTGTTCAGCCAGGCAAGTCCTAAGAGGCGACCGATGGCTATACGTGTCACTAGCATGTGGTAGAGATCTGCAACGTTACGCCCGGGTATTTGGTACCACCGCCTTACATATTCCTGCCGCAATAGCGTCAATGATTGTCATCTTCGTGTTCCGGTTAGGAGGGTAAGGTAGCAGGTACACTTATTAACGTTTTTGGAGTCTACAGGCGATGATTTTTCTTCCCATCAGGCGAGTCATCTGCTTGTTTGCTATCTATACTAATATTATAAAATTGTAGAGTTTGTTTGTTGTTTGTTTGTACGCGCAAATCTCGAAAACTGCAGAACCGATTTGAATAATTATTTTTGAGTTGAATAGGCTGTTTATCGAGAAAGGTTATAGGCTATAAAGCATCATGCTACGACCAGTAGGAGTGGAGTAAACAAAGTCCGCGTGGACGAAGTCGCGGGCAATAGCTAGTCTTATGATATAAAAAATAAATCGTATTTCAAGTGTAAGTTTAAATACGAAGTAAAGAATAATAAAAATCACCTCTGTGGTCTAGTTCTAATGGTGCGATGTCTGTGTTGGCCACACGAGGTTCAGTGTTTTGATAAAAACAACGTTACCCAGGATTGAAGAAGGGCCCGGTTAGCGAAAGCCTTATCATCTATCACATTGTGGAACTAAGAATCTTCGGCTTCTCCGGCAATTAATGCTTCACCCTTTATAAGGTGAAGTGCTGCTATTCGACTCTCCTGAAGATACTTCGGTTGCGAAGTGAAACGTGCGTTGAGTACATAATTTATGTGTTACTGCTTTGCTTCTGACGTGGAAGAAAGTGTCGTGGAAGTGGGTGGACTATAGTGCCGCTGTGGTCTTCTCTAATTTCAGACGTTGGATAGGTTTACCCCATTTCCTACACTACTTTTCATTTCTTATGTATCACAACAGTTCCATATAAGGTTTCGCGGGAATTTTGCAAATTAAATACCATAATTTCTTCTTTACGTGACATGTCTGTTCACCAGGTCCATTAAGAATGAATATATTGTAGTTTTTAATGATTAATTATGATATGGAGATAACAAAAAACTAAAATATTTGTAATAAAAGATAAAAATTAAGAATATTTTAAAATAAACTCGACAAAAATAGATAAGTCACGTGTCAGTAAACGCAAATCTTGAAGTGTTACGTCACTCCGTGGTAAAACGTCAGCTTGATACTGTTATTTTCATAGAAATAAAAAAATAGTTGGCCTATTCTTCAAAGGAGCCCGGGACCACCGGGGCGGGTAAGCGCCTAAAGTGCTATTATTTAAAGTTAACCATTAGCCCGCGGGACATCGTTCTGAATATTTAATTATGAATATATACATAGTTTAAACTTTGTGAGTGGCTTGCTTTTAGCGAGTTTACCACACTTTCTATAAACAACTTTTTTGAAACTGGCAGAACGGCAGTTGGCCTATTCTTCAAAGGAGCCCGGGACTGGGGGACCATCAACACGATGTTACTATTCCTGTCCCAGTATAGTAGCCGGTAAAATTACGCATGTGGCATTAGTACCCCGCCACACGGATAGCAACGTGCCATTTAAATCTTTGGTGCGTAGAGGCGATGGTTGTCTCTTTCCACCCGGGGAGCCATCTGCTTGTTAATTGTTTGCTATCTAATGATAAAAAAATGCCTATGATAAATTTGTTCTAAAATCTCAAAAATTTAAAATATTGCGTGTATTAATTAAAAATAATAGATTACGTGAGCATTTTAAACGTTGTGACGTCTGTATTTAATAATAAAACATTTGAATTAACGAAATCGTTAATACAAATGTCATTAATTTAATTAAGCAAGACAAAACAATCACACATACGAGACACAAGAAAATTACTTTTATCTCTAAGTTAGACGTAAAAATAGTGCGTGGAATGATATTAGCGATATTAGAAATGTTTATACATGATGAGAAAACTCGAGAAAGTGACAAAATTATATGTAATCGGCACGCCGCTGGTGCTAATGCTAGCATGGCTGGGGCTTAACAAAATCAAAATTTGCAGATCAGTACCGGTAGTTTTTTTCAATTATTCACTTTTGACGAGTCAGCATTTTTTTCGGTTCCTACTTTTTAAAATCGGTCCTGTACCTTGAGTTACATCTTTACATAACTTTACATCTTTATGACATTACCTTTACCTGTCGACTAAAACCCGGTCGAAACGATGTTAGTGAAATCTACTAGTCTTTTCTCGCTTTTACAATCTGCCTAGGAGTAAGACAGTTGATTTATTCTTCAAAAAGGGACTGGAACAATACAAAAATTTAGTACCGTATAGTACCGGAAAGCAATGAAATATTTCCTCAAAAACGCATACAAGGCCACATAATTGTATATGAACACGTAATTAAGCAATATTTATGCTAATCACATATCTACTTTCTCCAAGAGCACGTGCATTTAAACGTATACGGTCCGCAAATACATTTTTTAAACAACTCAAAAGACGATGTGTTGTTGGCGTTACTTTCCAAAGCATATAGCATCGCATTTTATAAACCGATCCAACTAAGATCACGTGTATTTTTTTTATACAAAGGCTTTTATTTTTTACAATATTATTTTTAAACAAAATTAAGTAAGTATAATGAAATTTAATTCTGAAAAAAATATTTATTAGTTTAACGCGGCGCACGGGAGGGGAACTCGTTGCGCCAGCGCCAATCACGCCGAGCCAGTTACGCTGCGCTTTTTTTTGCGAATTTCGTATTCAACGAAAAATAAATACACGTGATATCCCACAACACCCCCTCGCCCTTGTGATGTTTCGTGATATTTTTCTGACCCCTCCTCCCATTTCGTGCCTTACGTGATTAATGAACGATCCCTAAATATGATAGAATCACAACCCATATCGCAAAACGACCATTCGGTGATCCATGGCAAACCGGAACGTCTATTAACGTGTAGTTCAAGGAAATTGGCGAAATGATTTTATAGCACGGAAATTGGAGATGATACTTTTTATAGCGTGGCTTGTGTGGCCACCTCCCGATCAAGTAGTAAAATTAAGTATGTTGACTCGTCAAAAGTATTCACAAAACACATAATAGATTTTTTTTTATTTTGAACAATATCCATTTTCTCGAAAGATTTTAAAAATGTTTGTCTGGCAGCTAGGGTTCCCAACCGTCCCGTTTTCACAGCCTAAATCATGTATACCAGTAATGCGTGTTTGTGGGCCCATAATCATTGCAGGGCGTTAATATTCTTGTAGATCTGCTAAAATACATACCTGTGGGACAAATGAAGTACAGGCAGACGTGTAACCGGCTATCGTGATATGACGGTATGGAGCGTTTAATTTTCAGCTCCTCCTGGAGGTAAGCTTCGAACTGGGCGTCAATGTAATCCACAACTGCTTTAAAACTGTCTTCCTTGTTCACCTGGTCTCCGTAGCCCACCGTGTCGCAAATAGTCAACTAAAATAAATCATATCATCATCTTGAAAGAAATGGTCATCACACACTAACGCACCAGCACGGAGGCGCTCAATGCTAGGTACAAAGTTACAACTTGACTTTTTTATTTATTTTGTGCGGACGACATGAGAGTTATTTCGGGAAAATATAAAAAAATTAAAAATGTAGGTATTAATACAATTATAAACTCCTTAAATCTGTATTAATGTTTATAGTCTAAGATCCTACTATATAGAATGACCTTCACCAAGCTAGTTAATGGATTAAAAGTATTTTATATCAATTAAATATGTCAACAAATACATATATTGCCAATAGGATGACTAAAAAATTTCAGTCTAGAATATGATTATTAATTAATAATTAATTTAAAAAAATATTTAAAAAAAAAATTTTAAACATTTCACTAGGTTGGATAATAGATAATTTAGTACCTAATTAGGATAGTGTATAGACAACTACACACCCCCATTTTTGAGGTCCTAACAAATTGTAACGAATTGTATGCTGTATTTTTATATGTTTATGTATTAGATTATATGTTTATGACTTAGAACAGGCCCTATTTAGATTAGACATTACATATATATTATAATATTCTGAATAAGGTCTAGGGTAGTTTAACACATAAAGTGTTGTAAAGTCTCTGTAAATATAGTAATGATATGGGGAAAAAGGGACCATTAATGGGTTCTGTTTTCGCTTAGTTTAATAAACAGTGGTAATCGTCATTGTGGTGATCTCGGCATTTTATTTCCACGGCAAACCCTTAACCTCCTCCATCCACGGCATTACAGCTAGAGAATCGAAGAATTAAATTAAATACAGTCCACTACTCTCCTTCGGCTGAAATATACAAAACTGTTACCTTGAGTCGCACATTGCTCTCTTGTAGTTCATAAGTATGCGCTTTGAGTTTAACAGTGGGCAAGTTGTGTGGGCTTGGACTTGACTCGAAGTTTGTATTAAACAGTGAGTCCATGAGGGTTGACTTGCCAAGACCAGTTTCACCTAGAACAACAAAATTACTAAATATTAGTCACTGATAAGACAACACACAACATAGTTTATGATAACTGTGTGACCATCCAAAGTGCTCTTCCAAGAATAGACCAACTGCCATTCTGCCAGGCAGCAGATTAGCTATAAGTGTCACTACCACCATGACTACTAGGTAGGAGTTCCACAAAGTCTGATGATGTCAATGTTTGTTACTATTGTTTTTCAGTTTGAAGGGTAGAGTAGTAAAATAAGTCTCAAATCTAGTAGTTAAATTGCCACCACTAGTACAGATAATATTATGTAGCCTCTGTTACTGTTAAAGGTTTTTTTTTTAATATAGAAAGTGTAAGTAGTGCCTCAGACACTACATAAAGATAGTTAATGCATATAATAATACTGATTTAGCTATAACTCTGGCAAATTTCACTTGTCAAGAAATACACAATCAGTAACAATTAAAACGTAATGTTAATCATTATGTAAGGCAGTAGGAATTCATTTAGCATTTATACTACTACACATACATATTAAAAACAAATGCATTACTGCTTCTTTCAAGCAATTGTTAGAAAATCAAAAAACATTCAGACAATCTCTTTGATAAATTTGACATTCATTGATAAATAAAGTAATTAGAAAAATAAAAATTTAGTTTGAAATAAGTTAATAAAGAAAAATTTTTAACCCAAATGTAAGTCATATTTTGTCCCAATGAAATAAAAAAAGGATTCAAATAAAATTTGAGATTTTAGTCCACACTAGTCCAGGCCCCCTCTGAATAAAATACTATCTGCCATCCTACGACATGTCATGTCACGGCTAAACATGTCACTACCATCATGTCCACTATACTTTGTAAAATATAGCATGAGTCCTATGACAGATGTCAATTAAATAAAAGCAGTAACTTTGTACAAGCATCACGTTCACAATGTTTTTATGCCACATCAAAAAATGTCCCATTGCCACAAGTCACATTTATTACTATTGAAGTAATCTTCATATACATTTGATAAGTGAAAACTCCCTCCTTAAATTGATATTGTAACTTATTAAATTCAAAGTGAGAATTAGTATTAAAATGTAATGCATATGCACATACAAGGTCACACTGAAAGGCAAATTACATAGAGATGAGAATATTGATAAACGTATAACTAGTAAAAATATAACAATTATTAGTTATAACTTATTATATTTGCAAATAATTAATTTTTATTGAAAGTATTATATTTGCAAATAATTACAAACTTGGATGTATTCCATATAAATGTAAATATTCTCGGGACAAATTACACTTACTGATCTAACCCCATAGTTTCCCCATGTTGGTCCTGGGCTCCATTGAAGAATAGGGCAACTGCCATTTTGTCAGGCAGGTCGTAAAAGGTGACCGAGTGGCTATGCGCGTCACTACCATCGTGACTACTAGGTGGTGGAGTTCTGCATCGGCTTGACTGGGTCTGGTACCACCGCCTTACCTATTCCTGCCGCAATAGCGTCAGTGCTAGTCACTGTCATGTTCCGGTTTGGAGGGTAATGTAGCCGGTAAACTTATGCATGTGGCATTAGACCTTGCCACAAGATAGCAATGCACCATTAACATCTTTATATAAATATATAAAGATGTTAATGGTCCTTGTATAAAGGCAAGGGCTCACATACAGACTGCAATAGCTATAGGGCCATCAGTTTGATCAGCTTAGCATTGAAGGTATATAGTAAGATCATTGAAAGTAGAATGCAAGGGAAGTCCGAGGGAATGTTGTGGGAGGCACAAGGGGGTTTCAGATCTGGAAGAGGATGTATGGATCAAGTTTTCTCACTCCGCAACATCGTAGAGAAGCATCTGGCTGTCCACTAGAAGGTTTTCTGCAGTTTTGTGGATTTGAAGAAAGCATTTGATAGAGTTGTGCGAAAGAAACTTTGGGACATTTTACCCAGTTATGGTATAGATGGGCGTCTGCTGCGTGCTTTGCAATCCATGTACTGGGATTGCAAAGCATGTGTTGTAACGTGTAAATCCCGTTACCTAATAATTCGTTAAAATGTTCGGACAAAATAACCTTTGCATTTAGTATAGTCAATCGAGACTGTTAAAATGTTGAGTCGCCCTTATTACTTATTGATCCATGGCATAGATACAACTTACACTTGTCAATGTCATAGCCTCAAATGTCTATTCCTGGCTTTTTCTGTCAAAAATGTAATTCAGCTAAGTTGTGTCTAAAATATTTAAAACTTTTAAAAATAGATAATGGGCATAGTTCGCCTACATTTGGTCGAAAAACTTGAAACACGGCCCTGAAAAATGCGTGCCGTCTAAGTTTTGTGTGGTCGCGGGAGATTGCCAATTTATCGAAAATGTGATATTTTTTCATGCACGTGTTCGGCACCTATCTGAAAAATATACTCGGGAAAGGAAGGAGGGGTCGCTGGAGATCGCCTAGAGCGAGAGCCCCGATTTTTCCAAGCACGATCGGAGAGATGTCCGCGGACGCCGTCCGACACATGTCCAATTTTCCGAAGGCCTAGGATCTCCCCGTCGCGCGGAAAGTTTTGCTGATTCCCGGTATGACATCATTTTTTTTATGTGATAATTTTGGTAAAGCAGTGTATGACTATGAACTTTGAACACTCTTAGTATAATTATAGTTCGTAACCTATTATAAATGCGACCCTAACTTAGAGACCAAATACATACCATCCATCCGAGTCAGCCTCCTCATTTCATCTCCTGCCTTATTGTTCGATTTTGTTTTTCAGATCCTGAATTTATTTGTTTTTTTGGTAAGTGATTACCTCGACAACCCGCCTCAAGATTAATAGTCCCCGCCTCCCTTTGCTATCTGGCTATATGGAGGGAGTCTGTGTGACGCCCCTAGGAGTGGCGCTCGTTACCCATAAATAACTCCTAGAATCCACCAGGTACCAAACCATCGTACCCGTCACACAGACCATTATTACCTTCCTTATATAAATACATCTCGTCCAGGCATAATAAAACAACTATTATTTTTTTTATATTTGTATTACAAGGATTCGCTTTTCTAATTTATATTTTTAATACATTTGGCAATTTTCATAATAAATATTTGTAATACATATGTCGCTTTGCCTAAATAAATATTTATAATACAATTTGGCTTCGCTTCTATAAGAAATAATTTTCAGTACAGTGTGCGGGTGGACAGCAACATATCGCCCTGGTTCGATGTCAATATCGGTGTCAAGCAGGGTTGTGTGTTGTCAACTCGTCTATTTATTCTATATCTGGATAAGTATCTCCAAAGGTTGAGGTCATTGAATGTAGGAATGCATATGAGTGATCTAGTGGTGAACTGCCTGCTTTATGCAGATGACGCTGTACTTCTAGGCTCAACTCTATCTGAGCTGCAAACACTGGTCACAGTTATGAATGAGGATTGTAAAAGTATGGGCTTACATTTGAATGCGAAGAAAACTAAAGTTTTAGTATTTGAAAGAGAAGCAACCAGAACTGACGTAAGAGTTGTGGTCGATGATGTAGTGCTGGAACAAGTGGATGAGTTTGTATATCTTGGATGTGGTTTTAGCTGGGATGAAAGGTACACAGCTGATATTGAAAGAAGAATGTGTGCAGGGAACAGAGTGAATGGAGCATTAGGGAGATTACTTAATAGCACAATTTTAAGTCAGGGTGCCCATCTAGCCCTGCATAATCATGTGCTTATCCCAACGCTATTGTATGGAAGTGAGAGTTGGGTATGTCAGAAAGGGCATGAAAGTAGAATCAACGTGGTCGAGATGAGGTCGCTAAGGAAAATATGTGGTGTGACACTCACGGACCGGGTTCGTAATGTTGAAGTGAGAGAGAGGTTAGGTTTGAAAGAAAGTGTTGGTGTAAAGATGAGAAAGGGCATGCTCCGTTGGTTTGGACATGTAGAAAGAATGGTAGATGAAAGGTTAACAAAACAGATATACAATGCGAATATGGAAGGATGTAGGTACCGGGGAAGACCAAGACTGATATACCACAATCAGATTGATCGAGTACTGTCCGAAGGTGGTGTCAAGAGTCTTTGCGACCAGCGTGTGTGTATGAAGAGAGTGATGAATGTAGAGGAAGCAAGACAAGCCTGCAAGGATCGTGATGTATAGCACTCGGTTCTCTCTGCCTATCCCGTAAGGGATCTGGTGTGAAGATACGTATGTAGCAAATTAATTGCTTGTGTTATGGCCGGGTGTTAATCAACAATACAAATACACAAAAATACATATATAAATACTGGAATATATTTAATAAACACTCAAACCCAGAAATACAAACATTTATGCTCATCACACAAATGTTTGTCCCCGTCGGGGATTGAAGTTGAACCCTGTCAATTGCGTAGTCAGGGTCGCTAACCACTCGATCAATGGGGCGGTTTATGTCATGATTTATTAATATCAGCATCAGCATCAGATGATATTGATTTAAAAACTCAATCAGCATCAGCATCCGCTGATACATTAAAAACCTTCATCAGCAACAACCCTGATTTATACACTGGCGCATCCCTAGTAAGAATCTGTCATAGGACTCACACTATATTTTTACAAAGTATATATGGTAATGTTCCACACCTTGCCCAGATTTGATATCACCGCTCTACCTATTTCTGTCACAACAGCATCAATAGGTGCCACAAGTTAACATTTACATGTGACATTACTATTATGTCTATAGGCAATGGTTGCCTCTTTCCAACAGGAAAGCCATCGTGACTGTTTGCAATCTCATGTTATATTAATAAACACAATAGTATAATGAAATAAGTTTTACATATTCCTTACAAAGTCTAGAAACGAACACTAATTAGCTAAAGAAGTCATAAATCTACTTAAATACAATGAGCCAAACTTTATTTGAATTTCAGATGTTAGCTTGGGATTACAGCATTAAACATAAAACACATGTAAACTCACATAAAATAAATAATGTTAATTTTTAAAAAGTACTATAGTTTGACATTTATCAACAAAACACTGCCATAACCCATATAAATTACATTTTAACATTTATATAACTATTGCTATGCTTGCCAATTAAGCAGAACTACTTACAACTGTCAAATTTTCATAACTTCACAAAATAGAAGCTTACCAGAACCTAATCAAAAAGCATCATATAATGTGAAATTGTTTAAGATATAAAGCTTGTTTATTGATTTATCATTGCGAGGGACTTACTAAAGGTAAGTAATGATTTTGAGCAATATTTTATACACAATGCACTGGACTGCACGGTAGGTCAAATGTTTAGCTATCCAAAATATGCAAAAATGCAAATTTTGCAATTACTACAAGAACAAGAATTACTACCATTACTACCAATTACTGAGACTAGCATGTAAAAATGGATATTTTCTTAATTTTTCTGTAGATCATTCGTTACATACATGTTGTATTCAAAAATTTTGCATTCTCATTATGTTTGTGTCCACAAAACTCAAAAACATGGATTGATTCAATTTTTTTTTCACAACATGGCTTTGAGCGGGAGTGTTTTAAAAACATTTTATTCCAAAATTGGAAAATAAATATGATGAAACATTTTCAAGAGACTCGTATGCATATCTAAGCCATATCGAAGCACGGCTGAGTTCAGATTGTGTAATATAATAACTGTATTGTAGATTTTATTCTGATATTTAGGTATTATGATTTCCATAGCCAATAAAACCAATTATTATTTACAGAAAAAAATAAGGGTTATAGTATATGTCGACACTTGAAAGGTAATCGTCACTGACATTGAGTAAACTTTACAGGAGAGTGATTTAAAGTTCAAACATAAAATCAAAAGATCATAAAAAATCACCTAATTTAATTATAGGTAATTAAATTTATTACAATTGACTATAATTAAATTTATTACAATTAAGTGATTTTTCATGTTTTTTTTATTTTATATCAGAATTTTAAATCACTCTCCTGTAAAGTTTACCCAATGTTGCTTAGTGAAAATTGCCTTTCAAGTTCGATATACATACAAACATATCTTAATGCCAGAGCCCTTATGGGGTAGGCAAAAAGAACCAAGTGCCATACAGCATGATCCTTGCAGGCTTCTCTCACTTATTTCACATTCATTACTCTCTTCATACACACACACACCGGGGTTGCGAAGAAGACTCTTGACATCACCTTCAGACAGTACTCAATCAATCTGATCATGGTAAATCAGTCTTAGACTTCCCTGGTACTTACTTCCTTCTATATTCGCATTGTATAACTATTTTATTAACCTTTCATCTACCATTCTTTCTACATGTCAGAACCAACAGACCGAGAACCGACAGACTTTCTTTCAAAACTAACTTCTCTCTTATTTTCACATTACAAACCCAGTCTGCAAATGTTACACAGCATATTTTTTATAGCGATCTCATCTCAGTGGCATTGATTCCACTTTCATGCCCTTTCTGACATACCCAACTCTCACTTTTGTGCAATAGCATTGGGATAAGCACATAATTATGCAGGGCTAGATGGGTACACTGACTTAAAGCTGTGCTTTTAAATAATCTACCAAAACTCCATTCACTCCCTACTCTGCACACACACTCCTTTCGACATCAGCTATGTACCTTCCATCTCTGCTAAAATCACATCCAAAATATACAAACACATTCTCTTGTTCCAGCACTACATCATTGGCGACAATTCTTACATCCAACCTGGTTAATTCTCTTTCAAATACTAGAACCTTAATTCTCTTTCAAATACTAGAACCTTAATTCTCTTTGCATTCAAATGTAAGCCCATACTCTTACATTCAACATTCATAACTATGAGCAATGTTTAAAACCTAAATGTACAGCATCAACTGCATAAAGCAGGCCGTTCACCACAAGATCACTCATGTGCATTTCAACATTCAATGACCTTAATCACTGAAGACACTTATCCAGGTTTAGGATAAGCAGGCAAGCTGACAACATACAACCCTGCTGATATTGACATTGAACTAGGGTGATATGTTCCTGTCTACCCACACACAGGCTTTGCAATCCCAGTATATGGATTGCAAAGCACGCAGCAGATGCCTGTCTATCTCGTAGCTGGGTAAAATATCCCACTTTGTACAACTCTTTTATACACTGTCTCCAAAGTCATGTGGCGGTAAACATTCTGGCCAACAGCCAGATGCTTTTCTACAATGTTGCAGAGTGAGAAAGCTTGATCCATACATCCTCTTCCAGATCTAAAACCCCTTGTGCCTCCCACGGAATATAATATTTTTGTTAAATGACTGTGAAGGAACACATTTGCCTAAAAGAGTAGCAATTTTCCTTTATTAAGTTTATAAAATTATGAAAAAACACAAGGAGGTAAATTATCAACTTTTATTGAGTCCCTTTAGTGCTAAATTTAAAACAGTCATAGATAGCAGCGCGTAGGTGATTAAGGCTGTGAATAGGAATCTAATGACTCACTACTCACCAATGCATAGAATGTTGAACACAAATCCATTTTGTACACTCTTGTTTACCAGCTGGTCTGGCAGGCTGTCGAATCCGACATGACCAGACAGCTTCAGGGTGCGCATCGTTGCTTCAGCCTATCACAAAACACATCTCGGTAAATCATTAAACTCACAATAATTCACAATGACACCACTATGTAAATAACAAACACAATAGCACTACTTTTGAAGCATATATTGGAAGAGAGTAAAATCCACAATATTAAAATCAGATTTTATAAGTATTCATTTATTTAATATCAAATTGTAAAATCGAATACATTAAAACAATATAAGACAAAAAGAACTCCCAATTTGGTATTAAATAAAACCATTAGGACATTGACAACTTTAGATAAAATATATACAAAAAGAGACTACAAATCACTTAGGCCAGTAATTATACAATGTTTTTGTGGAAAAAATTACACAAAAACTCACTTTTGCAGGCTCAACATCAATCGCCGCCATGTTTATGAAAATCTGCTTTAATTCTGACTTTTAGATGTTACTGGCAAAATGTCAAAGGCGACAGATTTACGACAATTTATTGAGAACTGTGAAGTTAGCTGTTGTAAACAGAACCACCAACCTAATATTAATAAAAGACAACTCGATCTTTATCAATGTCTTATTCATCGGTATCGTAATTGAACTGAATATCGACTACAGTTCAATTTAACAAATTATTAACTTGGCCTGTTTCAAAACATAGAAAGTTGGATACAATAAAACTATAATTACGCAATCAATGAGACTATGGTTCGATTCCCGACAAGGACAAATATTTCTGTGATGAGTATGAACGTTTGTATTTCTGGATTTGGGTGTTTATTGGAACGAAGTTCCTTACGGCAGGCTTGGAGGGGATAGGGATTTTGCTGCGCGACCGAACTGAAAAAAATGTGATAGTAAAACCGTAAGAAAAATGCGTGGCATAAAAGCGTTAAATGAGACGTGCGCAGGCGCGACAGTCGCGTACACAAGCGAGTAGTGCCGTTTAGCCGAAGGAAGTTCGTTCCTACCTGGTGTCCCGCGACACCACATCATTTTTTAGTTATTATATAAAATATATTTTATGTATTAGTATTTCTATGAGTGTGTTGTGTAAATAGTTCCAAAACCAGCTAGATTTATATCTAAAGTTATAAAAAGTCTCTTATGTTGTTCTGTATAAATAGAACAACACAAAAGATCTTACTGCAACTTTTGTCCACGCTTTCAATTTATCTATAAACATAATTATGATTCTAAATGTGTGTACCACGTCTACTATATTCTTTTGATGGTAAAGTTAATTATTATTATTATCTATCTATCTATCATTCTCTCTCTTGTCATTTTCTACTTCAATCAATAAAAAAATGTCAATCAATCGCTATATATCTGTCTGTTAACCACCTCCATAATTCCTTTGCGTCATTCTCTAACAATTTAACCGGATAAAAAGTTTAACTTGTATTGCGCGTGCGCTCACATTCGAATTTTTAACGTTTAAAGGGTATACGGTCAGGTGCTTTATCTATTAAGATACCAATATAAGGTGCTAAATTGATTACCAACGCAATAGGGACAATTCCTTTTACATTTGAAGTTCTATAGCTAAGTTTTTCATATCATAGAATAGCAAACAAGGAAATGACTCTTCTGGTGGAAAGAAACAACCATCACATAAAGAAAAACAAATAATTTTAAGCATATAATTATGATATATTGTAGTATACTACCTCAGTTTTTTTTTCTAATATGCATGTCAGTTTTAATAGTTATTAGAAAGCTGTAATTTTAAATATGTAATACACGTCCCAAGTGGAAAAATGTTTTCATTTAACACATTTTATTTCCTATATACATCGAACATTTTGTATTTCTACAAAAGAAATCGATTTTACAAACTGAAAATTCATTATGTTGGTAAACAATAGTTGGTAAATTTAAGACTTGCCAGTTTATTTTTCTTCAGTGATGCAGGGAAAAATTTCCCCTTATAGAATATTCACGAAATAAACACCTAAAAACTACTAGTATCTATATTTTAAGAATATATGAAACTATGGAGTGTAAATAAAGTTAAGATAATATGATCATCAACTATTTTATAAAATATCGGTTTCAAGCAGTTAAGAAATTAATTAGAAAATGCTTGACTATACTATTATCTTATCACCAAATAATCTTGCTCCATCCATATATTCATGTTATATTAGTCAGACAAGGTCGGGCAAATTGTCTTATAATCGGTTAAGACGTTGTAGAAAAAGATTTAAATATCGGTATTATGTAGTAACGTTATTGCTCGCGGCATGACATAATGTTATTTTCTAGCATAGCGTTATCCAAAGCTGATACAGAATTTGTTACTGTTTAATAACGTTATTCATTACGTTCTATTATACACTACGAATTATCGTTATCGACGGTATATGGTGTTATCAAGCTTTTAAAACGTTATAATATTGATATGTTTGCTGTTTCGTAATTGATTCGCATTTCATGCTGTTTCGTGATTACTTCGCCAACTAGCGCTCGAAGACAACGTCATAATATCATACACTATAACCAATCGCGACGACGCAAACATATCAATATTATAATGTTATAATTCCTTGGGTGTTACGACGTTGTCTTCTAGCGCTAGTTGCCGAATCAATTACGAAACACCATGAAATACGGCGAACCAACTACGAAACAGAATGAAACGCGCATACATATCGATATTATTACGTTATTTAGCGATAACAATTTCGATCTGTTATTTGAGTAGCGATACATACAGTGTTTGAAAATAATTTTGTCACTGAGGTATCGCTACAGTAAAAACGTTAAGTGTCGTAAAATAAGTTCAGTTATCTGATAACATTTTAATCCTTTTGCAGAAGTTTACTTCTTAGTGCAGTTTACAAGTTTACTACAGTTGCTTTGCTGATCAATAGTTTAATATTTCGCAAAGGATTTTTTTGTCTTTACAAAATGTTTTTTAAGATAATTGTGCTTAAGTTTTTAAAAGAATTATACTTCAGTTTGACATAATAAACACGAGAAATCTTATTTCAAAGGCAAAATCAAAATATTATATTTTTCGCTGGTATTGATTAATAGGGTAAATTTAAGCACGAATTTTCTTTTTATGGCAACTCCAACAAAATCCAAAATGGCAGAAAGCGACATCGGTGTGTTATCATGTGAGTCGATGAAATAATGTTTTCATAATTTTCTGCCTCGCGTGTGTGTTTTAAATTTGTGAAATAGTGAATTGTGACAAAGTGAACCATGGCGGATTTAAAATCACCGCCGTATAGTGACATTAAAAGACCTGAAGAAGTAGTAAGGATGACGACTAATGATAGTATAAAATTTGCAGTTCTTATCGGTTTGATTGAAGTTGGACAGGTAACCAACAGGGAGGTGGTGAACACCGTTCTGCATTTGGTAAGTGTTTACTAGAAAATTCACCAACTGCGTCACAGTCGTCAAATTTAATGCTGTTCCTATTTGAGACAGTCTAGTAAGGTTAACAGCTATATAAATATCGCATTTTCATATACTAAATTATTTCTAATAAGGTATTTCTTTAACCGAATTAAATTTGTATTGTTTATGAAATCTGAATAAGGATTATCTGGAGAAACCGCGTCTTTTTTCATTGTTTTTATCGATCGCGGAGTCATGAATCGTAGGATCGCACCGACCTCGCAGCCACCAGCGGCCGGCAAGGCTGTTATTGTTTTGATGATTGGCTAATGTTTGTTATTCTGTAACTTATTAACATTTTCATTTTAAATGATACATATACAAATGCTATTTAATTAATTGAAAATAATATCATAATTTTGCATAATAGTCTTTTAACAAAATATTTAAAATAGAATAAATAAAAATATGTGGAACGAACGAATAATAAGATATATATTATGGTTAGGTACTTGGTGCCTTTTGTTGAAATAAATATAAACAAAATCGCAAGCTAATAAAGTTGTTTAATGTTGCACGCCAAAAGGTTTCGATTTACTGTTTTTATGATTTGACTGTTTTTGTAACTCTCTAGTCCACAATTAATCCATCGCGAATAACCCTTTTTAATTAATGTCAACAAGTATTCTAGTTAACTTGCAATACACACAAATCTATGCTTCAAATTTAAAAATGACAAAAAAAAATGTGGACGGTTTTACTAAATGTAAGTAATGGAAGCCTTTAAGTTGCGCAATGACACCTACGTCGAACTCTGACGTAAGATTCGTTAGGTATACTAATATCTAATCATCACTCGTCAGTGACAAAGTAATAGGTAGTTAGTTATGTGCGGTTTACAGTATAAACCTATAACCTAAATTATGATTTTGGCTTACCCGGAACCGGAACCTTTTTTTTATATCTTAAGATAGCACTTGTTGTATCTCTGCCTACCCTTTCGGGGATACGGGCGTGAAGATACTTTCTTTTTAAGATAGCAAACAAGCAGTTGGGTCTCCTGATGGAAAGAGTCAACCATCGCCTATAGACACCAAAGGTGTTAATGGTGCGTTGCTATCTTGTGGTGAGGTCTAATGCCACATGCATAAGTTTACCGGCTACCTTACCCTCCAAACCGGAACACGATAGTGACAAGCACTGACGCTATTGCGGCAAGAGTAGGCAAGGCGGTGGCACCAGACCCGGGCGAGACAGAGCTCTACCACCTAGTAGCCACAGTGGTAGTGACTCGCATAGCCAATCGGTCGCCCTTTACGACCTGCCTGGCAGAACGGCAGTTAGTCTATTCTTCAAAGGAGCCCGGAACCAACACGGGGAAAATTATTTGTAGTCTGAAATCATTAATTCAAGAATCTCGGTATCGACGATTTAATTATGTTCCATACACATTTTGATTTTTACAGATAATTATTTATTTACATCGATATGTGAAAATTCTAAAATATAAAATTATACTATGACACACGTTTTTTTATACATTTGGACATGCAAGAACACACACATACACACACACACACATACATCGAATCACGTTATAATTTCCGACGCTGCATTCAGATAGGTATTCCATGTTTAGAAATTTTTAAGAATATAAGTTTGTCTAGAAATATTCCATAACTTAAGTAATGTACATTGAAGCTGCCAAATGAAAGCCTCCCTTTTTCTAGTTGGCTAAAAGAAATCCATCTCCCAAAAATCCATTAGTATTTACTGGGTTTAGGTCATGGGCTATCTCTATAGAAACCGATATCAGCTCCTTATAGCCTTCTGCAATAAAGTGACAGTTACAATTTCTTCTCTAACGAAGGCATGGAATCCGAGCAAAGACATAATTTGTCAAACTACGTCAGAACGGTATTGGTCTAATTTTGCTAAGGAGTTTTGACATTAGCGTATAAAATACGCCTACCCGAGGAGAGCGGGACACCCCTAACCCCTGAGGAGAGCGGGATAATTTGTCAATCTCTTACTGACTGACCATTAGATGTTAACAAACCCGCAGGTCTAGCGATGCCGGTTTTTAAGAAACGACTAAGCTTTTTTCCAGAAATTTTTTGATGCTGTGGCTACACTACGCCGTTTTACTTTGTCAATGTATGTGGCTACTTTGCTGTATCGCGACACGAATCGGTGTTTTGTTTTCTATTTCGAATCAGTTCATCTCGCTAGACAGTGTATTATCAACGGAGTATACGTGGCCACCTAGTTATACGTACCATAATCGCAAAATCTATACATGTAATAAAATCGTAGGAAAGTCAAAACTGTACATTGAATATTTTTTTAAAAGAATACTTAGGCCGTGATCTACAATCGATACCGAAGCCAAAAATATAGTTTTTAGAATTGTTGTCTGTTTTTCTTTATCTGTTTGTCTGTATGTATGTCCGGGGTAAACTCAAAAAGTACTGCATGGATTTACTTCAAATTTTGCATGAATATTACTAACAGATCGGGTCAACATATAGGCTACATATTATCAAGCTATCACCTACGGGGGTAAGAAGCTGTGCGGAGTAAACGAAGTCCGCGCGGACGAAGTTGCGGGCAACAGCTAGTTTTAAAATATATCGCTACAATCCACCAAACACCTTCGGGTTATAAGTATGTAGCTGCAATGTGTTAATGCTTTGGCTACATTGACAATTTTCCGCCATATTGATCCGGGTTCCTATGAAGAATAGACCAACTGCCGTTTTGACAGACAAGGTCGTAAGAGACGACCGATTGGCTATACGTGTCACTACTATCGTGAGTACTAGGTTTAAGGTTAGGAGGTAGAGTTTTGCAACGATTCGCCCGGGTATTTGTTACCTATTTCTACTGCAATAACGTCAATGCTTGTCATTGTCGTGTTCCGGTTTAGAGGGTAAGGTAGTCGATACACTTATGCATATGGCACCGCTATTTCACGACACGGATAGTAATCAACCATTAGCATCTTTGGTGTCTATAGGCGATGATTTCATCGCCTATAGACACCATACGTCTTTCTATCAGGAGAGCCATCTGCTTGTTTACTATCTTATGATATAAATATTGCGTAGAGATGTTGGTTTACTAACATCTCTGCGCAATATTTATACTTCTATCGTATTTATCATGGGGAGTGTTCCGACGAGTTATTTGGATTAATTCCTGCCGCTGAATTCCATCATCGGACATCGCGTCAATATTTGAAATTCCATCCTCACCATCTTGATGTCTGGAAATCCACAACTGTGCGTTTCTCTCGACACTTTTTGCCTCGCATTACTTTGTTGTGGAACCAATTACCGGCAGGGGTGTTTCCAAAGGGATACGACTTAGGGGCCTTCAAGAAAAGAGCTTACTCATTCTTAAAAGGCCGGCAACGCAACTGCAAGACCTCTGGTATTGTGGATGTCCATGTGCGGCGGTGATCACTTACCATCAGGTGCACCTCCTGCTCGTTTGCCCCCTCTTCTATAAAATATATATATATATATATATATATATATATATATATATATATATATATATATATATATATATATATATATATATATTACAGAAACAGACTATTGTCAACAGTGTGTAGCAGGACTTCCAAACCAGGTGGGCACGCCCCCCTAGGGAGGCGTAGAGAAATGTTAAGGCGGGCGTCGTACGTAATGTGTAAGATTAAATTTCCACAAAAAAAATTACGAGTAGGTAAATAAGGAATATAAGGGGGGGCATGAAAGTATTATCACATCTTTATTTATACCCGAGGTAAAGTTCGACAACAATCGCGAATGTTTGGCGATCATCTCGTAAACAATAACAATAATAAGTTGTTTACAATAAACAACTTATGATAAACAAACAAGTCCTTGTAACTATCTGTTATTTTCAACCTTATACCCTATAGCACAAAGTCCATTATGACAGCTATTCGGTTAACGGTCAACTATTTGTTTATCAATAGGAGTAGCTATCACTTTCTTTTATTTCTAGATGTCTCCAGCTTTCCAACTCTTCACGTTTCTAGATTATTCGCAACAATATTTTAGTAGACATCTTTTACTTAATTTAAGTTTTTCATTTCATCCAAGTTTTTCATCAATTTTATAAACTATTTTTTGCGGAAAAAAATTACGTGATATTTGCCGAGTCATGCCACTCCTCTACGTGAAATGTGGTGAGATTTTGCTCCACACATTCCCCCCCTTAAATCTCTCACGTAATTTATGGACGCCCCCTTATAGTTATAAAACGATTCCTTCATATTTATTTCCTCGCGTTGTGGCTATTGCAGCTCTTGCCACTTAGAAATCACAGTCGAATTTCACTAGACGTAAATTTGAGCAATCTTTCTGCTCGATAAAACTCGATGAAACCTTTTTTCCGTATTTTCTAATAAAATTTTTATTACAGAATACGGGAAAGGTTTCCTTCTTCCGGTCAGGCTGGTTGTTCCGCGAAGCTAGTTTTTACGTCATTACATTTTTTACGTATTGCTCTAGCCGGCGACTTGTTGTTGCCGAATTACTTTAGTTGATAAAAGCAGTGGTTTATAATAAAGTCTTCCACCGGTACTTACATGGACCATGGCGTTTTGTCGCCTTATATCGTTCCGATGAGAGTCACGCTGAATTGGATAAATAGTGCTGAAACCAATAGATCACTTTCTAATTTTACGATACAATTTTCACATTAATGTAATATAACCTTTATCATTCTCTTACATTCTTATCACTAAGATTGTGATAAGTCTTATCAAATTAATCACGCTAATTGTAAGGGGAAAAAATCAGCACACATGTTACAGGATTACGAAAAATAAAATCAAAGATTGCTAAATGACATTTGGTAAACTTAATAAGTGGCATTATTTACTTGGGATAATGATATCCAAACAAAGAAATGCTGGGACGAATCCTTATAGAAACTGAATGTTTCGACCTTGTATGGGATTGCTACGTATGTGAAAATTGCCCTCTTAGTATATTAAAATACGTTTTTAGGCTGTATTAGTCTTTTGATATCCGGTTCATTCTGCCTACTTCGCAAGGACATCGCCGTGATGATGCTTTTTTGACCATCACGACTGGTTTCTTGCAGAGTATAGTCTGTTATAACTAGTGATGTGCCGGATATCCGTATCCGTATCCGCGGATATCCGAGGCAAGAGAAAGATTCGTACTTTTTAGGCGGATCTTGAACGAAATTTTTAATATTATTAGATTTTGTCACATATACAAAATTCTAAACAAAAGTGGAATTCTCTTAAATTTCATTTAAAATATTTCTTATTTCTTAAGATCACATCTAGTGTGGATTTGCAAAAATCAAATATCTAAATATTATTTGAATTGAGTTACTAATTCTTAAATAGTATGTAGAAACGAAGTACTTAAAGTTCTTAAAAATATATAAAAATTAATAAATATCTCAATCACAAATCTATGTGTTTTTAGGGTTCCGTACCTAAAAGGGTAAAAAAATGACCCTATTAATAAGACTCCGCTGTCCGTCCGTCCGTCTATTTGTCTGTCTGTCACCAGGCTATATCTCATGAGCCGTGATAGGTAAGGCAGTTGAAATTTTCACAGATTATGTATTTCCGTTGATGCTATAGCAACAAATGCTAAAACCAGAATTAAAAATATTTAAGGGCGGTAATATTATCCCATACAACAAATTTAATTTTTTTTTTGCATTTTTTTCTCGATCTTCAAAACGACAACTAGTAGGTGCTTAAAATATTTACAGAATAATTAGTTCTATATTAAATTTAAAAATAAAGAATTAAATTAAAATAAAATATTTAAGAAGGGCTCCCATACAACAAACGTATTTTTTTGTAGATGATGGAACGGAATCGTTTGTGCGCGAGTCCGACTCACACTGGGTCGGTTTTTTATATAATATCTATACATATAATAAAATCGTAGGAAAGTCAAAACTGTACATTGAATATTTTTTTAAAAGAATACTTGGGGCGTGATCTACAATCGATACCGAAGCCAAAAATATAGTTTTTAGAATTTTTGTCTGTTTGTCTGTATGTATGTCCGGGGTAAACTCAAATAGTACTGCATGGATTTACTTCAAAGGGTGTAGCAGGATAAGTATGATGATTTGGCCCCCAAAGACAACTCAAGTCCAAACTTATAATATAGCATGGCCACGATGTACGTATGCAATTTATAAGAATTTTTCTGCCGTATTCCGCTTTATTCTAGAGATATGGGTGCATGTATGATTATCCTTCAAACAGCCATATCTCAAGAACTAATTAAGCTAAATATAAAAGACCAACGTGAGGTTGTAGGTAACGTTAAAGAGTATACTCTATATTTTTTTCAGATTATTTAAATAACTACGCGCATTTATAAATAATAATTAAATATTTTATCTTTCATTTTTTTAGTGTTCTTGGTGACTTACAATCACCGAAAAATTATATGTTGTAGTACTTGATAAGCCCTACTTACTCATGAAAATTATATTGAAAAAAAGTTGGTGCAACATTTCGAAAAAAATAAAATTCGACATGCACCTGTGTTTGCCATAGAGGAATTTTGGAAGAAACGTTAGCTAATGCTATTCAAAAATATTTTGTAGTCTCGATATTAATCATTTACAGTTGAAATTAGTTCAATAATTCATAAATTGAATATATATATTCATGTTCTATATATTTTCTTAGTTATAATGTAGGACAAAGGTACATATAAGTATTGTATAATAATTTAAATTACTGCCATAGGAAATAGCTCAAGTATTCAAGAGAGGAATCAAGTTCAAAGTGCTAAGTGTGAGTTTTTCTTTTCGCATTCGATCGTGAGCGCGTGTGGAGTTTACTAGGAATTTGTATGTGATTTGTATAGCGCCACCTAGTGGTAAACGTGAGAAACCAGTTTACCACTAGGTGGCGCTGTACAAATCACATACAAATTCCTAGTAAACTCGAAACGCGCTCACGATAGAATGCGAAAAGAAAAACTCACACTTAGCACTCTGACTTGTCATCACGTTGCTCGCTATTTCACAAATTGACGTACTCAAAACTAATTTCTTTAAATTATTATACAATACTTATATGTACCTTTTTCCTACATTATAACTAAGAATATATATAGAACATGAATATATATATAAATATATTTAATTTATGAATTATTGAACTAATTTCCACCGTAAATGATTAATATTGAGACTAAAAAATATTTTTGAATAGCATTAACTAACGTTTCTTCCAAAATTCCTCCATGGCAAACACAGGTGCATGTCGAATTTTATTTTTTTCGAAATGTTGCACCAACTTTTTTTCAATATAATTTTCATGAGTAAGTAGGGCTTGTCAAGTACTACAACATATAATTTTTCGGTGATTGTAAGTCACCAATAACACTAAAAAAATGAAAGATAAAATATTTATTTAATATTTATAAATGCGCGTAGTTATTTAAATAATCTGAAAAAAATATAGAGTATACTCTTTAACATTACCTACAACCTCACGTTAGTCTTTTGTATTTATCTTAATTAGTTTTTGAGATATGGCTGTTTGAAGGATAATCATACATGCACCCATATCTCTAGATTAAAGCGGAATACGGCAGAAAAATTCTTATAAATGGCATACGTACATCGAGGCCATGCTATATTATAAGTTTGGACATGAGTTGCCATTGGGGGCCAAATCATCATACTTATCCTGCTACACCCTTTTGCACGAATATTACTAACAGGTGGGTCAACATGTAGGCTACATATTATTACGCTATCACCTATAGGTGAGGAGCAGTATGGAGCAAACGAAGTCCACGCGGACGAAGTCGCAGGCAACAGCTAGTAATTTTATATAATTGCTCATTAGATAGCAAACAAGCAGATGGCTCTCCTGATAGAAAGAGAAACCGTCGCCTATAGACAGCAAATATGGTAATGGTATGTTGCTATTCGTGTAGCGGGATGGCATTGCCACATGCATAAGTCTACCGGCTACCTTACTCCCCAAACCGGAACACGACAATTACAAGCATTGATGCTATTGCGGCAGGAATAGGTAAGGCGGTGGTACCAGACCCGGGCGAGACAGTGGTGCAGAACTCTACCACCTAGTAGCCCCGAAAGTAGTGACTCGTAATGCCAATCTGTCGCCTTTTACGACCTGTCTGGCAGAACGGTAGTTGGCCTTTTCTTCAAAGGAGCCCGGGACCAACACGGGGGGCTTATAAACGTAACGAAATATTTATTATAGTATCTTCACGCCCATATCCCCGAAGGGCTAGGCAGAGGTACAACAAGTGCACCCACGATTAGCCGAAGATACTTGGTCCCACAAATGTGATAGGTGGCAAGCCTATCGCCAACCGGGCACTTTCCAATCCCGGGCAACTTTGTGTTTCTCAGAAAACTGAAAAAACACTTTTTTTTTGTGCCCGACCCGGGAATCGAACCCGGGACCTCATGTGGTCAAC
The DNA here is from genome assembly GCA_036924255.1 of Apodemia mormo. NCBI lineage: Eukaryota > Metazoa > Arthropoda > Insecta > Lepidoptera > Riodinidae > Apodemia > Apodemia mormo. The sequence goes on from JAUPFN010000022.1 coordinate 958,878, forward strand.
GCCAACGCTGGACCGCTAGACCACAGAAAGTTATAAAATGTTAATGATCTTTAAATATTTATAGTATTTAAATGCCTGACTGAGTAATAAAATAATTGTAAGAAAGTTAAGATCCCCATCCGTATTCGCTGATCTTAACAGCAATGATCCGTATCCGTATCTCTGGATCTAGTATTTTAACGATCCGGCACATCTCTAGTTATAATATCAAATATAGTATGAGGAATTATATTACTTGTCACTCTTGAATTTAGATAAAATTTAAAGAGTCATTAGTAAAAAGTATTTTCGACTTTAGGTTATACTTTATGCAAAATGTTCTTAAGGAAAAGTTTTCTCTTGTGTGGTCGTATAGTAGTGATCAAACCAAGTTTTAGCTAAGTAGCTTAGTTTTTGCTACGTTTCGTTGAATAGCGTCGGCCTTTGACCTGCTTTCAAATCAAGCTAAGCCAACATAAATACAAGGTCTCTTAAATAATAATTACTAACAACACATTAAAAAAAAACACTAGTTACAATGTCCGCTTAATTAAACGCAAAGCAGTAAATTTTATTATTATTTCTATTTGCAACGGTACTTAACAAAATGAAAACCACAAAGGTTTCCTTTTATATGATTTTTTTACAAAACGATAGATATCGAAGATCGTCAATAATGAAATATCAAGATTTATTTTTCTGGAATACGTATTTGTTTTTTTTTTATGTCTTAAGATAGCAAACAAGCAGATGGCTCTCCTGATGGAAAGAGTCAACCATCGCCTATAGACACCAAAGATGTAAATGGTGCGTTGCTATCTTGTGGCGAGGTCTAATGCCACATGCATAAGTTTACCGGCTACCTTACCCTCCAAACGTTATTGCGGCAGGAATAGGTAAGGCGGTGGTACCAGATCCGGACGAGACAATGCAGAACTCTACCACCTAGTAGCCACGATGGTAGTGACTCGATAGCCAATCGGTCTCCTTTTACGACCTGCGTGGCAGAACGGCAGTTGGCCTATTCTACAAAGGAGGCCGGGACCAACACGGCGAAAGGCGAAATTTGTACTTATGATTTGGCGCTAGTGCCTAAATCACGACTCGTTTTGATTTATCTTGCTCATTTAAATTTTGTCCAACGAATACGCCGGATTCGAAAACTAGACTTCCATTATGTCGATGTTGATGAACCCTGTGAAATAACCATGCAAAAAAAACCAATTGTTAATTGAGTTATAACTTTATCTACTCAAAAAACTGTATCTCTGGAGGGCTTTTCATTAAAAACTCGTTCCACTTAAAGTTCGCTGATAATATTATATAACTTTTCACATTAATTAAGCACTTTCATTCAGCGGTTTAATATCTCTTTTATATGAGTTACTTGTCCGGCGCTTACATCTATATCTATATACATATAATAAAATTGTAGGAAAGTCAATGTATGTCCGGGGTAAACTCAAAAAGTACTGCATGGATTTACTTCAAAATTTGCATGAATATTACTAACAGGTCGGGTCAATATATAGGCTACACATTATCACGCTATCACCTACGGGGGAGGAGCTGTGTGGAGTAAACGAAGTCCGCGCGGACGAAGTCGCGGGCAACAGCTAGTACATAAATACAATTCACTTTTATTTATGGGTATGTATACAGATAAGTCTATTAACTGCGTCATTAAATACACTCGTAATAGGAAATTTTACTAAGTGGTAGTTCTGAATTGTCTCGCTCGGGTCTGGTATCACCGCCTTACCTATTTCTGTCGCAATAACGTCAGTGCTTGTCATTGTCGTGTTCCGATTTGGAGGGTAAGGTAGGCGGTAAACTTATGCATGTGGCATTTAAACCCCGCCACAAAGATAGCAACGCATCATTAATATCTTGGTGTCTATTGGCGATGGATGGCTCTTACCATCAGGAGAGCCATCTGCTTGTTTTCTATCTTATGATATAAAAAAATTATGGTATTTTATCCCATATAACTTGTCCCAGGAACCAGCTGTATAAAAATCTTACATAAATCCAATTTAGCAGGTTTGTTGGGTAACAAGATAGGCTAGGCAAAAGGATACGGTATGCCGTCCCTATCGTTGCCGATTTGTGAACACGGGTTATCATTTGTTCTGTACGATAACTACCACTGACAGCTTAACGTGGTCACTGAGACGACTTTTGTCCAACCCGAGTATTGAACTCGGGAAATTATGATGTAAGCCCAATTGGTTTACCATGAACTATGAAAGTTCTAGATGGAAAAAACCCATGCATTATTTTGTTCGACTCAAGATTCAAACCTTGGATTTTGTGATTTAGAACATCCAAATCACTCGATAAGGGTTAGTGTATAGTTATGAAATTATTTCGCTAACTTTCCAGCTCTAACAACTCGTGGCATGTTCGACAAAGTTGCTTATACGTGTGAAGTCATCTTCGGACTATTCCTCGGGGAATCGACAACAATACGAACCAATTTGTAAGAGTTTGGGAATGAAAATGAACATCGCTCTGCACGTGACTGGGGAGTTGGGATTATCTCTGGTCAGCTGGATTTGTGAATAGGAGGAAGTCGGAAAATCAACTGTAAATTGCAACCGTTTTTTTTTAAGTTTTTGACTTCCTCTGATTTGATAGGAAACTGTCATTACAAAAGATATATTGATATTATAAATGCGAAAGTTTATATGTTTGGATGGATGGATGTTTGTTACTTGATCACGCCAAAACTACTACACGAATTTGGATGAAAGTTGGTACACAGGTAGATTATGACCTGAAATAGCACACAGGCTACCTGAGTTATCCCGGAAAAATGAATTGTTCCCGCGAAATTCACCAAGTACTGTTATAATGCAGCTGGCTGTACGTTGCAGCTAGTTGTCAATAAAGTAATGAGTGTCGTAAATATTATAATGTATATATAGGACATTTATTCAAATAAAACAGAAAAAGCTACCTCACGCTTAGCGGAATTTTGCTTTCGGTTCTCGAAGGTTCCTTTTTAGTTGCGATAATCGCGACCAGCAACTTTGCTTTGTAACCGAATACTACATTTTGATAAAAAAATGAGAGAAAGAAAAAAGTGTCGGACATCCGGTTAGAACGGAATTCCTTTCGCGATAGCTTATTAGTGTGTAATGTAATGGTGTCAAATTTAACTGGACGAACGATTTGTATGAAAACGTCGATTCGTGACCAGGGCGTAAGACCCCCGTTCACAGTTGTGTAGTAGGTAATCATTATTGTTAATATTTATATAAATAAAAACGGTATTTCGACATTAAAATTATAAAATATTTTGGCTTATTCTCGGAATTTGATAAGCTGAAATCTATTGAAAAAATACGCCAATAACACTTTTAGTCCGATCCAGTAATCAAACCTAAAGCCTCTAGATGCGAGTCTTCTTATTGCCAAAAGGCGCGCAACAAACTTGCAATACCTTCGGTGTAATGACAGTTCTTATTGCCAAAAGGCGCGCAACAAACTTTATACCTTCGGTGTAATGACAGTTCTTATTGGCAAAAGGCGCGCAACAAACTTGCAATACCTTCGGTGTAATGACAGTTGTTCATGATCGGCAATGATCACCTTACATCAAGTGAGTGTGTTTTTTATGAAATATCTAAATGCCGGAATTTTCCATGATTCATATATAACATACCTATTGTTTCTACATTTATAAACCCTTTTTTGTGCGTAGTAACCATTTTATTCTTGGCTATTACATAATTAGTCTGAGTGGAATCGATAACAAAAAACTCGATTAAATTTTAAAGGATTCCTATTATTTTGACCGTGATTACATATTTTGTAATGCTTCGGTTTGTTACCAGGTATCTCTTACCTACGGTACCCCCGTGAAGAGACGGTTTCGACTCAATAAGCCGGAATCTTGTCTGACATAAATAAAGGTCATAGAGAACGACCGGGGACAGGGGGCTACGTATTTTTAAATTATGTATGTAGGCTTTTGGTCCACGGAAATGGAGCCGTCTAGCATTCTAGACTCTAGAGAATTAATCTATTTCGTGACAATGTTTTATTGTTTTGCGGTGTAGAAGTAACTATATCACGATAAACGCTGATATACGCAGTTCTGTCCGTTGAAAAGGAGTCTTTATTTCCTTTTATATATCAGGATAGCAAAGAGGCAGATGTTTCTTCTGATAAAAAGACTACCACAGATGTTGAAACAGTGTGGGTATCAGTATGGCAGGGATATATCACGTAATAATACCTCATGGATAAGTTTAACGGCTATCGTAGGTATTAGACAATGTCTTTACTAAAACTAAACAGGAAATTTCTTGGGTTGGAGTGTTTATTAAATATATTTTAGTAATGAAGAATGTTACTAGGTATGCCAAATCGCTTGCAATTTTGTCTCAGTAAAGCCTGTATGTATACAAATACACTAGTTTTTGTTGTAGTAAAAAATACCTAGTAGTTTTGATTTTATAGAAATTCAAAGTTTCGAAAAATATCAAGTCTCGCTAACAGCCACGTGACCGCTTGTGACGTCATGACACAACGCGCCGCGCCTCGCTTAGTATCAAATCAAGTCTCCAGCGGTTATAGTATAGTAAGGTGTAATAGCTTGCGCAGTATTTTGTTGTTTTCGTCAGCGTATTACTTTAATAGTCTATTAATAGTAAATATTATTCGATTAATAAAATGAATGAAGGATTCGAAAAAGGGCAATCGGATATTTCACCTAAAATAGATGGATTAATGGTTGCGCATTATTTATCAACAAATAGTGATTAAATAAATAAATAAATAAATATTCAAGGAACAAATTACACTTACTGATCTAACCCCAAAGTAAGCAAATATTTGCTTGTGTTATGGGTGTTAGTCAACGATACTAATACTTAGAAATACATATATAAATAGCAGAATATATATAATAAACATCCAAACCCGGAAATACAAACATTTATGCTCATCACACAAATGCTTGTCCCCGTCGGGGATCGAACCCGAACCCCGTTGATTGCGTAGTCAGGGTCGCTAACCACTCGACCAACGGGGCGGTCATTTCGTTGGCGCCGAAATGCGAGGAAGAAAAATGCAAAGGTAAGAAAACTTTCCTTGCTACTACTTATGCTTAATAGTTTATTTGTTCTAAATTATTTTATCAAAACAAAATACCCAACTAATGTCGTAATGAAAGAATGCAACTCAAATAATAGAAGGACCTACCTACCATTAAATTTTTACGTTAAAGACAACAAATATGTATTAGTTTTGTAGCTATAGGTAGGTACGTAGGACGTAGGTATATGTACGTCAGGCGCGTGCGCTCCTTATAGGCAGAAAAGCAGTGCTTTACTTGCCATTCACAGATATTTTAATAAAACGTTCGTACGTTTTAGATGATTTTAATTAATAATAAGTAAATGAATAAAATGTGTCATAATCATGTGCACGCCGCTGAAATCTATAAAAGAAAAAGTTTTTGTGGCCGAGTACTTCGCCGCATACTTAGTATCATAATCCTGTGCACGCCGCTGATGTACGTGTATAGGTACCTACCGTTCTTCTTAATTTAAATAAATACCTCGGGAACTCCATCCTTTCATACGCTTGCGTAGCGTTTGCCCATCTCCCCCGTACGGACTTGCATCCGTTGCAAGTGGTACAAAATAAATTCCTGCGTATTGCCACGGGAGCACCGTGGTATATGCGCAACGTAGACCTCCATAACGATCTTGAATTGCCGAGCTTAGCAAAGCATTTGAAAGACATCTCCGAAAGATACTTCGATCGTGCCATCTCGCATCCGAACCCACTGGTGGTAGCCGCGGCTGACTACATCCCAGACCCTAATCCCGATCCCAAACTACATAGGCCCCGCCTAGTTCTTACCGATCCCGATGACCCGATAACTCTGGCCAACGGTTTACACGATAACACTACACACCTACATTCGCGACACCGTCGCCGCCGGCGGCGACGAGGACCCCTGTTTCGCCCTTCGGCGAACCGAGCCCAAGGGCAAGGTTCGGCGGACGGACAAAACAATGCCACTAGCCCTCTCATCGCAAATCACGACCCCACCCTAAGCCGAGGTTCGGTCTCACAGGAGACACCCTTGGGGCGGAGGGCGTACAGCCCTACACCTTTAAATTCTGGCTGAGCACTCTGCTCGCCCCCGCGACCGGTGAAGCTGTAACAGCCCATAAGGCTAACAGCAATTGAGACATTCCGAAAAAAAAAACCTCGGGAACTGTACATTTTCCCAGAATTAAAAGGAGCCGTGAGTTATTCCAGACTTCGTCCAGATCCATTCAGTAGGCACAACTCATGATTTCCTAGTATTTGGATTGGACATTTTTTTTGGAAAAGTATTGAGGTGTAATTTCGACGGCACGGGCGCGCGACCGCGAGCGCCGGCCGCCGAGCGAACTAGACTGAGCGTGTTGTGAGATGATGTCACAGCGTCAACGGCAGCCAGCGTCGTGCGGTTCAACTTATTTTACTTCTAAATCGGAAACTAATTGACGTATCGAAGTAATTCTTTCACTAGTATTTTTTATTTTTCAAAGAGAATATGGAGTGCTAATAATCAAAATTAGTTAACATTCTTCATTATGTGTTTCTGTACTAGTAATTTGCTAATTTAATGATTATATGTGTTTCGACTAAATGTCGCCTCTGTGGTCTAGTGGACCTGTGTCGGTGTTGACCGCATGAGGTCCGGCTTCGATTCCAGGGTCGGGCAAATCAAAATGTGTTTTTTTTAGTTTCTGTTAAAAATAAACAAGCCCGGGATTGGATAAGTGCTCGGTTAGCGATAGGCTTGCCACCTGTCACATTATGGGTGCTAAATATCTTCGGCTAATCGTGGGTGTACTCTTTGTCCCTCTGCCTACCTCTTCGGGCATACGGGCGTGAAAATACTTATATAACACAAAATTCAAAAACTACCTATATCCTTTATAGACTTTACAAATATTTAAACGGTTTCATTTGAAAACAAATATGCGAAGATGATATTAGATCACCATAGACTACTTTTTAACGACTAAGCAAAAGGAAGTATTGTTTTTGGGTCTCGCGAACGAAGTATCGAGCAACAGCTAATATTAAATAAATGTTCGACATCTTGCAAGATTTTATGACTTTGTTATCTGTTATCGCAGAGATAATAATATTACCCCGGCTTAATCATAGCGCGACAAAGTTTGCACATCATTGTATTCACATGTACGTTGTATGAATGTAAAGCAGCAATGTATTATTAATTAGGTTCCATGGGGCATTGAGACAATGGCTGCATCGTATGAATTGTGAATAATGAAGCGTGCCTCCTGGCTCCTGAACAAAGTAGTCTCTCAAATTCCTTTAAAATTAATGTTTTCTTTCGAGGAAATGGATCTCTCGTAAGCCGTGACTATTCATCTATGAAATTTCAGAACATTAACCAGTCTTTCCTCTAGTAGTCGTTAGTTTAGAATCTTAGTATAAGCCAAGCTGTAACAAAAAATTATATTCAGATTTTTCTAATTTTATACTTATAAGTTAATGAATTCTGTTGCTGTTATTACTATAACGAGTTTGGCTACGATTTTAGTAATGCACCTCAAAAATCTAAGACACTTGTGAAACTAAAATTGTTAAAGTGCATTACTAGAATCTAGGCACGGAAATGATTGCTTTTATCAATTCATTTTTATTTGATGAAATGAAATGAAAAAATGTGGAAACGGTTGACTCTACGGGCCATCCCTGAAACTTCCCACTAAATTAAGTTATTTTAAGCTCAAAAGAGTAACAAATATAACCATAGATTTTTAAGTTCAAACATCTATTTTGTTAAAAATGGCAGTATATTAATTTTTGAAAAGCTGTATATTTGAAATCGATGATGGGATTCAACTCAATTTTTGAGATCGAAGTTTCGAGAGATGAAAAATGTCGATGCTATGTCAAAAAAACATTTTATTTTTAATTTTCTTCATTGATAAATCCCAAACAAATTGGCGGATTTTGACTAAGTTAACGATTTTTGACGCAGTTTTTAAAGGAGAAAAGCTGATAAGATTTTTAAGTCAATCGGTAAATTAAGTTGAAAGTTAAATAAAAAAAATTAAGTAAGTTTGCTAAAACAACGTAATTTTAATATTTGAAAAGCTATAAGTTGTGAGAATTAGATTCGATTTTGATTTTTAAAACGCCATTTGACGTAGTTTTTTTAGTACTAAAATATCCTAGAACACCAAAAAATGATTGGTTGAAAAATTTCGAAGCTTTGTCGAAAAAACACTTTTTTCAAAATTTTTCGTCAACAATTACTCCCAAACGGATAAACCGATTTTGATGCAATTTATGTATTTGACGTAGTTTTTTGACGAATAGAGCTAATTAGTTTTTGTACTCAATCGGTACAAAAATCTGGAAGGTATATTAAATACTGTTTCGTCAATTTTTTTTTTGTCTCAATCTCCCGGACCGAATGAAACCGATTCGGTCCAGGAGATTGAGATATTTCGAAAAAACACTTTTCAGGAAGTCTAAGTTGAGCGGAATCCAATCGAATGCCATTAACCGCGTTTCGATCGGTCCAGCCGTTCAAAAGTTATAAGATGTTTACATACACACATACATACACACACACACACACATACATACATACAGACATACTAACGTCATCGTGAAAATAGTCGGAAAAGGTTCCTAGGACCTCAAAACGTGGACATCTGGTGAAAACACGATTTTCGAAAATCGGGGTAAAATCAGTAACTTCCTTATCTACATACGTAGTGGGAAGTTAAAAATCACAATGATTTCACATGTAAATTGCACTCGCAATGATTTTCAGTCATCAAGTTACCCGAACGTAAATGACCATTAGCTATTAAAATTGAAGAATGAATTATAACTATTGCCGCTCCTATATGAATTAGAAGATTTCGTTGAAGATTTTATATGATTATGTAAATAAGCACAAATTTAATAAAAAGGTGAAATTAATTTAATTTGCTATTATCCGCGAATAGCAAATTTAATTAATTTCACCTTTTTAATAATGGATTTCCGCAAAGTAACACCTGAATCCATAAAAAGCACAAATTTCGGTGACGACGATCCTTTCAAATGGATGATTTTCGGGTATTAATGTACTTACACCAAGATTTCGAAAGAATTCTTTTGTCGCGAGTATTAGCTGCTTAGTGTTAGTTACTATGTTCTCTGACCAGCGAACATAAGCGTAAAATAAAGGTTTCTGAAACGTTTACATGCGTCTCAAACTTTCGCTTGAGAAATAAATGTAAGCCCTCAAATGTGTTGAAAAATTTTTGACATTTTAGTCTTTTTTAACTCAATTTCTGTGACCGTGTTCCTTAACCAATGAGTCGGGCCGTTGTTCTGGGATGGGATGTTGACATTTTTTTCAAAAACAAAATTGCCAAACCGTTAAAAGTACGCACGTCAAGTTAACACTTGTTTATTCTTATCTAGCAGTAAATTTGGACTTAAGGTTGGAATTTTCTGCGGTTTGCCCAGGTTTAGTGCCTTGCCCATTCGTAACCTCATATTTCATAACATTAGTGTTTGTTAATGTTGCCGGTAAATTTATGCCCTGCGTCTACCGCGTATATTTCGAATTACAGTACACCATTAATACATTTTAGTGTCTTTAAGTTGGCAGATCGAGTAGGTATAATTATGGCGATAGATATAAGGCTCTGCTTCGATTCCCAACAGGGACAACAGGTATTTGTGTGATGAACATAGATTTTTGTATTTATGGGTCTGAACTAATTTTCAGTATGTTATGTTCGTGATTATTTTTAATTATCGTTAAATAACACTCGTATCATAAGAAAATATTGTTACGAATAATCTAGAAACGTGTAGAGTTGGAACGCTGGAGAGATCTAGAAATAAAAGAAAGAGATAGCTACTCCTATTGACAAACAAATAGTTGATCTAAGCTATACCATAATGAACTTTGTGGTATAGAGCAAAAGGTTGAAAGTAGCGTGTAATAGGATTGATGAATCATTGATGAGTCACGTGTTTATCATAAGTTGATTACAATAAGAAGTGATTCATCGTTTCCCGAAACATTTAGATTTTTCTGGATCCAGGTAGAACTATACCCTGGGTATAAATAGAGATGTGTTGAACAAATACAGGGCAGTTTTTATCAAGCGATCGAGAGCGATACTTGAAGTGACCCGTGCGAAGCGAGAAGTGTTTTATTGTGTAGTTGTTTAAGTTTGAAGATAGTACTGTGAGTGACTAGTGTTATTCAGAGTATTTAAGTATTACATTGTGTTGTGTGTATCGTAAATACACGGATTTAATAAAAGTGGTGTTTTCTTACAATTACGAACCCAAGTACGTAACAATATTTTATCTTTTTTGGTTGGATCGATTTGTGTAATTTGCCCAGTGATATATTATTAGTATTGACTTTATTTTTAGGTGACGATTCTCTTCCGCTAATTTTCTAGTCGATGATATGTATTTATGGATTGGCACATTTTATGCTGATTTTGGTAGAAAAACCTTTTAAATTTTTGACCTAACCAGTATGTTTTCGTTGCACCTTAAAGAACCGTGTACACTGAAAATGGGCCTTAACGGGCCGGGCCGCATTACTAAATTCCACCTAATACTTTCATACATTTTATATGAAGTATCGCACACTACGGCAGAGCGCATCGGATCTCATCGGGGCGGATGACGAATTTCAGTGAATGCGATGCGAACAATCCCCACGCGCTTCATTGTGCGATGGCAAGCGTAATTATGCGCGCGTGTTTCTCCGTGTTTTGAGTATTAATTTACTCAATAAATAATAATTTTAGTTTAAGGCTACAAATAGCTATTTTATTTGCAAAACCAACGTTGTGATGATGAAATATGGAAATGTGTTGCGTTGCTTTGAAACCTGCTTCACCCCTATGCGGCCCGTTCTAATGAGCTGTACTGTAATTTTCGTTGCGACGCGGCCCGCTCCGACCCGCTGCGTCCCCTCTTAGTGTACTCGATCTTTAGGAATATATTTTGTAGTATTACTTTTCAACTAAGCACTTTCATACTAACATCCCCCAAAACAGCCTTGTTTAAGTAAGATCTTGTGAAGAAAAGTGTATCTAAAACGATAAATACCTATTTACTATGATAATTTGGAAATTTACGACATTTGAGCTTGTCAAACACTAGTCATATATCTTGTTTTAACTACATCAAAATCAAATCAAAATCAAAATAAATTTATTCAGATAAATAAATTGTGCACTACACTGAATTGTAAAATCACTAAAAACTATCTTACTGCCTGAACTAGGTTAACCTGTGTTTCAGGCGATAGGGGCTAGTGAAATACAATAATTTTAATAATCTTATATATATAAAAATCAATCCCTATTTTCCTTGGTCACGACATCACGCCTGAATGGCTGGACCAATTTTGGTAATTTTTTTTGGTTGTGTTTGTAATTGTAAGGAGAAGGTTTTTATAAAAGACAATATTAAGAAAATTGCGCAGAAAATTAGAAAATTTAAGAATACTTAACCACCATATAAAGTTTAATGCCATTTTGGCTGCGTGGAAGGACAATCCCGTAGTCTTATATAAATTATGTGTCACGTTGTTTGTCTGCTATGGGTTCCTAATATGTAAGGCAAAACAACGTTTGCCGGGTCAGCTAGTCACTAATAAAAAATCAAGTTTGCATAGTTTACAATGTTATGTTATTAAATTAAACTCTTAAACTATATTAACTTAATATATAACTAGGAAAACAGGGTAATTCTTTAAAACTATCACAAATAGAAACAAGAAGAGAAAAATTAAACGTAGTAAAATACATAATTCTAAGTTTAACTAATAATAACTTCTCAGTGTCATCATAGTACATACTTTGTAAAATGTCAATTACAATCTTTTTACAGTTCCTAAAATTTTGTGAATAATTATTTGTAATTGCATTGATTGTAATTTGCAAAAGTGGACCTAATAATACGTAGAATTTTGATGAAAAAGCAAATTTTGTTACTGCGTTGTACGGACAAGCTCTACCTTTTCGCCTTTTGTTTTATTTATTTTATTTAAATTTTGCACACATACTTTTGCACAGGTAGATTTAACGCCCAAGTGCATTCTCTGCCAATCAACCTCCAAAGAGTACAGAGAAGGCGCAAGGGGTGCACATAGAAAGAAGAAAATAAAAATTGAAACTAATTTAGTACTAGTTGAACACATTAATTATGTGAAAACAAAACTCACACAATGAAAACACATAATTAAAACATACATTTATTTATAATATGATTATATAAATAAATACACATATTGAATTTATATTTACAATTTGTGTTTGCATGATCAGGAGAGTAAGAAAAAGCCGAGTGTTGTTTTAATACTATATTTAAAACACATAGCTGTCGGACTGTTAGCACTTTACACGATGTGAAAAGCTGGTTGGTGGGATATAGGAAGGAACGGAATGTGGCCACCTTAAGAATAGCTCTTTGTGCTCTTTCTATACTAAGTAGCAGAGTCTTGCCCACTCCAACCCCTGACGTAATACAGTACGTTATTATTGATTGACAAAGAGCAAGGTATACTTGTCTAATTAATTTTTGGTCTAAAATATTGCGCAGAACTTTAAAAGTAAAAATTAACTTACGTAATCTATTTGCAAGCGTTTCAATATGCTGTTTAAAGGAAAGGGTTTCGTCTATAATCACACCCAAGTACTTTTACATCGATAGGTAATAATAAGGTTTTAAATATAAATGCATCTAAGAAGGGTCCAGCGATCTAGTAAACAGATTGTATGGTGGTGCTACGAACCGTAAACAAAGTACCGTCAGCTTTTGAGATTTCTTGTTAAGATTATCGGACATTAAGTCATTATCTCGTTAACCCGCAACCAGAGATGTTAGGATAATATATACCAACATCTCTTTTTTCTAAATATTTAGATTTAGAGCCGCGAGATGTAGTATAACTTTGTGTAAATTAATAGGAATAATCACCCTTTGTTGATCAGGGACCCCTTTGAAGAATATACCAACTGCCATTCTGACAAGCAGGTCGTAAAAGGCGACCGAGGCTGTACGTGATACTACCGTCGTGGCTATGGCCTTTGTCATGTTCCAGTTTTGGAAGGTAAGGCAGCTGGTAGATTTTTAAGCTTGTGGCATTGCCATCCCGCTACACGGATAGCAACGCACTTTGGTATCTATAGGCGATGGATTCTCTTTGCATCAGGAGAGCCATCTACTTATTTGCTATTTAACGATAAAGAAAGATATATATATATATATATATATATATATATATATATATATATATATATATATATATATATATATATCATTGTGGGGGAAAACGACCACCGCCCGTGGCCACCCGCAATACCAGATATCCACAATGCATTCCCAGACATTTGAGGATGTGTTAGCTGTTTTCTTGTAGATCCTTGTCTACCTTAAAAATCGCAGGCCATTAATTTCACAAAGGACTCCATCCAACCGTTACCATAAATTTTTAGCTTAAAAGTATTGATTTCATATAGTCAAAAAGTAATTAACGTTGAAAAATTGTTCCATTTTAATAGTTAAAAATGAACAGCATTAATCCTCGGGCCGGGAAATTTATGCACCGCTGAGTTTGCAAAGGGTTATCGTTTGACAATATTATCAGAGGAAGGGTTCTGAGCGCTGACTTGGATAACACTGGGGGATCTGAATAATTTTCGGCTAAGGTATTACTGAGTTGTTTTTACTTGAGGATATTATGGAATCATGTTATTGTAAAGTATGTTCTAATGATAAAAATGATATAATGATCTTTAGGTGTTTTTCTTAGTGCAAAGAGAAAACTGTCATCTGTAGGCTTTACCATCATGCTGTAGTCATGATGTTAGTAATACCTTTATTAACACTGACTGCCTCGTGGTCTAAGGGTTGCATATTCGGCACATACCATTAGGTCTCGGGTTCGATCTCCGGGTCGGGAAAAAATGTTATTTTTGGAATTTTAAAATTTCAGTAGCAGTTCGGAGTCTGGCGGGTGGAGTCTTACCATTCCTGTGCCTCGTATGAGCACGTAAAGCCGGTCCCATTTATCGCTAGAAATAGTCAATAATCGTCATCAGGTCGGTAAAATTCGGCAATGAGGATCACCACTCATTTCGTCAACCGATAAATCGGTGAATTGTGAACTGAAAAGTCTGTAGACGTTCTACTCTGCCAACCGCGCGAGGAAACCGGGCATGTTGATATTTTAAAACACATCAGCACCAAACTGCGCGTTTCCCTTTGACTTTTCTAAATAGAAAAAAAACATTCATCCCGGGAGTCGAATTACAAAACCTTATGATCGAAGCTGAGCAAGCTAACTACTAGACCAAACAGGTAGTAAGTTTCTTCGTAGTAAAACCAAAATAAATAATTTAATTCTCATGTTTTCTATTTGTTAAGTAATCGCTCTATTGTATACATGGCGAGGTTCCCAAGTCAACTTGACCATGACCTTCGCTGCATCAAAACCAGTCTGTTAACTGGTTCGAGTGGTCTATTCAGTGTCGAAAGCTTAACGATCCGCAAGCGTTTCCTTATTCAGATTTTTTGCACTCGTGACATGCCAATGAACATTTTTCTTTAGCGATTTCTCGGTGTTATTCAATGATGTCGCGCTACAAGTTTTTTGTTACATGCCTTCTCTAGTTGCGATCGATTTCTAGTATCCACGAGTATACAACTCGTGGATACTACAAATCGATAGATATAGCTTTATGTGAAATGAACTTGTTGATGTAATAAGTTTTTTCAATTTCTACGTTTTTTATATTTTGTATATACAATTATACACGTGCTATTTAAAATTCACTTGTGCTGTCACAAAACACTTTATTTAATTTATATCACCAACCGCTTTTTACAGCATCTTCACGGCTATTTATAAATGTATTTATACTAGTTTACTCTTTATCGTATTTGTTTTTGGTCTATCTAAAATTTAAATCGATGTTTTTTTGTACAGCGATACAAATAAAAAAATAGCAAATTATTCATGATTTTAATTTTCATTAATTATTGTTGCTAGTATCATTTATAAAAAATGACCTAGCTGTGAAATAAAGATTGTTAGTTATTAATTTAAAGTAATGATATTTGTTTTGAGTTTTTTTATCGGAAAAATCCGTGGCAAATTAAATGAAAAAAAGAAAAAGTTTTCTTAATAAAATTTGTCAGTTTATATTTTCATTAAGAATTACTATTGAATTATTATTAATCGCCTTGTGGTCGAAATTCGACCGAATTTGTAACTTATATTTCATAAATTATGTATTTCCGTTGCCGCTAAACCAAAAATAGGTGGTAGAGTTCTGCATTGTCTCGCCCGGGTCTAGTACCACCGCCTTACCTATTCCTGCCGCAATAGCGTCAGTGCTTGTCGCTGTCGTGTTCCGGTTTGGAGGGTAAGGTAGCCGGTAAACTTATGCATGTGGCATTAGATCTCGCCACAAGATAGCAACGCACCATTAACATCTTTGGTGTCTATAGGCGATGGTTGACTCTTTCCATCAGGAGACCCATCTGCTTGTTTGCTATCTTATGATATAAAAAAATAAAATAAAAATAAAAACAAATACTAAAAATAAAAATAAAATAATATTAAGGGGTTTCCCCATACAATAAACGTGTTTTTTTTTCGTATTTTTTTTTTGCTATGTTGGTACGGAACCCTTTGTGCGCGAGTCCACTCGCACTTGGCCGGTTTTTTATATCATAAGCTAGCAATTAAACAGATTGGTCTCTTGGTGGAAAGAGTTAACCATTGCCTATACATACCAATGATGTAAATGGTGCGTTGCTATATTGTGGCGAGGTCTTATGCCACATGCGAGGTCGAGGCGAGGTCTTATGCCAAATTTAGAGGCTACCTTACCCTCCAAACCGGAACACAGTAATAAGCACTGATGCTATTGCGGCAGGAATAGGTAAGGCGGTGGAACCACATCCGGGCGAGACAATGCAGAACTCTGAATGATGACCTATCTGAACCTAATATTACGAGTATTAAGAGGGCACCAAGCTTTTAGAGCGTATCGATATTTTGGCTTTCTACAGGACAGGGGGGAAGCGTGATGGTTCTGTTTTGGATGGACGATACGGATGACGATTTTGATAGTTCCTTTTTATCATTAAGTTATGTGCTCGTATCCTACACATTTTAAAAATATAAAGTGTAAAAATTATAGAAAACATGTCGTTTTGCTATTATTTAATAACTGATATCCTTTCATTAAGTTTATTTTCGCAGGATTTTCCTTTTTGTTCAGAGATAACTTTGAAGTTTTTTTTTTATATCGAGAAAAGTTATCATGTTTCCAAGTTGTATAATTTATGGCGTGAATCCTTTAGTCCCTTACTTGCGAATTGCATAGCTCTAAATCTTTATTTCGAAATTAGCTCGGCGCAGGCTTAAGAGAAAATCTTCGTTTGTTTGTAATGTATAAACTCAAAAACGAATTGCCCGATTGAAAAAACTCACCGATATAAATCTACGCTAGTCATATCAAGTCGCGGGGGACAGTTAGTATTGAACTAATCTAATTAAATTTTTTATTGCGAGATATTTATTTCACAAAAAGGGCAACGCGTGTTACTATTGATTTTAAAATTTTCCAGCTGCTGCTGATGATTGAATGAAATGATGTCTGGTTCGGACCCCCTTTAAAGAATAGACCATGTGTCGAATGACACATGGTCTATTCTATTCTAGGCAGCTCGTAAAAGGTGAACTATTGGCTAAAAAACCAAATAGTGGTAACACGTACTACTATCAGTTTTTTTTCTATCAGATTAGTAGGTGACAAAATTCCGCAATGTCTCGTCTGGGTTTTGATACCACTGCCTTACCTATTCTTGGCACAATAGCGTCAACGCTTGTCATTGACGTATTCCGGTTTGGGGAGTTAGTAATTAGTAGAATTTATATATGGCGTTGCCATCCCGTTACACGGATAGCATCGCACCGCTATTTGCTATCTCTCACATCAGATCTGGTTGAGTCAAGCTAGTTGACAACGTGTTTCCCACTTGTTGACGACATATTGCCCACTCATTGACGCTAAGTTGTCCACTGGTGATCGACGAATTAATCGCCTAGTGTCGAATAGGCGACTTGTTAATACCGGGTCGGTAGTTGGAGTTGGAACGGTATTGGATTGGTGTAATGTGTAAACACATTTATGGTGCGTGTTCACTGGAGCGGTGGTTTGCACGGTATGTGTACGATTGTTCTTTGTAGTAGAGCAATAAATTAATACGCCTTCTGAGCATAGATATGTATTGCTAAATTGTGTAAATAAACCTCCTTAGTAACTAGATATTCTGCGTTAAGTTTGTTTCTTAATTTTCTTTTGAAAATATGTAATAAGGAAAAAACAAGTAATTTAAAGATACAATGTACAACTTAATGGAATGGCTTCTGACAAAAGTGATTATTATTTCTACTTTTGAGGTATTAGGCGAATAATGTGACTAACACGGTAGCAAGTAGAGGTTTTGTAGAAAACAAGTAGTCAAAATTTCATCACGCTGCTTATCTTACCGGGTAGGTATATCATATTACGATCCAGAATTGTAAAATTTTAAAATGGCAGGTAAATATTAGGTAGGTATTAAAGCAAAGACTTGTATGTAAGTACTCACGTACTAGACGAGTTATTATTGTAAAATAATTGTTGCTAACGAAACGACTTAACTTCTACATAGCATAGCTCCATAGTACATTAATCTCTTCGGGTATAAGTTATGTTTTTGAATGGAGTTGAACCATCTTCCAACAATCGGAGAACCATCTTCCGGTTAAGATATCGATGAAGTGCGATGAATTAGGAGTGTGTAATGACATCCGATTCACTCTATCTGTATAAACGTCGTATTTGTAGACGCTTACATCTGTGTTTTTTCAACTTTTTCTAATAGGTACAATCGGTTGATCATGTATGCATTTTGTTTTAAGTTTTTTTTATAATTATTATTGTATTCAATGTTATCTAATCATGATGGGTTTTGTTTATTGAATAATAATTGCTCTAATAATAATTTAATTTTGATAAGATTGACCTGTGTTTATTGTTTATTGAATGTTAATTTGTTTTAATATAATTTTAATTTGAATTATGTTGATATGTTTTTATTACTTTCGTTTAAAATTGATACGTAATGAACTGTGTTATAACTTATATATTAAGATGTATAAATTGTGTCTTTATGTAATTTAAATATTATTTACTTATTATTTTATAACCGACGTTCAAAAAGAGATTAGCATTAATCCTATTTTATATAAAAAAATTTGACTTATGACATAAGTTCCACTTCACTATGGACATAGTTGTTTAAACGTGTTTATATTGTGTTTTAGATTGATTTTTGTATGTACTTTATATGTATCTCTTCGAAGGTTGTATTTTTGAAAAGGCCTTATACGAAATATTTTTTTTTAAAAGGTTCCAAGATATTATGGAATTTAAATTAGTTCTTGGCAGTACCTTTGAGCTTGTTTATAAAACCTTCCTTCTGTCCGATTGTGAACTTTGTAAGTTTAAAATTAATATTAAAACGTGAAATCCCTATTAAAGAGACACATAGTCCGGGAGGAATCGGCGCATGAGTACCGAAAACTATTCCACCTCAATTTTTTTATGCGATCCTCTTCAAATTGCCCTACTGATGATATAAATGCATGTTGCCATGGGGCAACCCGGTGCCATATTGTTTAAACCGAAATTTTTTAAGCAATTGCAAGGAATTGTTATTTTTCAACGGGACAATTTTTTTTTATATTCTTTATTGAAATACCAATAAAAAAGGTCCTATGACTTTTCACGATAAAGTTAATATTTTTAAAGATATGAATTTTTAAAGGTTCGAAAAATCTCAAATTTGGGTACTTTCGACCCATGAAAAATATATTTAAAAAAAAACATAATGTTTAAGTTATATTTTTTTTAATTCTCTATACAGTAGTTAATAATATTGTTAATAGAGATTTAAAAAAATGTCAGTGTTTATATCTTTTTTTTAATTGTTAATTTCGCGCGCTCACAAGTGTGCGTCGCTTACTGGACTTCCTGAAGATTTTCATTTTGTTTGTGTAGTTGTATTTATCTTCGCCTAATTTTTTCTTCACTTGTGTAATTTGCATAACATGTTCTGTGCCACAAAAATGTTTGTTTGTCAAGAGAAGAATTAAACAAATTTTCAAATCGGATAGCAACCTCATCTTTTCGTCGATAAGTTGCACGTTGTACAGTTTTTTGATGTGTTGGCTTGGAGTAAGCTTTAACATACACGCCTCTTTGAAGTGATAAGCTGAGTCTTTTTCTATAATTACTTGGATTTGATGAAATCAATAAAATTCACATTTTCGTATGATACAAACTATTCAGACTCTAATTTGTTAATAGATATTTTTTAGTTAAAATTTTTTTGCATTTGATACAGTACAACTCCATAATTTGTTCCGCTCGCGAATGTCGCACGTCTATATTTAGCGGACAACCTTGAGTGCGGCAGCGCTAACAACCTGAGTGTCATCTATAAAAGTTAAGTGTTTGTTTAGATTTTATATGGATAACAAGTTTTTTCTTATTAAATATGGTGTGTGGTGTCGTAATTACGAATACTTATTGAAAATGACGTTCCATGACAACGTGGAATTCAAAGTTTATTTAAATTTGATGAACCCAATTCTAATATTTAGATTTTGGAAGAGTTTCTAAACGGTGACTTATAAACCCCGGTCTCAGGAACATTTTTATTTTTGATTAATAACAAGCAAAATTTTTGCGAACGAAGCTGTTCGCAAAAATTTTTTGACGTTTTGACCAAGTTTTGACGATACACCCATATTTTCTATCAACCTTTAAATACACTAACTGCAACCCACTGCTCGCATGGTAAAAGTTTTTTGTGAATCCCACCAAGACAAATTATTTTTCCGAAATAAAATTGTCATATTCCAGGACATCCAAATCGGTAGGTCGGCAATTTCATCCAAATCGGTTAAAACCGTTTTTGCGTGATTCGGTAACAAACATCCATCCATAAATATATGTAAACTTTCGCATTTATAATATTAATATAGATATAGATAATATATCACGAAAGGTTTAATACTTAAATGTTTTAATACTTATATATATATAACCTTTTAAAGTAGCATATATGGAAATAAAAATGAATGAACATGAACTGTTGAAACGTGGTGATGTAGATGGGCTCTCAATCTAAGCAACCGACGTTCAGTATATTCTGTCTGCCCCAACAGGAGTACATCATAATGATATTTCTTTATTTATTTATGGCTAGCTGATCCGCGCAGCTTCGCCCGCGAGTAGATTAACATGTCGAAATAGTTTTTAATACAAATTTCATCTCCTATTTCAGCCCTTCAGGGGTTGATTTTTGAAAAAAGTCTATATTTGACTCCAGATCTTCAAATTTTTCATGCCAAATTGCATGAAAATCGGTCCAGCGGTTTAGCCTTGAAAGCGTAACAGACAGCAAGACTTTCGCATTTATAATATTAGTATGGACTAGTTGCCCAGCCCAACTTCGCCCGCAATGAAATTAATATGTCGTCAATGTTAGAAATTTCATCCAAAATTTCAACCCCTATTTTACCATCTTAAGCGATGAAATTATTCCTCCGTCTAAAAAACAACCCCTGTGTAAAATTTCAGTCTTTGGTCCAAGGGTTTATTAGGCTGGACGTTGATATTATTATGTCAATCATAAATCTCAGTCAGAACTTACCTTTTTATAAATACAGAAACATGTATATATTAAAAAAGAGATCGCACGTTTTTAAAAACCCTTAAAACAATTATAATATTTGAGATTTCTATTGTCAGAATACATTTAACGTTATAAAGCACGGTAATAAATAACCAGAAGCTTATATTAAAGAGTTATGTAATCCAGCAAAGCTAACTGTTCATGCCAATATCCGGCAAGAGTTCCATTTCGCTATATCGAAATTGTATTTTCGTTTGGCAGTATTCCGGTGCGCCCCGACGTTGTTATAAACTCATCAAGTAACTGTCTATGCTTTACATAAGTTTATTAATCGGATTTACTTTGGTGGAGATTGAAGACGGTGTCGTGTCTCTTGAGACTGGTTTGTAGAATACAGCCATTTTATATATACTTAGTTCAACATACGGAGACAGTGAAACTGAGTAGCTGTGTCAAAATGTATCACTTTGTGTCATTGGGCTTAGGTACGTCTATTATGGCAAATAGGATTTGCACTAGGATTTCGTGTTGACTAAATGCTATAACTTAAATGGTTGTCTATCAAATCTTCTATATACATATGATAAAATTGAAATGTCTGCCTGTGATTTCAAAATAGCTAGGTTTTCTCAAGTGCCAAGTTTAGGTTTCTCAAGTGTGTTATTATTACGATACTTATATCTAAATAACCATATTTAAAAATTCTCTATGTCTGTCATTCTGTTTGTACTAGATAATCTCTTCATTTGCTGGACCGATTTTGAGGGAACTCTCACTGAAAGATAGAGGAGTTTATAGGGCAGAACATAGGCTACTTTTTAGCCAAGTGAACAAAAGGGAGTAATGATTTTAGATCACGCGAATGACGTTGCGAGTAACAGTAGGTACTTAATGTTAAGAGAAAACATTTGCATTTTTGTATGTTTGTAACGAATAAACACAAAAACTATTGGACTAATCTGAAACGCTATTTTACCATTAGAAAGCTACTCTACCTAGGAGTGGAATAGGCTTTTTAAGTGACTGACGAAAAGGAAGTAATTTTGGGTCACGCGAACGACGTCGCAAGTAACAGAGCTATATATGTAGTATACTTCTTAAAATAATAATTCTATATATTTGTTGTGGCAAGAGTAGGTCCCTTGCGTTTTCGGGCTCTTCTTGAAGAAAAGGTCATCTAATTGTCTGCTATGCAGTTTGTGAAAGGCTAAACGTGTAATCATAGTAACCCCTCGTGTTGGTCTCGGGCTCCTTTGAAGAATAGGCCTGCCGTTCAGCCAAGCAGGTCGTAAAAGGCGACCGATTGGCTGTACGAGTCAGTGACATCGTGGCTACTAAGTGGTAGAGTTCTGCATTGTCTCGCCCGGGTCTGGTACCACCGCCTAACCTAGTCATGCCGCAATAGCGTCTGTGCTTGTCACTGTCGTGTTCCGGTTCTGAGGTTAAGGTAGCCGGTGATCGTATGCATGTGGTATAAGACCTCGCCATAAGATAGCAACGCACTTCTAACACTTTTGGTGTCTATAGACGATGGTTGACTCTTTCCATCAGGAGACCCATCTGCTTGTTTGCTATCTAATACTATATATAAAAAAAACCTAGGTTTTGGTACGAAACCTAGGCTTTACTATGATTACACGTTTAGCCTTTCACAAACTGCATAGTTATTTCTGAAACAGTTTTTATTACGTACGTGTTGCTGTTTGGAGGGTTATGTCTGACTCAAACTTATGAATGTTTCATTTCATCCCCGATATATGAACGGAAACGTACCACTAATATCTATAACCGATGATTATCCGCATGAATAAAGTCATTTACTTGTTTGCTATTTATTAATATAAAAATAAAGGTTCTCTTTAAAAAGATCTGAAATTTCTGAGATATTAATATTCACTTAGATTAGTGCAAACACTACTTGATGTTGCAATTATTCAATCCGTTCCTGCTTTTGTCAGCTCTTACATTTTTTTTATTAATCTTACTTTGTTAGTGCTGGCGATTGAACAGTGATTCTGTTCTGTTTGATATGGAATGTTCTTTTCAATATTTTTTGAGTAGTATCAATAATAACTTTAAATAATTTATATCAACTGGTTTAACCTAGGAAAAACTAGTAAGCCTGAAATCGGGTTTGGCAGCATATTTAATATATTACCAAGACTTCGATGCAATAGGAGCTGCTATAGTACTGTTCAAGAATACAGAACTCTATGAAAGCACTCACGAAGCTAAAACCGAGTCGCTTTATGTACTGACGGTGTAGAATAATAAAAGCTGATACTTATTTGGAAAGTAATTGCACGAGAAAAAGTTAATGGCTCGTAAAACCTGTTTTTCTTTGCGCTTTCTATAGATTCTGAAAACAGTTGAAAACTTTTTATGATTGTTGGAAACTATAAAGGGAATATTGACGTAGCTAAAGAGAAACAATGCTCTATAAAAACGTGCTCGGCTATCATGAGATTATTTACACTTTTAGGGATCAGGGTTCTAACTTGTAACGACACGAAGCAACGCAAAGGTGCGTAAGGTCGTAAATTGTTAAAATAATCGGTTTCTCTTCGTTTCATGAGAGTGGTTTTGACTTCACATTGCCTACTCAGGTACGCTTTTGATATTTGACAGTTATGAATATTTATTCTTAGCTTCATATGTGTATGAGACAGTTATTGAAAGAAGACTACGAAAGAAGTCCGGAGGACTGTTGTGGTAGGTGCAAAGGGCTTTTTAGATTTAAAGGAGGATGTACATTTCCTCAATTTTAGGAATTGACGTTTGGTGTATACTAGCTCTTCTATCGCCCCCTGTTCGAATTTTGACCGATACACTTCTCATTCAACCAGAGGGTCTATAAAATCTCTTCTTAGACTATTATTATAATAAACTGAAAATTTTGAAAATAAAAGTAGCCTAAGTTACACCTTATTACATCAGCTATCTGCCAGTGAAAGTCCCTTCAAAATCGTTCCAGGCGTTCCAGAGATTACCCGAAACAGACAGACAGACAAAAATTATATATAACAATAAATGTATAGATGTATAGATATGTAGCAATACCTGATGCGAGCTTCTTATTTTAAACTATAATATCTATAATTATCTTACGGCGCTGTTATTCAAAACTTACTTATATGACAAATTAGAAGGCGAGTTCTCAGGTCATTTTGGCAGGAGGATCAGTAAGTTGCTCTATTGTTGGATCGCGTTCATCAAATGGTAAATGTTTTCATTTGCGGCATGCCATCCATCCATTCCATCGCTTAACCTTAGCCTTTAAACAAACAATTTTCCGGTGTCGGCGGTAAATCGATAGTGAAATCTTATCAGTTAGCCGAGCGGAACGGTAACGCTCCACAGTTCAAGAACGGCTCGATCGCAATGTGCTCAGTGTACATTAATTGCTATGAGACAATGTAAACCAAATTAATGTTTAATGGATCCGATTATGGTGATCTTGGGGTACATATACAGGTCGATATGAATGAGGTTACATATAATTAACGATGAGAAACTGACATGGTCTTAGCTTACACATAATAAGCGTTTCAATATCATACGATAGCAAAAAAACAGATGGCTCTTCTGATGAAAAGAGATAACAATCTTCTATAGACATCAAAGGTGTTAATGGTACGTCGTGCTATCTCTGTGGCGAGATGTTAATGCCACTTGCTTAAGTTTATTGGATACCATACCCACCAAACCGGAACACGACGATGACAAGCGCTGACGCCATTGCGGCAGAAACAAGTAAGGAAGTGGTACCAGACCCGGGCGAGACAATGCAGTACTTTGGCCACCGTGGAGCCACGATGGTAGTGACTTGCATAGCATATCGTTCGGCTCTTACGAACTGCCTGGCATAATGGCAGATGGTCTATTCTTAAAGAAGCCCGGACCCGCACGAGGGAAAATGTTTCGGGTTTATAAGACTACGTTCCAGTACTAACAACAGAATGAAGCTTCGATTACTTAAATATAAATAATTTCTTAAACCTAGCACGACTTACTATTTCTAGTATTTCCGGAAACTTGCATCTGATCTTCACCAAATTAATATGGGACTACACGGGAAGTCTACGGATTTCCTCGTAGCTGCAGTATACGTAGCGGCCACACCCTGGTAACCACGTCGATCCGTGGGCTGACAAAACGGAGGGGGCTTGTATTACTTGTCAGCTATTTCGAGTGATTCCTCGAAAAGTATAAAAAAGTCTACTTCGGCATGGAAGGAGACCGCCGTCGATAGACAACTGCTTCGGTGACGGCAGCGATTAGCAAGGCGTTACGACACGCCGTAAAGGGCGTCAGCCAGAATCTTGGCAAAAAACTGGACTAAGAATAAAAGTCCTATGGCGATGGAGCGAAGTTCAGCAGCAAATCGTTCTAGTCGAGTGGCACGATCTTATCTATTGCTGCCATCACAACATTAATGCTTGTACCCGTCGTGTTTCGGCTCTGAGATAAAGAGTGCGGAAACACTCAAGACTCCCCACAGCTCACACATTAGTCGTTTAGTTGTAAATTTAAACCCTTCTGATCTTATAACGATGCGATGTTCTAGTTAAGCCTGTAAGCGGCGATAATGAAAATTGGGCTTGGAGCCAAATGTTCGGGTTTTATTGCAAAATGTTCTTTATGAGAACAGCGGTATAACATTTGCAATTGATTTTTCAAGCACTGGTTTAGTTATCAATCTACTTGATTTCTTATACCATACTCCTGACTAAGACCAGACGCTTGCCTTGAGTAGAATTGACAGAGTTGGGCTTCGTATGATACTTTCCTAATTTTATAGTTTTAAAAATAAAATAAATAAATTTTTAATATTAATAAAATATTATATATAATTCAATAATAATAATAAAAAAAATATCATCACGTCGTAGAAGCTCTCCAGATGATCGTGGTCAAATCACCACGATTGACTTAGATTTAATTAGTTTAGTGCTTTTGCTGGTAAAAATCGGTTGTGGACCTGATCGACCGACGCTTTTGCTAAATAATGACGAACGAGCTAAAGCGTAGCTTTTACATACATACACATCTTCACGCCAAATCTCTTACGGTGAGAGAATTGAGTGTCAAACATTATGGTCCAGACTAGTTGCTAAGTTTCTTCCAATTTCCACATTCATACAAACACGCCGGTTTCGGAGATTTTTGTTACCACCTTTGGATAGCACCCGTCCTTGATCATGGTACGTCAATCTTGGCCTTGTCTTTCCTGATTTTTATACGGATATTGTCCTTCAATCCCGTCTTATCTCACTCCTGATTACGAACGCGAACCGCGTGTGTTACACCACAGATTTTTTGTAACGCTCTCATTTCGACCGCTTTATTGCTTTTCGACGGCTTATGTTATTAACCAATAACACAGTTAATATGTTAAATCCAGTTTCACAAAATACTTTTTATTTAGTTTTTATAACGCCACTCGGTTGTGTAAGAGAAACTATTACCTATAGACACCAAAGATGTTAATGGTGCGTCGCTATCCTTGTGGCGGCGCCTTAATGCCACATGCATAAGTTTACCGGCTATCTTACCCTCCAAACCGGAACAAGATAGTGACAAGCACTGATGCTATCGGTACGGCGGTAGTACCAGACCCGGGCGAGACAATACAGACATACCACCTAGTAGCCACGATGTTAGTATTGTTCGTATAGCCAATCGTTCGTCTTTTACGAACTGCCTGGCTGAACAGCAGTTGGTCTATTTTTCAAAAAGAGCCCGGACCAACAAAGGGTTAGTTCTAATTATACCTGCTATGGTACAGCCTCACTCAATGTCTTTGATATCGCTTTTATTTGTTAAATCACTATGCTAATATAAAATCACTCAAAATATGTCAACGTAGTTTTAAGGAATGATCTATACATACAATAAAATGGTAGGAAAGCCAAAACTGTACATTGAATATTTTTTTAAAAGAATACTTGGGACGTGATCTTCAATCGATATCGAAGCCAAAAATATAGTTTTTAGAATTTTTGTCTGTTTGTCTGTATGTATGTCCGGGGTAAACTCAAAAAGTACTGCATGGATTTACTTCAAATTTTGCCTAAATATTACTAATAGGTTGGTCGAGTGGTTAGAGACCCTGACTACGCAATCAACGAGGCTCGGGTTCGATCCCCGACGGGGACAAGCATTTGTGTGATGAGCATAAATGTTTGTATTTCCGGGTTTGGGTGTTTATTATATATATTCTAGTATTTATATATGTATTTCTATGTATTAGTATCGTTGATTAACACCCATAACACAAGCAAATAATTTGCTTACTTTGGGGTTAGATCAGTAAGTGTAATTTGTCCCGTGAATTATTATTAATATTAATATTCTATCGCCTATGGGGAGGGGCTGTGCGGAGTAAACGAAGTCCACGCGGACGAAGTCGCTGGCAACAGCTAGTTTTATAATAAAATGGGATACTGAACGACACCCCCTATAAAATGGGGTGAAAATGCCTTTGAAAATGCCTTGTTATTCTCGATCAGTTTGTAATTTGAGTCATTCATAGTTCGAATACCTAAGTCTTAAGTTCATGCTTTATCAAATCCGCGACGCCAATAAATATTTGCGAGGCTTCAGAGAAGAATTTTGCGGAGTATGTGGCGCAAATATATTTTAACAGTTTTGAATATTTGATTTGTTCAAGAAAATATGTGTAAAACGTACAAAGTACGCAAAACTCACAAACTCACAAGGGAACGTATCAAAAACGCTTGAAAGTATTAAATATTGGTAGAACGAATCGTTCTGACCGAGATGAAGCGAGAAAAATCATTCTAAAATCTGTAATATTTAATTGTATCTATAAAAATAAATAAAATTGGAGTGTCTGTTTGTAATATTAAAATAACCGCTTTTTAATAAATGCATATGGATGTATACACGGTACATGTACCAAAATAACATTTTTCAAAATTATTGTCGGTCTTTCTGTTTGTTCCGGCTAATCCCCGAAACGGCTGGACCAATTTTGATGGGACTTTCACTGGCAGGTAGTTGATGAGGCTATTTTTCGAGGAGTAACTTAGACTACTTTTACTTTAGATTTTTTCCACGCGGACGAAGTCGCGGGTACAGTTAGTATTAAAAATAAACTTAGCATTTTTTCAAAATAATTATTGCTTGAAGCGATGTTTTTGACTGATTTTTCATTTAAAGTTAGGTGTTTAATTGCAATAGCCTGTGACATTCGTCAGCCCTAACCCCCGACGTTTTGCGTCGGGTTGTTTTAAGTTTGATGTGTCTAGTTGTGACATTATAGCTCTGGATAAACCGGTTGAGAGCCGTTTCTTTATTAAAGCGTATTCTGAGAGTAGATCTGATGTTTTGATGCAATCAGGAATGTCTGCCAATACCCTGACTCCTTGATTAATTACAGAAATGATACGTGTTTAGACTCATTGGACAGGCTTTCTTACAAATGATATATATGAAGCAGGCAGGCCCAATGATGAAGAATTGTGGAGGGGTTTGCATAAATTGTAATTTTTTTAAGAATATATATGAGCATAGAAGAAATTTAGAGTCTAGCCCTCCCGAAATTCAAAATCAAAATAAAAAGTCAAAATCCAAAAACTGAGCGACAGATTCTCTACAAGGTTCACCAGCCCACTGGTTTTTCACAACTGCAATCGAAATAAATGAAGTCAGCACTCGTGGAGTATTCACGCTCTAAAAGTCGCCCGTTAATCAACTCTGCACTTAAACTTGAAATGTTTTGGTGCAATACTCGTAAGCCGACCTCTCTGCAGTGTTCATTCATTTACAAAACACGGTTGGAGCGCACTACTTGCAACTAACCACCTAGTTAGGTGGTACAGCGCGACTTTTGTTCAAACGTTACAAAATAAAATGTATCACAACGGAAAGGGCATTTTCATGATCGCTAGTTTTAGGATTGTAAAAAATGATGTTTCCATATTTTCATGATTATTTTCTTGACCCATTTACTTGATCGTTATTTGGAAGATTATAAAAATATCATTTTTGTAAGCTTTTTCTTCAAATGAAGCTCAACCACTTCACAATTAAAACATGTTTATGCATGATTGTCACATTTGCATACTTATGTTGGTAATTCTTTAAATAGCCAAACCTTTTTTCAAAATTTTCTGCTTCAAGAATTTACTGCTCGGGCAAGAGCTTAAATTATAATTTGGTCATGATTATCAAGAGATGTATGGTACTTAATAATTAGCTACCAAAAGATACTAAGTAAATTAGTATTTTACATTAAGTTCTAGTAACTCTTTATTGTTGTGGTGAAAATTAATGATTGCGATCGTTTTCTCAAATTCCTTTAACAGCAGCGGCGTTATGGCTACGGACACCCCGGGCAAAAATATTTAGCCGCCCACTTAAGGAAATCAATATCGAGTATTTATTTTTTGCTGAACCAATGTGAACGTAGTTTATGTTGAGATTTGGGAGGGGATGAAAAAAACGAATAGAGTGATGTATATTTATTATTATCAGACTAGATACGATGTACTTCGATGTTGCTCGAAGTCTCTCTCTTTCTCTCTCTCTCATACTCTCATAATAAACATAAAGAAGATAACAGCTCTCTCGAGACTAACTCTCACGGAGACGGAGACAAAATTCGGAATGGAGCAAGCATATCATAAAATAATAATAAAATATATATAGAGTGTGTTTACATATTTCAATTTTCAATTGTATCTTAAATTATAAGGCGTATTTCACATACTCCAACAGTTTAATAATTTCATCTTTCTTTTAGCGTTATCCAGAGCCAACGACGTGGACTTAGAAAGTTTTGTAGCTCCTCTTTTTTGTTGTTTTTTTTGTTTTTTTCAAATTTTTTTATTATTTTTTATATTTTTTATTACTTTTTATTTTGGTTGAACATTTTGTTATTTTTTTATTAATGTTCTTAAATTTTTTCAGTAAAACTTACTGATTTCTTTAGTAAAATTTAACTTTTCGGGCTTTTTTGTCAGCAAAGACACGAATCAAATTAGAAAAATCTAATTGTCCAGCGATTTCATTTTCAATCGAGAGAGTAGCCAGGTTAGAGAGTCTCGATTGAGAGATTGTTGATCGGAGACGGATGACGTTATTATTTATTTTAATTTGGAAAAACTGCGTTCTCCACTTGCAACTGTAACCGGAATAGTTGCAAAAATCAATAGGAAAAACCTGCAATTGTAGTTAACCTATTACTAGTACTTCTAAAAAATGGCAACGACCGCTAAGAAAACGGTAGAAAAATTCACAATCCTGAAAAAAATATATAGGAATAAAAGATTTGGGATATTTGAAGAACGATGTTACAAAGTCAGTAAGAAAAAGAATTCGTGCACGTACAACGTACACTTTGTAGCAGTCAAAATACTGTGGACGGTTTTCTCGTTGTGTGATCGAGCGACGCTCGAGTCGAGAGACCAAGTATACAAATCAGCAACCTTGCGCCACGCTCGAGCACGAGCATAGGACATATAGGACGTTTCGGTAACCCCCACCATGCACTACGCGTGTAAGGTGTAAGGTTGGTGGTGGAAGCATCTCACCAATCATACATCATAACATAAGCGCAATTGCAGGGTGGTCGAGGACCGGCTGTAACGATATGCGTAGAGTGTAGAGTACAGAGCACAGAGCACAGAGCTTAGAGCCCAGAGTCACACAGAGCATAGGTCCCTCGTCCGTCCACGTTTTCATTGACTTATTCATATTCAGAATAAGTCAATGAAAACGTGGACTTAAGTACGGACTTATATCTAAGAATTCTTAATTCTTAGACGTAAGTCCCGTATTCACAGTCGATTAACCGACTGTGAACTGTGATCTATGAATACGGCACATAGAGCACAGTATTGAGAGTACATAGCGCGGAAGGCATAAGGCCGAGGCCCCAGACCTCAGCGCCCCCCAAATTTGGCGCCCCGGGCCGTCACCACACCGCGCGCCCCCCTAACGCCGGCACTGTTCTTTTTCAATATATTTAATATGTACCCGCCACGCCGTGTGTACGACATTCAGTTTAAATAATAATTGTTATTTTCTAGTTATAAATTTGACTTCGTTACTTTAATATTATTATGTTAGTAATTTTTTCTTATGATGGTTTAGGCCTCTTTCAATTTTTTGCCCGTGCTTTATCACTTTAAATAAATAAATATAAATATAAATATTCACGGGACAAATGACAATTATTGATCTAACCCCAAAGTAAGCAAATTATTTGCTTGTGTAATGGGTGTTAGTCAACGATACTAATACATAGAAATACAAATATAAATACTTTTACATACAGAATACTTACTTTTACACACCCAAACCCGGAAATACAAACATTTATGCTCATCACACAAATGCTTGTCCCCATCGGGGATCGAACCCGAGCCCCGTTGATTGCGTAGTCAGGGTCACTAACCACTCGACCAACGGGGCGGTCAAATAAGAAATAAGGCGGTCAAAAAAAAAATAAGATTTTAAAACAACAAAATCCACATCAAAATAGGCTCATAGCCTTACCGTTACAAATAGACGAAGAAAAACACAGACAAACAGACCTAAAATAAAGTGTTTTAGGTATAGGATGTGGTCTGAGAGTACACAGGATGTTGAAACTACAAGGTTGTAATAGTAGGGGAGCCCGAGAGGGGATTTTGGTATTTACTCGAGCGCGTCAAATTAACTTCGGAGGGGATACCTCGCATACTGTTAAGGCTCTCCACCAAATATAAGCCCTTTATATAGAGGGGGGTAACTATGGCAGAAAAAAAAAACAAAATTAGGATATCTTCGGTTTGTGGAAATTGTCAGATTATACTTTTTTCGTATTTCCTACATCATATCCTCCACAATAAAAGAAAATTCAGACGAGCTCTAGAATGTCAAGACAACATTTTCTTTGCAAATTTGTGACCCTTTCACTCCCTTACGCTACACTTGAATCGTCAGATTTTCTAAATTCCATGTCACTGATTTTTTTAAAAAATTTTTTTATGTGTAAATTTTTTCCCCACCATTGAAATGAAAAACATTATATAACCTTTTGTTTTTCCTATAATTTAGTTTACATAATCCAACTGGTCCCTACGACGCTCGAGTAACTAACTACCTATTTAGCATCTTGGGCTTCCCTACTATAAAGTTTTGGGATGATTCGGCCGGGGGCGGTACTGTAGGATATTGTGGCGGTACTGTAGGAGCCTTGCCAAGTAACGAAAATATTATTTTATGGCAAGACGTAACTATATTTTTTACTTGAATTTTATGTATAAAGATATCAAAATTTGTAAGATCGTATTTAATGCACTGTCGTAAACGTTCATGTAATAATTGTAATGAAAATGTCAATTTAACGCTTGCACTTTCGGGTAAGTAATAGGCATAGCCAGTTAAGGCGACAAACGAGAAAAAACTGGTTTGTTTAATCACGTTTTTTTTTTAAATAACAATTTTACAAAAATTCCACGATATACCTGAAGATATTATCTAAGGAATGTGCTAACTTGTTACATGACAGAATGTACTTTACTCGATCATATAAAATTCCGAAAACAGGCTAAAAAAATCTCTAAAACAAATAATTAGTTATTTAGTTATAAATACAAAAAAGAATGTGCTAAATTTTGGTTTTCAGGTGATATCCTATATTTATTTATCCAAAAATTAACACGTTTCTTAGCGGTTTCAGAACATACCGCGCCACTCACTTCCTATAGAATTGACGCGCGTCGAAATACCTCGCCTTAACTTAGATTAGAAGACGTGCGCATCGTAGCGGAAAATGTATTTGAAAGAACACTTTTTTCGGCAGCAATGCGCCGGGTGCTAGGCGCCAGTTAGGTAAATAGAAAAAATTCGCCGTGTGTGGCTTGACTGTCTCGATATTAAACTACTTAAATTCTTTTGTATTCTTTCATTCATCATTTGAATGTGGAATATTTGGTCAATGTAAAGCCCCATATTCTATAAAAATATGTGAGAGCGTCTTCGTCTTGTTCCTCTCGTGGACTAAAAACCTAGTCGACGTAACCGATTGCTGTTGGAAACTCTGACTCAAACCTTCTTTATGATTTATATCTTCTCAAAATATCGCCTTGTAAAATGTGAGTGCTGGACCTTGTAAATATGCTCCTAGTAGTTTGATGAACTGGTGAATAATTTATTTACAAGGACATGTTGTTAAGGCTACTATTTAAAGCTACCAGCATATTCTACCATTATATGCAGTGCAAATTAATTAATGGCAGGCCAGTACCTTGCTGACTATAAAACGAAATTGTCTTAACAATTCCCATCTACACTATTAAAAAATGAACAAGCCTAACAGTAGCCGCACAAGATGCGTAACATCTGACTTCTAAGTAATGAAGTTGGTACAATCTGATTACCAAATCCACCACCACGCGCGCTCATTGAATAATTCAAATAGTGCGCGCTTCCGTGGCTTCCTGTCACTCACTTCAGTCGTATTTCACGAAACCACTCTCACAGATTGCTGAACCGCAAGAGGAAAGATGTTACGCATCAAAAATCTCCAAGTGAAATAGACTATCTATCAAAGCGGGCCACACTGTACTTAGCCGCATTACAGGCCAACCTTCAACTTCAACCAACAACCAAAAAAGCACCCTGGATAATCAAAGCTTTGATAGGAACTTCAGGACAGGGTGCTCAAACATCTCCACATATGAAACCCGTCCCTAAGAAACTCAGCCCTTAGGTAGTGTAACTCCATGCAGTCTGATAGTATGTGGTGCGACGTTTTCTCGCTGATTAAGCACGCTATCATAAGGGGCTGTCTGTTAAGTCCATCGCATGCATGTGTTTGTTCATAGGACAATGTCCCGATATCAGACCACATACACATGTATTTCTCAGATCTACTCTAGTTAGTCCGAGTAATTTCCTGGTAAGTTTGGGATAAAATGAACTGTAGTATACACATTTTGCCCATGTTAGTCCGGACTCCCTTTGAAGAATATACCACTTGCCACTTAACCAAGCAGCTCCTAAAAGGCGAACGATTACCTATATGAGTCACTACCATCATGACTACTAGGTAGTAGAATTCTGCAACGTCTCGCCGGAGTCGGTACTACCGCCTTACCTATTCCTACCGCAATAGCGTCTATGTTTAATGCTTGCCACTGTCGTGTTTGTTTGTTTTTGTTAAGTTTGAAAGGTTTGGTAGCTGGTAAACTTATGCATGTGGCATTAAGTCCCTGCCAAACGGATACCAACTCACAATTAACATCTTTGGTGTAGGCGATGGTTGCCTCTTTCCATAAGGAGAGCCATCTGCATATTTATTTGATGTAAAAAAAATTATACAAGAGCCACAAAAAGATACTGTTGGAACGAAGTTCCTTATCGCGCGTTGTGAAAGGGGGCTAGACGGAAAAAAATCTTACATAAAGTTGTCACGACACTTTTTGCTATAGTTGTATATTGTAAGCTGTGCGGCGTGCGGATGTCTCTCTCTCTCCCTCTCCCTCTCCCTCTGTCTCTCCCTCTGCCTCTCCCTCTGCCTCTCCCTCTCCCTCTGCCTCTCCCTCTCTCTCTCCCTCTCCCTCTCTCTCTCTCATAGAAACCAAGCCAGATATTTTAATTTCTATTTCACATTTAAAAGTATGGTGTCGCGACGATTATTTTTGTTGAGTGTATACAGGTTTTTTGTAAATAATAATAAAAGGAACTTCGTTCCATCCGGGTGTCCCTTGACACCTCTCAAGTTTTTATTTTTAAATATAATGAATTCGCATAGAATCGTTTTATTTTATTTATTTTCTAAAGAATGAGTACCGATTTAAGCGATGTATCACTGTATTGCGCATTAGAAACTATATTGCAAGTTGTAATTATTTATGCAACGTGCATGGCAAGCGCGACCTTCGCATGCGACTTGCACCGGTTGAACTTCGGCGGGTCGATACGACCTAGTGTCGCTACAGCTCATTACTCGCGGTGCCTTCATTATTCTCCATAGTCCGATACGCGGTTACATTGATTTCACGGGCCGTTTAAACTGTCAATTCAATCGAAGTATTTTTTTATATTTAGTCACGGTAAAAATAGGTTCGTCACCTTAAGATCTAGTTTCGCTTGCACTAGTGTACGAATCAATCATAATAATAATTTATATTATTAATTTATTTTATTACCTGGGTCGTTGTCAAATTTTGAGCAGGTAAACTAGTCCTTAACACTTTTTATTTTACATTTATTAAAAATTCAACAACTACTAAAAAAACATATCGAATACAAAATAAATAACATTATTAAGCATATTATAATAAAATTGAGATTTAGTTTCCATGTTTTTAATTTATTTTTTAAGTAACATAGTGGTAATTTCAGGTAACAGAATGGTTTTCCTTATAAATATTACCTGTCCCAAGTAGCATTGTGTTACAGTCAGGGTCAAATCATTTCAATTTTTAATATATCACCCTACTTAGAATATATTATTAGTTTAAAGGGCGTATTAAGTTAATATTTATAAAATATTTTTCAAAGTCGATGAGTATTAAAAAGTATTTTATGAAAAAAAAAACAGTTTTGTCCTTCGTATTACCAGGAACTGTCTGGAACACTATGTTACTAAGTAAACCACATGACAAACAAGCGATAGTGTTACTTTTGTCTATTGGTTAGCTTCAGCAAGGTATCATTATTCATTGTGATTTTCTGTTAAGCCAGGGGAAGGGGTATATTACTTCTTAATCGACCGCGTGGCGTTCAAAAGGGCTGCGTGTTTTTATTGTGCGTCAACTTTGTTGCCCACCTATTTCTTAAGTAAATAAATGTTTTTTCTTTTATTTTATATTCAGCTTATTAACTAAGAGGTAAATGTTTTAAATGTGATAGAGCATTTGTAATTAACGCTGTATTTTTTTACTTATGTCTTATAGTATGTTAAATTCACAACTCTGTTACCACGCAACTGTTACATCGCGTGGTAATGGAGAGAGTAAGAAAGAAAGTAAGAAAGAAGAAAGAGAAGAGAAAGTAAGAGAGTTGTATAAATCTATTCTCTTTTAACTTTTGTCGAAAGTTTTGTGTTTCAAATTATTTCGCTTTAAATTATCAGTTTTTTTAAGCAATGTAAAAGCTTAGTGCGTATTATTTGATTGTCAAAAATTATAAATAACCCTAAAACTTTGTTACAGTATTTTGTTGATTAGTTTGAGCCTTCACGATGCGTCTCACGCCAGCTGAAAAGCAGCGACGGTACCGAGAATGGCGTAAAAATAATCCTGACAAAGAAGCAGAAGCTAAACGAAAAGATCTAGAGAGATATCATGCAAACAAACGCTTGGTACGAGATTTACTAGCACGTGAACATCACGCGATAAAAAACAAATGGCGATCTGCGAACACCAGACGCAAAAATAAGGCCAGCGCACTTCGTATTGTAATGCATACTCCTGAATCAACACCACCTCGTTTGAATAGTTCTGCCCCTGCAGGTCAAGTTATCAAGAGATTGTCGTCATTTGTGTACACCCCAAATGTCTATGTGTACACCCCAAATGTCTAGTTCTCGTAAAAAAACTCCTAGCTCAACGACATCATCCGCTGTTCGCGGCAGAAAGCAAGTAAAAAGAAACAGATCGAAGTTATTTAGAGAAAATAAAAAGTTGAAGGAACAGTTAGAAGCAGTAAACAAGAGGTACGAAAAGTATAAAAAACGACACAACAGAGAAAAACGAAAGACATCTAAAAAAAAGGATAGCAGTAGAGCAAATCAAAAAAATATGAGATCTTATCAAATGCTATACAGAAACGCTATGAAAATGTTAAAAATCGGAAAGAAAAATATGCTAGTCAAAAAATATTTGAAGAGGTGACTGTTAAATGTTCTAGAAGAAAAAGAGGAGACTGTTAAATGATCGATAAAGAAAATATTCACACAAGTAAAATAAAACCAGGAGCTTGTGTCTTAGTAAAAGTTGCCGGCTCAAAACAGGGCTACATCTAAATGGGTAAGGCCTTATAAGAAGAAGACGGTGAGGTTAAAATTATGTTTTTAAGGCAAAATTTAAATTAGTCCAGACTAATATATTATTATGAGCCTTTTGACAATTTACTTGCTATTGTTCCAGAACCTGAAAAAGTTTGTAAAGGTAAAAGAGTATATTATCAATTTGATACTCTTTTAGATACATTTGAGAAATAAGTAACTTCCACATTTTAATTACTTTTCCCAAACTTTTTTCTGTTATTTTTATATAGTTTAGATTAGTAAATTTCAGTTTTTAAATTAATTTTTACTACTAGTTTTTCTATATTATTTATTATATTTCTATATTACTTATATGATTTGATCTCAAGCTCAACCAAGTGCAATTTTAATTACATGTAAAGTACAAATAAAACAACTATGTTACTATGTTACAACTCTGTTACCTTTTTGTCCCAAAGATTACAGAACTTACTAAAGAATTTTAGGAAAACTATTTAGTATTATACTGCAATATCACAACGCATTAATTTCTTATATATTTTCTATTAGGATGTTGTACTTGGCTGTTATTATATTGTTGATTTGTGGACTTAGGTAGAATTTAAGATCTGTTAATATTTAAAAAGTAACAGAGTTGTTTAAGATTTTATTTAATAATTAGTAAACTTTAAAAACAAGTTGTGATTCTAAACGTTATTAAAAGATTTAAAACTGTAATAAGTATTAATACCAAAATATTTGCGACTGATGTGTTTAATTTCATAATAAATGCTTAGGCTCTATAGATAACAGTTGGCTCTATAGACAACAATTTTTTACTCCCTGACCCACTAAATCTGAAATAAATCGTAAATTATTAGATAAACATCGCGGCCGACTATAATATACCATAACTCAGTTATTTTAACAGGCATGGGCGTAAAGAAAAGTAATGTTTAAATATATATCTGTTTTTCACATTTTATCATTTTAAGACTCGTTTACCTGCGCAAAATTTGACATTGACCCACCTACATTAAATCACATTTGAAATTTATATTATTATTATTATTATTTGTCGCTCATCCGCTTTATTCTTTATTCGCTTCACTTTATTAACGTATATACGTAAATATATTTTAAAATTAAAATTAGAGTCTGCTGGTTTTGCATATTGGCGTATTTTAGGCGTTGTAAATTTGTATTATATGAAAGTGACGGCTAGGTATGTAAGAAAGAGCATGAAAGTAGAATTACTGCGGTCGAAATGAGAGCGTTACGAAAAATCTGTGGTGTAACATTCGCGGATCGCGTTCGTAATACTGAAGTGAGAGAGAGGTTGGGATTGAAAGAAAGTATCGGTGTTAAAATGAGAAAAGGCATGCTCTGTTGGTTCGGACATGTTGAAAGAATGGCAGATGAACGGTTAACAAAACAGACATACAATGCGAATGTGGATGGATGTTGGTAACGGGGGAGACCAACACTGACGTACCATAATCAAATCGGTCGGGTGCTGTCCGAAGGTGGTGGTGTCAAGAGTCTTCGAAACCGGCGTGTTTGTATGAAGAGAGTTATGAAAGTGCAGGAAGCAAGGCAAGTCTGTCTGGACCGTGACATAGGGCACTCAATTCTCTCTGCCTACCCCGTAAAGTATTTGGCGTGAAGACGTGTTGTTGGCATTTTGTAAAAGTATTTAAAATATAGGTTCACTAAGTGACGACGATTTAAGTTGAATAGAAAGAAATATTATTTTTTATTTGCCAGAATAAGGTTTACAATAGTTTAGTTCACTGTTTTTTTTATATGGCCAAACTCATTCTGCCCTACGTGGGCGTGCGATTGATATTTGAGCACAACACAAAATATTATATTTATGTACTACGAATATTTTCCCCCATTGCCTACGAGATCGTCAGTCTCCGTAAACATTAATAGGTATTTGTCGCCAAATATTATTTAATGTTTTATCTCTTGGATTAAATCCAAGCCGGCAGTAGGCCTCTGCGCTAACACGGCATTCATATAAAATACGAATTCACAAAAACGAGAATAATATTTACGAAATACATTCATCGTATATCATATGATCGTGAATCTCTTTGATCTCCCTTTTTGGTATAGTTTTACCGAAGTGAAGACGTTTCTGATCATTATTTTGTGTTGAAAAGTTATCTTTATGGAGCATGTAAAAAACCCTGACCGAAACAATAGGGGCACAAAAGTACGTCTATGAAATTATCAAAAAAGTAATGAAACGATTCACGAACCTGAAGTTAATCGTTTTTTTTTGCAACGAAAATAAAAAAAAATGTATTGTAACGACATTTTTTTATTTTCGTTGCAAAAAAAACGTTTACAACTTCAGGTTCATAATGATTTATATATATATATATATATATATATATATATATATATATATATATATATATATATATATATATTGTAGTATTTTGAAATCCCTGTATTTAACCTTTACTGTAAGTAAGAGTTGGAGATTATTGTAAACTACTAGCGACGCGCTCCAGCTTCGCACGGATAATATATGCATATAATATGCAAAAAACCTTGAAAAATAATACACTTAAATCTTCTTTATGAATTCATCTATCCATTGGTGAAAACCGCATTAAAATCCGTTCAGTAGTTTTTGAGTTTATCGCGAACAGACAGATAGACGCGGCGGAGACTGTTTTACAATTAAAATACGACACTCCGCTGAGTAATCTCGGAACGCAGTTGACGGATTGACTTCAAAATAAAATTTTGTTGCGCCAGGCCCATTGATATAAAAAACCCAAGATACACAATCCCGAACAAAACTGACTCAAAAGTGTCGCTAATTTCATTTACATATGGCAAAACATATATCTTTGCATATCCAACCTTAAGCGCAAGATTTATAGTTGTTTTTACAAAGCAATGTACACAATGAAATAAAATTGACGTTGTCGCGGCCGACGCGATTCTATTTGAAATGAGCGCACAATTTAAAATTGTGCGCTCATTTTTGGAGGACGTTTTTGAGACACTGATTGTGTATCTTGGGTATTTTATATCAATGGCCAGGCCTCCTTTGACGAATAGATCATCTACTATTTTGCGAGGCAGTTAAAAGGCGAATCCTCGTCACGATTGGTAGTATAGCTAATCTATATGAGTAACTGTTTGTTGCCGGGTTTGATACCACCGCTTTACCTATTGCTGCCACAAGAACTTAAATGGCAGATGGTCTATTCTTCAAAACGAGCCAGGCCAATCCGGGGAACATAGGGAAATCATTAGGAAAACTATTTGTTATTACGCTTATAATTTTACCTTGGAATTACACACCAGGTACCATTACACCTGCGAGTCCTGTCAAGCGAGTCTAAATCGCTGAATAGAAGTTGTGTATTGTTCGTAACGCTTACGCGACGTATAACTTCAGACTTACCTATTATAGTTTCCTACAATAACTCTCAAACTCACCTGATGGCACGTAATGGAGGGCTTTAGATGGCAGCGACTAAACTAGATAAAACTTGGTCCCTCGCTGCGGAGTGAGCTAGATTATATTGTTC
The DNA here is from genome assembly GCA_036924255.1 of Apodemia mormo. NCBI lineage: Eukaryota > Metazoa > Arthropoda > Insecta > Lepidoptera > Riodinidae > Apodemia > Apodemia mormo. Next base: position 999,171 of record JAUPFN010000022.1, read on the forward strand.
AGGGGACAAAAACTTTTACAAGAACCTGGAGAACGACACATAATGTGGGTATGTGATAATTAACTGTAAAAAATTAGAGATGAGTTTGCTGATTATATAGCGTGGTGTGATTAATAATCGTTTGCGATCGTAATTCTGTTCTTTTTGTAGGATTATAGGATAGCATACACACATATGAATTATCTGAGTTACTTAGATACTTTTCTCATATAACAAAATGCCAAAATCTCAGTATTATTAAGTCCGGTTCTCGTGCGAGGTAGGCAGAGTAAAACGTCTGTAGAATTTCTAGTTTAACACGATTCACCGGTTTGTCTCCATCATCGCATTTTACCGACCTGATAACGATTATCGACTATTTCTAGCGTAACCGGTACCGGTGTGTGGCCGCGTTTCCGATCCGGTAGTAAATTTTAATCCGGTTTAAAAAAATATTGACGCGTCAAAATAACTTGTAAAAAGTTTTATTGAATAAAGTACTTCTGATACCAACGGCTTCACGTGCGAGGCACGGGAGTGGTAACACAGCACCCACCAGACTCCATGCTGCTACTGAGCTTTTAGATTTTTGTGAAAAACCTCGGAAAAACGTAAACGTAAAACGTAATTAACACTTTTGTCCGACCCGGGGATCAAACCCGGGATCTCATAATCTTAACCGAATAGGCTATCCCCAAGACCACGAGGCAATCTAATGTATTAAATTGACTCAGAAAGAAATGTAATAGCTTTTGAAGATGTTTTATTTGTAAATAGGAACGTATATATCCCGTGTTGTAAGTAATATACTTTTATTCATATATATAAACCAGCTGAAACGCACAGCTTAGCCCGGGAGTTTATTTACATGTCGTTAGTAGTGTAAAAATAAATAAATAAATAAAAATAAATTGTAACAAAGGTGAAAGGCTGAATGCCCTTGAAGCCCTAGAAATTAATAAACAGAAAAATAATCCGAAATTATTATATGATCATAGGGATTTAAATTCTTCCCCCTTATTAAATATTTTTAATAATTAATTTCAATTTATATAATTTAAGTTAATATTATTTATATAATTTAATTCAATTTAATTATATTAATTTTATGCTTGACATATTATTTAGTTTATTAGTACAATTTAGTATATTTTGTTGTTTAAATTATTAAATTTAATCCTTGACATTAAAGTGTATGTAAGTGTGTGTGTGTGTATATACATATAGTCGGGTACCTTATAGAGTATTTACCGAACATTTTGACATATTTGAACCCAATGACATATCTTAATTTTGGATAATTTTAAATTAGTAATTTAAGTGACATTTGATTTTATTATTACATTAGATCCGTTATTAGTTTAGATTTCATTTGTAATTTTGTTTAATTTTTACTTTGTAGTTTGCCTCATTTTGTATCTTCGTACTGTGGTAATTTGGAAATAATGGTTGACAACATTAAAATTTTCTATCAAACTCAATATTTCACATCTACCGACCATTATTAACAATTCCTAACACAACGTATTTGTTGACAATTTAAGTTTTAGCCCTGATGATGCAGTGAAATGCGAAACCGGTTGGCTATTAAAATAAAAAAGTATATATTATATATAATTATTAATTAGTGAATTGTGAAACAGTACAAGTGTAAAATTTAAAACAATAATTATGACGGAGTTTCACTAAGTGCCAACGATGGAAAGTATAAATTATAAATAAATTTCGTTGGAGAATTTGCACGAATTGATCTAAGTAAGCTTTTGCCTATGTATGTTCTAATCTAAGTTACTCAACGATACTAATACATAGAATACATCTTAATATATATAAATTACATGTTACGTTGTTTGTCCACTGTGGATTTCAAAACTAGTGAACCCATTTCAATGAAATTTTGTAGCTCTCTCCCGTGTTGATTGGGGCGCCTTTGAAGAATAGGCGAACTGCAGTTGTGACAGGCAGGTTGTAAAATGCGATCGATTGCCTATGCGGGTCAATACCATCGTGACTACTAGATGGTAGAGTTCTGCATTGTCTCGCCCAGATCTGGTACCACCCCTTTACCTATTACTGCTGCAATAGTGTCAGTTAGAGGTTAATGTAGCCGGTAAACTTATGCATGTGACATTAGACCTCTGTAGAATGTAACAACTTTTTTTATTATATTATTTTCCTTAGTGTCTACAGGCGATAATTGACTCTTTCCAACAGAAGATCCATCTGCTTGTTTTCTATCTATCTGTCTATCTTACGATATTAAAAAATCTATACATATAATAAAATCGTAGAAAAGTCAAAACTGTACATTGATTATTTTTTTAAAAGAATACTTGGGTCGTGATCTACAATCGATATCGAAGCCAAAAATATAGTTTTTAGAATTTTTATCTGTTTGTCTGTATGTATGTCCGGGGTAAACTCAGAAAGTACTGCATGGATTTACTTCAAATTTTGCATGGTCTTACAGGTCGGGTTAACATATAGGCTACATATTATCACGCTATCACATACGGGGGAGGAGCAGTGCGGAGTAAACGAAGTCCGCGCGGACGTAGTCGCTGGCAACAGCATAAAAGATACGATAGTGTTTAGTAGTTATCTCAATTAATATTTCCTCCCCCTGTCTCAAATACCCCACCAAAATATTCAAAACATTCAATACAACTAATTTGATGGCAAAACGTTTGCCACATCAGTAAGTATATATAGGTATGTATATATTATATATATCATGAACATCCAAACCCAGAAATACAAATATCTATGCTCATCACACAAATATGATGTCCCTTTCGGGATTAGAACGCGACCCCCATCGTTTCGCATTAAGGTTGCCTAACCACTCGACCAACGGGACGGTATATACAAAAAAAAAATATTTACAATATTTCACTCCATATTTCACGGTCTTAGGAGATGAATTTCGAAAAATCCTTTTTTGTTTATCGTCTACATCTTAAGAACAATCCCTGTGAAAAATTTCGGTCTCCTTGGTCCAAAGGTTTATTTAAGCTGGGCGTTAATATGTTATTAAGTGAGTCAGGAATTTTCTTTTTATGTTTACAGATAATTATAACTTTTTTATATCATAGGATAGAAAACGAGCAGATTTTTTTGTCGATTGTCTCTTCCGACCAGAATTTTTCTGGTCGGAAGAGACAATCGTTGCTTTAAGACACCATCGATGTTACTGATGTGTCATGTGTTGCTATCTGCGTGGCAATAAGATAGAACAAGCCTGTCAAAAGCGTTGATGTTATGTTGACAGAAATAGGCAAGGCGCTAAGGCTAATCTGGGCAGGTCCCAGGAGAAGTCATGATGGCAATGACATTCGTTTGAATTTTCCGAGCTGCTTTTTTTTGTTTTACTTCATTTAATTAAATTCTTGATAGAAATTAAGACGCATTAAAAACGAATTGAAATTGTATCCTGTTACAATTGTAATGTGGGATAATTAATTGTGTAGAGTAAAGGGCGAGGGTTCGTTTGAGAAGAGATCTAATTTGACACATTCAATCAATGGCGGACTGAGTTCGGTCCTTTTGTTGCGGTATCGCTCTGGGGATGTTACATGGCATAAGTTTTAGGTAAGAGTTGTTGACTTCCTGGTTTGTTTGTTACTTTGTGGAAATTAATTTGAAAATGCTTGGTTAAGTTAGTTAAATTTAAGCAGAATTAGGAAAAATAACGAATAAAATTAAATGTGTGAGTGAATCAGCCTTTAATGAATGGAATTATTATTAATTGTTTTAATAAATGGAATTATTAAGAATAGTATTCGCAAGTTCTGTACAATAAGCAGATGGAAATAACATGAATTTAAGCAGTAGCACCAGTGTTTTTGCATATTAATGGTGTAACATATATGTATACCCCCAGTATACATATATGTTACACCATTACTGCCAGTCTTTCTAATCGAGTAGCGTGTGGGTAAGGTACACAGCGTGCTTACATCGTTCTGCGAGTCCAGTACAACATTTTTAGGATAATATTAGGATTGCTACGTCACTGCAGCGCATCAGAAATGTTTTCAAGTGCACGTGTGGACGGCACTACAAGGCGAAAAAAAGTCGCATCACTACTCCATAAATTGCAAGGCAGCTCCAATAGCATCCTAAATATGATTGCGTTGCGTCTAGATTGTCCCTTGCAACATTTCTGCACAAGTATTGCCACGGGAAGATAAGCCACTTAAAGAAAACAAAAATGTTATTACTAACATAGCCAGTAAGTCTGTATATGAAATACCTACTCACAAAAATTATTAAAAGAAAGAGGCTTTAAAAAAGGAAAAATGTATAATCTGTTAGTGAAATAAAAGCCTTTTCTAAGATTATTTTTGAGTTTTAAAAGTGCACCGAAACCCTACACTAATACAGTTTTCCATAATATTTATTAGGTCATATATATATATATATATATATATATATATATATATATATATATATATATATATATATATATATATATATATATATATATATATATATATATATATATATATATATAAATATACGGTTAAAGCAAGAGCATGCTTTGTTGGGTAAAGTTGTTGTTATTGTAAATAAATGAAATATAAGTTTCGTCTGTAGTAAAACAAAAGGTAACAATAATCAATAAGCTAGTAGAAATCGATCGGACTACGTTGGCTGGCCGGAAAAACAGGCCACTATATCACCTGCAAGGGCGAGGTATAACGTAGTTTGATCGGCGCTGGTCAAATGTTGATTGATGTGGCTGAGGTGGGGCTAAGTCTTGGAATATGTATTACTATCGAGCGTGCGCATCTGATATTAATTTTCATTGCATTTTATTCGAAGGTTCTGCATTTAAAAATAATTTTAAAAATATACCTGTTCTGGCGTGACTGTTATCTAAAGAATATATGATTGAGTTTTGTACATAAACGTGACCTGAAAATCAGACTTTGTATTGGATTTTTCAGCTTTGTTGAGAGCGTATTCGGTAGTATTAAATGAACAACATTAAACTGTAAAAGTAAATATTTAATACTAGCTGTTACCAGCGACTTCGTCCGTGCGGACTTCGTTTACTCAGCACAGCACCTCCCCGCTAGGTGATAGCGTGATAATATGTATCCTATATGTTGACCCGACCTGTTAGTAATATTCATGCAAAATTTGAAGTAAATCCATGCACTACTTTTTGGGTTTACCCCGGACATACATACAGACAAACAGATAAACAGACAAAAATTCTAAAAACTATATTTTTGGCTTCGATATCGATTGTAGATCACGCCCCAAGTATTATTAAGATTTTATTATATGCATAGATATAATTATATGTTTTAACAATATAATACTACGCTTTACGCTACGCTTGATTGATTGCATGGCACTGAAGATGTTATAAAGGCACAGTTGTCCTAATCATTATATATAATAAAACTAAGTTGATAAAATGTGCGTGCCGATAAAACTTAAAAAGGAGTTCCGGCACGATGAAAGGACTTAGTGTGATAGCCCTTTATCCCCCCTCGAACAAGAAAGTTCCCATTTTAACCTAAAGGGCATGTTTTTAAAGATATAAGGGCTTTTCCAATCCTTCAGCTTGGAAATTAAGTGCTGTGGCGCCATCTGTTATCGAGTTTTTGAACTATATTCAGAACAACGATTATTTGGGTTGCATTTCGAAAGGAGCTGCGAGCAATTGCAGCATGTGTAATAATGGCGCGAAATTTAAAATTCTAATTTCAATAGAGTCTTAAATTACCTTTGTTATATTTCAACTAAGTACCACGTAATATCATATCAACTCCCGAGCGAAGCCGGGCATCATAGCTAGTATATTATAAAAGAATATTAAATAAAAACCGGATAAATATTGTTAATTATCGTACCGTCAACATTAATCAAGTAAAGACTTCTGGCGTGATATCATTGTTATCCAACTGATTTTCTTAGATAATTTAAATTTTCAAAAAAGTAGAAAAAAAGCCTTTTACCTTCATATATTTACCTGACAATTGACGCTAGAACTTAAGGGACCATACACTCTAATGTAATATAGCATCTACGGGCGTAACATTACACCGAAGTCGCCCCGTAATTGGTTTGTGTTCTGTCACTAATTTGCACCCTTGGCTTTGTACGGACAGAAGGACAAATTACTGTTAAGTGTCGTTAAAACAAAATTGATTTGGATAACTTGTTTAAACTAAATTAATCATTTTTCTTTTATCACTCATAGCCACGGCTTTGGTAATGTAGCAAAGGTGGAATAACTTCATAGAAACCACACATCTATTCAGGAGATTGTCATTATTAGGCACCAGGGTGGTGCCGTATCAGTCATCAAATAACATTATATACCTTTTAAATACAATATATTATCAAATAACTGAATACAAAAAAAATACTTTGATCTATTGTTTCTTTGTAGACTGTAAAGGAGCATTAAAAATGAAGCCTGCAAAGAGAATAATATTGAATTTTTCATAATGGCAACGATTCTTGTGTTGTGATTTTTCATTTGTGTAGAATGTCATTTAACCTCCTCTTTTTTTAATATTAGAAAATAGCAAACAAGCTGATAGGTCTCCTGATGGAAAGATTTGCGCCTATAGACACAAAGGTGTTGATGGTGCGTTACTATCTTGTCGCGAGGTCTAATGCCACATGCATAAGTTTACCGGCTACCTTACCCTCCAAACCGGAATACGACAGTGACAAACACTGACGCTCAGGCGCGTGCGCTCTTTATAGGCAGAAAAACAGTGCTTTACTTGCCATTCACAGATATTTTAATAAAACGTTCGTACGTTTTAGATGATTTTAATTAATAGTAAGTAAATGAATAAAATGTGTCATAATCATGTGCACGCCGCTGAAATCTATAAAAGAAAAAGTTTTTGTGGCCGAGTACTCCGTCGCATACTCAGTATCATAATCCTGTGCACGCCGCTGCTGACGCTATTGTGGCAGGAATAGGTAAGGCGGAGGTACCAGACCCAAGCGAGACAATGCAGAACTAGTAGCCTTGATGTTAGTGACACGTATAGCCAATCGGTCGCCTTTTGCGACCTGCCTGGCAGAACGGCAGTTGGCCTATTCCTCAAAGGAGAACGGGAACAACACGGGGACAACTCCTCTTTTGGTGGAGTTGTTAGTGTATGCGTGTAATGTAAACATTCATCATATACAATTAGATCAGTGTATGTAAATTTTTCAATGATGTTAATTTACTATGTATATAAAACATCAGTTATTGGTACTACCGGATTGTGACAACATAGCTGCGTCACGCATTCCAAATTTAAGCTCGGTCCTTCCAGCAATTCGGAATCGTAATATATGAACATAAAAAAAACGCGTAGGTAGTCCATGATTCTTTGAAGTCCTTTGCCTTTTTTTATATTGGGTACCATAAGCATCCGTACTTTTGTCTCCATGGCTTCATGTGTAGGCTTTTTTTTTTATTTCATAAGATAGCAAACAAGCAGATGGGTCTCCTGATGGTAAAAGTCAACCATCGCCTATAGACACCAACGGTGTTAATGGTGAGTTACTATCTTGTGGCGTGGTCTAATGCCACATGCATAAGTTTACCGGCTACCTTACCCTCCAAACCGGAACACGACAGTGACAAGCACTGACGCTATTGCGGCAGGAATAGGTAAGGCGGTGGTACCAGACCCGGGCGAGACAATGCAGAACTCTACCACCTAGTAGTCACGATAGTGACTCGCAGAGCCAATCGGTCGCCTTTTACGACCTGCCTGGCAGAACGGCAGTTGGTCTATTCTTCAAAGGAGCCCGGAACCAACACGGGGAAAATTATATCCGGCTTTCAGAATATATCCGGTTAACATTCAAAAGGGATTTTATATCTCAGGTGAATAGCAGTGTCCATTGATGTTCATTTACTCGATCTGCCTTGTGAGGAAATAACCTTCAACATATTTAGATATTTTTCCAACGTGTCGGTATAAAAGTAGCATTTTTGTTATTAAAACTCATATCCGGCAGAAGATTGTGCCACGAATGAGGGTTACGTCGGCGAAATTGCTAAGCGCTTAGACGCTGTAGCCGTTGGCAGTAGATTTATTCTCGAATAAAAATGTAATTACTCGCTTAATAGAATCGTTACTTTCGTTTTCAACAGAAATACAAAAGTAGAGATTTCAAATGTACCTTCATCCTAAAATCTCAGATTTATGATTCGTTTTCCCGGATCACATTATTATATTGGATTTAACTTCTTTTTTATATCATAATTTATAAGATAGCAAATATCTCTATAGATGGAAAGATACAAACATCGCCTATAGACACCAAAGATGTTAATGCTACGTAGATATCAGTGTTGCAGTTAAATCGGCTACCTTACTCTCCAAATCGATACACGATATCGACTAGCATTGACGCTATTACGGCAGGAATAGCTAAAGCATTAGTACCATATACCGGGGTGAGACGTTGCGAATGCGTAGCCACGATGATAGTGATTCGCATAGCCAATCGGTCGCCTTTTACGACCTGTCTGGCAGAACTGCAGTTAGCCTATTCTTCAAAGGCGCCCGGATCAACACGGGGAGATATAAGAATCGCTAGAAATTGCAAGAATTGTTTATTTAATTGGTCTCGATCTAAGGAAACACCAAGCTACTTACAAAATACTGGTAATATATGGATTTCATGACGGTAGCGTTATTTGTTTCTTGTCATATGTAAAACCTGAACTACGAGTACGTCTGGATTGAAGATATTTGAGAACACCTATTGCTATGGATTTTATTTAACATACACAACCCCCACACACAAACATACTGCGATAACAATTAATATTTGTCTTTCTGTATGTTCATTTGTCTACGCATCGTGCAGAATGATTACAAGAATATTTCAGCTTAGTAGGAGGTACTGTTCCCAAGTAATTAAAAATGTACTTGAGTTAAAATAATATAGTACTCATTTGAAAGCTTAAGATTATTTTACCTAGTTAAGTTGACCCACCTCCTTTTGCCCATTAAGTTTTAATTTTATTTAGATAATGTTTGCTTTGCAGCTCTAATGAGTTTACAAACTTGAGCGTAAAACATGATGTCCCAGTCTCAGGGACTGTAACACACTACTAATTAACATCATTTTACAATCCCCGAAGCTACAAAGGAGCCGTCTTCTTGATTACCTGATTTAAAAAACAAAATAAAACAAAAATGATTGTATTTTATACACGAGTGCTATTCAAATGCCACGATAACAATTAAACAATCGAATGACGTGACACGAATTACGTGTAAGTGTATTGCGAAGAAGATTCCGGGTTCCGTTGGCGCGCACTTTATCCTGTCGAACAAAATTTCTCAAAGGATTCACGCTGTCGATCCCAATTCCAACCACGTCACTTCCAATACTTACTGTGAATGTCAAAAACAAACGTCGAAATAAAAATGGCATCCAGCTGAGATATATTTATAAATGGATGATAAAATAACATCAATGAATCATATTAGACATCTTTAGATGTGCTAGCGATCGCCTGTGAACTTATATACGATAACTGAAATTGTTACGAAGCAATATTTGAAAAATATAATATACTTTATTTCGTTACTCATAAAGTTGACATTTGTTTCTTACTTAACAGAGGGGAAAACGTTCTGAGCAAGACAACGACAAGAGTGGATGTTGTCCCTTTCTTGCAATTGCCAGTGTAAATAAAACTATCTGATGGTAGATTTTTATATATTCGGTAATCGTTAAATCCCTTTTATTCATACACGTCGATAAATACATTAACGTGAAATGTATTGTAATTTGTAATTAACTCAGTGAGTTCTAAAATGTGCTTATTTTAATTATTACGTAATTACTTATGCCATGCAAAAACTGTTTCTCAAATTAATAGAATTACTTAGTAGTAATTTGCAAACTACGCATGGCCGCACTTATATATGGCGGTTGGCGCTTTATTTAGTAGAAAGAGACACACTCCACCCATGTCGTGGTACTCTTCGGAACGATTTTGAAGCGCGTGTGAACATTCCGGGTAGAATGTAACTTCCTTGCCTGTGACCGAATTCGACCATAGACTATACAATAAAATCTCGTTTAAGTTTGACAGTCGATTTTAACCGTAAAATAGTATAGCGTATACATGTGTGAATTATATCATCTATGTAGTTATGTCACATAAACGTAGTGTGTGTAATGTATATTTTTATTAATCAAATATATTTCTAGTCCATATTGTTACCAGTTTTCTATAAAAGTGAAGAGTGAAAATACTGGAAAAATATAGAAATAAAAGAAAGACACAGCTGCTTATATCGATAAACAATAGCTGCCGTTACATAAACAGGTATGCCATAATAGACCTTCTCCTTTAGAGTATAAGGATGAAATTAGCGTGTACTGTAAGTTGTTAATGTCTAAGTTTTTTACGACTTGTCTAGATTATTGCCGAAATTTCGGGAACGTTATCGAACTTTATTTCACCGACACGTCCTTATGTATGAATAAGGACGTGTCGGTGGAAGCGAGTTATAGCAGCCTGGCATGCGCATTACGCGCCCACTGGACGCGAGGCCACTCGCAAGAAACTTCCTTAACGAGCCTATCGTCTCCCCCCCCCCCCCCACAGCCTAAATTGCCACCGCGTGTTTAATCCCCCGTCAGGGACTCGACCTGCGGGGCGCATTGCACGCGAAAGCGCCTTATACAGAGGGGCATCCATCATAGATAATCCTTATCCCCTGTGAATTTTTCCTGGCTCAATGCAAACCATGTTTATCACCCACATATTCCAAGTTACAAAGTGTTTACCCTCTCCCAACCCAATGACTTATCTGTCTTCACAGATAGCGTATGAGACTACGGTGAGAGGGCAACAGCCCCGAAACCGTTTCCCAGCTCCATCATAGGGGCGAGAGAAGACTAGACGAGAAGCGAGTTAGTTTTGTAAAGCGATTGGAAGTGATAACTTGAGTGATATAGTAGTACAGTGAAATAAAATTGGATAGAGCAATTTAATCTGTTACTACACTAAACTAATAATTACACTAAACTAATACAGTAAAGTGTATTAGTTTAGTGATTTGGATTAGTCGGTCAGTTTTAGCACGAATATAGTGACGGTGTTATTAGTGTTAGACAGTGCGTATATTATACGTGTTGTATTGTGGTTGTATCTTACATTTGTGTGGTAAATACACGGTTTTATAATAAGTGGTATTTTATTACATAAAACAAACCATAAGCTCGTAATAATAATATTTAATAATATTAGGTTTTTGCAGTCTTCCGCAATGTAAACTTTAACTGTCCCAAATTTCATACTCCACCATTTGTGCAGTTGTCTTAAAAAGGGGTACAAAGTTTTTACTTCACGTATTTATTTATATATTTATTTACATATAGATAATATCTTAACTCGTGTTTATAATTTTTAAGTACGATGTATGATGATGATGCTTTGTCTTGATTCACCAATATATTTATCTGTATTGTCGGTGTGATTCATTACAGATTTTTACTAAACGGGATGAGCGTTATTTCGGATATGTACTGTTACTGTTGTGAAGAATTGGATACAATAATGGAGAAGCTCGGACGTCTCAAATCAGCTTTGTTCTAACACTCGTCCCCAATCCTCCTGCAGACAACGTGGGATCACCACTAAACCACCGACGCGGCGGTCCCCAAGTTACAAGAGCCAGATTTGAAAGCTCTCCGTCGTCTGCCGTATATACTAGACCTTACGCCTACAGACATCTACTTTTTATAAAATTTGGATTAGTTTATGGTAGGAAAAAATTCAATATCCAATACAGCACAAAATACTATCAAAGATTTTGTTGCCCCCGTCCAATTGATTTCTTCTAGTAGGTCATCAATAAAGTTGGCAAAGATGCATCAATAGTATGGGTGATTATTTTTATTAACAGAAATCTATATCTATTTATTTATTTATTACATATAATAAAATCGTAGGAAAGTCATGTATGTCCGGGGTAAACTCAAAAAGTACTGCATGGATTTATTAAAATTTTGCATGAATATAACTAATAGGTCGGGTCAACATATAGGTTACATATTATCACGCTATCACCTACGGAGGAGGAGGTGTGCGGCGTAAACGAAATCCGCGCGGACTAAGTCGCAGGCAACAGCTAGTAAAAAATACAGTAACTTATATAACGGCGATTTCGTAGGTATTGTACCTACTATAAATAGGTAGTATTATAATAACCTATTGCAAATTACTCTCGTTGATAAAACGATCCTTCTCTAAGAATACTCGGGTATACATTATGGGTTAAGGTGTAAACATTCGTTTAGAATGTGTACTTATTGTTTGCTTTTGGACATATTGCGGAAATAATGAGTCCAGTGTGGTGTGGAAGTGACGTGGAATATTGTGCCGCTAGGGTCTAGATCGTAATTGAGTTCGTTTAATTATTTGAGCTATCTTTCCCATTTGAGTGGCATTACAGTAATTACTTATATCCAGGGAAATGGGCAAAATAATTTAATTTCTTTATTCTTCGTCTCGATACTGAAGTAGCCTGGTATTGGCAGATTTGTGATGAATATAAATTTCAATTAAACGGGTACGTTTGATCTTTGTCCCCGCGATGTTTAAGCGTGAACAAATAAATCAATTTGTTCAGAAACACGCTTTTGTATTAGAAGTAATGGCGAACAGACTCGATATTTATTTTTGAGTAATATAGTATGTAATAGTTAGATTTAAAAGATTATAACATTAAAAATATACATGTTCACGCTGTTCTCACTAGAGGTTAAGAAGAGTGAAATAAACGTTTTTGGACTTTCTTCTAACCGCGGTTCCTCAATCATTCTGTGATATGTTTAGCGTTCCCTCGCATTTGCCAAATTTTACGATTGAGACTTGATAAAGGTGACTCAAGCTAGACCGCGTCGAGTCCGAGCCGAGTGGCAGCCGTAGAACGGTCAACTAATATTACATTTTATATATTGATTTATTTGGTCAACTAATAATATTACATATATTTTATATGGACACACTCACGCTGTACCGAGCGGCAACCGAGTGGCGGCCGAGCAACGGACAACGCTCCGAAACTGGTCCCGGCTCGGCTCGGCATTGGCCCGTTGCATGACTATAATGCCGCCGAGCTGCGTCCAAGCAGTTGTAGTGATGCTATCTATACAACACTATTTTAGCTCGGACGAGTAAACTGCATCACGGCGCAACGGTAATTGCTCGGTCGAGGCCCGTCTTTGTAATTACAGGGACGGGACCGGACCGGCTCGGTGACCGTGCTACGGTTGACACTCGGCTCGGATTCGATCCGAGTATGGAGCGTGAGTCATCCTTACTCGTTTAATTAATATTTTATTTAAACGAGTAAGTATAAAATATACTTACTCGTTCAATCGAGATCGACAACTTTACCTTTTTCGCGATTTATACTGTTAGTTTTTTAACGACAAAAACCTAGTAACAATATTTGCTCGACTATTATATTTTATTTATCTTCATAATTATATCAGGTCGGGAAAATAAATGTTACTAAGTTTCTCGTGGCGTGGTATATATTACCACAAACAGCGAAGAACAGCTTTTATTACTTCTTTAAATATAAATAAATGTTTTCCATTAAACAAAAGGCAAGACTTTTTTAAATATCAGAGATTGATTTTAGATATTAGTAGCATTTAGAACATAGGCAAGGACAGTAGTCGAGATAAAATCGTTAACAATGTTATTTTGATTTTCTAAGAAATACCATTCGTCAATTACTTAGCTTTGTTTTATTTAGCGATTGTTTAGATTAGACGATAAAGACTTTATTATCGTTTTGATGTATATTTTTTTTTTATTGATAAACTTTAACAAACCTGAATGTCGTTGATTATCTGAATGAGTGAATAGTTGACTAAGAGTGAGGTTGTCGGTGTCTTTCTATTGGGCATGGAAACGATTGCTTCCTACTTTTAATTTATATTCTTTAATGAAATGAAATTAAAAAAAATCACAATGATTACACGTGTGAAATTTCGCTAGCAATGTGAATGTGAAAAATGTGTGAAAAAATTCATTAAAAAAATTACCCGAAAAATATCACTGTGGCTCCTATATGTAATAATTTCCCATTTTATTAAATGAAATTTTCCTTAATCTTAAATTTAAAAAATAACCGTTCCTAGGCTAGTAGAGGGCATATCATCTTCTTAATTAATAATTACCGCCGCTACAATTACATAAGTGATTCACATTAATTAGAAATAATAATGGCCCGACAACTCTTCTCCAAAAATATTGACAGCACGGTCACCAGCTCAGCTTTTTAATTTATTAGACTATGTAGGATCACTTAAATAATGCGAGAATTAATCTAAAAATTCGAGGAGGGCGTACCCCATATTACGTATATTTTGTAGTAGGCAAATAAAAAAGAAAAACGGACATATATACACACATAATAAAGACATATCTTAGTTAAGTTAATATTGAAGACTTGAGATTATCTCTCGAATTGCAGCATAAATTTATGTAATTTAGTCTTAACGCTGTGATATAGGGGTTGCATCGACGTTATTTACGTCAGCAAGCTCGGGTATATTCTCAGATACCGTACGTCTACGTGACTCGTTACGTGGCAGAAATCCGTCGCTTCGGGAATAAATATGCGAGATTTTCCAATACAAGACCTATAAGATATATCTGGAACCTTAATGCTTTGAAAATGGATTGAGTTTCTGTGTCCCGGATTTTACGTGTAACATTTAGATTTGTACGTGAGATATGAGAATAAGTTACGATACATTTTTCCGATGCAAGCATTTAGGTCGCTAGACGCTGCAAGTTCTATCTAGTAGTAAAGATGTAAGGCACATTTTATAAATAGTCGAAATATGAAGCTGCGTAGCGCTATATTTATATCTGCTAACTAATGGTTTGAATGTCTTGATTATCACATCATCTTTAAAATATTGACAGTGCTAGTAATACGTTACAAATATGTTCAAACATGATTATTTATATAAAATTATATTATTTATTTATTTATTTATTAACAAAATCCACAGCGCTTAAATTACATGGATAGCTATACATGAATATTGATAATTTACAGCCAATTACGGATTTACATTTTATAAACCAAACTGAATGCACGTTAGTAATGATAAAAATAACACTAAATTGTACTTACATTATTAATAGCAAAAAAGAAAAACAGTTACTTTAAGCTATATTACAGGTAAGTACAATTATATGTACTTACCTATACCTACTCGTTTTCTTTTCAGGGGACACGTAGTGTATGTTCATGTGTGTGTGTATGTGTGTGTGTGTGTGTGCGTTAGTGTGTATGTGCGTGTGTGTATGTCTCTGCGTGTATATTCGTGTTATGTTATATGTTGAAAGTTATAAAATATGATAAACTAATTTTTTATAAAGTTTGTCATTGACATTTCGAGGCTTTTATGTTTTATGTTGAGCAATAGACTTAGTAGTTTCTAGTATTAAATTACGAAATTTATTTTTAGTAACACAAAAGGGGTCTACACAGGCAAACTTTTTATTGTATGTAGTCTGTAATCTGGTTACTATGGAATTACTTGCATATCGTGTTCGACTATAATGAGTATCAAAAAGTGGAGTGTGCCTGGTGCGTTTGTTAGGTGCACATAGTTGAATCAATCTGGATGTTAGAACATCACTATTGATGGAGCCGCAACACACATCGTACATGAACAACATATCGAGAAGATGTCGCCGCGATTCTAAAGTTAACATATTATATCTTTGGCAGGATTCTAAGTAGTCAACCGGAGAAGCAAAACATTTAAAGTTTAAAAACCTGAGGAATTTTTTCTGCAGTTGTTCGATTCTGTTAATGTACGTCGCATATTGCGGATTCCATACAATGGAACAATATTCTAAAATACTGCGCACGTAACTGTAGTACAGAACGATTATGCAGTTAGCATCAGTGAAATTTTTGCTGGTGCGTATAATAAAGCCTAGGTTTCTATATGCCTTATGAGTTGTTAATGTAATAGGTATAATTGATGGGAGTTCTACTCCTAGTAAAAGTTATACATAAACATTTGTTGACATTAACGCTTATGCGATTTTTAGTGTAGTAATAACTGAGTCTATTAAGGTCTTCCTGCAATCGAGCACAGTCTGATATTTCGTTAACTTTAATATATATTTTTTATCATCCGCATACAATAGAAACCGCGAATGAGTGAAACACTTGTGTATGTCATATATATATACCAAATAGAGCAGGGGACCAAGTAGTGATCCTTGAGGCACACCAGACGTTACCGTTACGTAGTTGGACCTGAACCCTCCAACAACAACAGCCTGACAAGATTATCTATGTAAAATTCCATCTACAAATTTTTATTGCTTTATAAATAAAACCGATTCCACCAGTTAGAAGCCAAGACAATTTAGCATCAGAAAATAAAAGCAATCATTCTACGCGTGCTGCCAGGCTACGGCGTAGCTTAGCTACATACCGTAGCTGCGCTTTTGTCCCTGCACTCGTGTAGTCGCTCGCTACTCGAGTGCCCGTTGTTTTGTTCGTAGCTTTTAACGAGTCCTCGCTTGTCTGTTTCTTAAGAACCCTGTTGATATTTATATTTCAAGACTTCCTTTGCCGTTTCGAGATTATTTTGTTAATTCTCAATTGTTTAGTATACAATTTTATTTGTATGTGAATTTTACGATTAATTTAATTTAAATTTATCTTTTAACTTGTTTTGATATAGGTACATGTTGTTTTGTTTGTTTTGCATTGAAAAACTTTATATCTTATAATATGTTTCAATCATCAGATTCATGGTGATTTAAGTTAATGTTCAACGTTATTTTCGTAATTTCGTTGGTGAACTAATTGTATATGTGGTCAGTGCCCTCCATGTCTGGGAAAATAAAACTCTGGTCTTTGTCTTGTTTTTAGGTATCCGTAACTCATAAGGAAAATCGGAACCCTTGTAGGATCACTTCGTTGTCCGTCTGTCCTTCTGTCAAGACCCTTTTTCTCAGGAACGCTTAGAGTTATCAAGTCGGAATTTAATCAAATGCTCGGGTCTACGATCCGACCATTTCAAACGGTACGATGTGATCATTTCAAAAAGGAATGAAAACCTATAGGATATACTACCCGTGTACCACAAATTATTAAATTTGAAAATAAACAATGTCTTACGGCAAATGTAAAGGAAAAATCCGGAACTTTAAATTTTTAGTTACATCACATAAAAAGGCGAACAAAAGATATGACCGTTTATGTCGCATATTGTTTGACTTCACAAGGGAATCAAAATAGACTTCCCGTTGACTAAGAATCATGAAATTTATGTGTAGCTAAGGTTACCTACAAGTTTGTACGAAACCCTCGTTATGCGAGTCTAACTTGACCGTTTTTAATAAGATGATATTATGCTTTCTTCTACCAAACCCTTCATAATGTAGATACAAGATTTTAACGTTGGCTTATTTGTTAATAAGTCAATCGACTTACTAACGAACGAACTAGGTAATTTAAATTATACTTAATCTTAGTTTCAGAACAGAGCTTTTAGCAGGTAAAACTTATCGCAGTACGTTTTAGTCATCAAAATAGTTTGAAAATGAAGTCAAAAGGATGTGACTTAATGTCTAAGCAAAAACCTTTTAATACGCCAGCTTTCATTAGTGCCAGCTGCATTCCAAACCCTTAGGTATATATAGCTGTTTATACAGGTTGTTCCTAGTTCCAACTAACAGTAGTACAAATTTTTCGAAAGCAAAAATAATAAAAATTGTCGTGTCACCAATTAAATAAAAGAGACAAAACCACATATGTTAATGGTGAGTTACTATCCGTGCAAAAATAAACATCCCGATAAATAAGTCTTTGTTTGCTAAACACCTTCTAGAAACTGAATATATTTTAACAGTGAATCATTCTTTTGAAGTTATACATACGTGTGACAAGTTTAATATATTAGAGCAGCTTGAAATCATAAAACACTAGCTGTTCTCTTCTCGTGTTGCGACGCCAACAACTACGAGTAAACTAAACTTGAAGGAAAGACATTAAAATTTCGTAGGCAACTTTGCTAAAGATCATCACATGATTAAATAGTTTACGATTCTATAAAGGATATACAGACAAACATTTATATATATATATATATATATATATATATATATATATATATATATATATATATATATATATATATATATATATATATATATAACAAAAAAAGTTACAAATACAGGCGCGAATCAGTATTACTTACACTCGCGTTGCGAGGTAGTGTTCATTTCTCCTGAAGATAGATGCTTTGAAGTGAAACGTACATAAATTGTGTGTTTGGTGCCGACGTGGGCGAAAGAGTAGTTGGATAATAGTGCCGCTGAGTTTTTTTTTGGTCGGGACCATCGTTGAGTTTTAACCGGCGTCTTTTTTTTCGGTGCTATCGCGGAGGTCACATAGAACAGTTCACGCATAATAGCAAATTTAATTAATTTCACTTTTTTAATTGTGGATTTCCACAAAGTAACGCCTGAATCAATAAAAAAATACTATCCATGCGGCAGATTGTAATGCCGCATTACAAGCGCCGGTGCTATTGGGGCAGGAGTGGTAAGGCGGCGATGACAAACCCTGGTGAGACATTGTTGAGACGTTCGGTACCACCGACTTGTTCAAGGCAAGACTCCAAAGATGTTAATGGTGCGTTACTGTCCATGTAGCGGAATGTTCTGTTAAATTATGTTTAAAAACTCAGAAGGAATTTTACTGTTTAGTCCAAAGGTTCCCAAACTTTCTTTTTCTAATAGAGCACTTTCAAAATTTTGCGATTTCCAATGGACCCCCTGAATCTAAATTTCTACCATATTCCCAAAATTTAAGGTGAAATATGAAGATTAGATCTAACTATGCGAAATTGCGTTGCAGCTGAGATCCAATCGTGAATTAACGAGAATTCAAATTATTCATGAAAAAAATGAGAATTGAATTGGTAAGAAATTGTTTCATATTATTAAAATATTATCTTTTACATTGATAGGTGAAGTCAAGCCAATATTTCAGTTATTCACTATCAACACCAGATAAATTTTCATAGACCTTCGCTTATGAATTGTGAACCTCCATTTTGGTCACGCCAACGTCGACCCCCGTCGAGTCTCCCGTAGACCCTTGGGGGTCCACGTGAACCACTATGGGAATCAGTGGTTTAGTCTATGATCACTTACGGTCGAATTTCGAACAGCGGGCGATCGCTAGTTAATTATTTTTACTTGTGAATGTTGATTAAAGAGAATGATAAATGTAATTCCTGTAATATTGACACTACAGCTATATGTATAGCCCTACAAATTTAAAAACTAAGTCTACACACAGTTCACTGACCCTGCAATCATAATGGCGTATATCGCTATGTCGCATGAGCCCCAATGTCGTGATACTCGGCAATATCGACGCGTGTCCTGAAGGTTCACCATTACCAACCCCGATCCGGTCTGATAAGCAGTGGTGCCGGCTTTACAATGGCTAATAGTATCCGGAGCTTGTAGGATGACATGATTGTAATGAATGTTTCACTATTCGGGGTTATCATAAAATCGCCTTTCCATGGAAACATAAAGTCAGTCAGACAAAACTGAAAGAGTCGCAGTTGTTAGATATTGAAATAATTCTGCCCGCTCAGGGATACGCATTCGTTTTCTTGTCATTGACGACATTGTCTCTACTTGTTGTGTTTCTACACATTATTATTGAAGTGAAAACTTGTTTAGCCGCGTTCACGGATTAAACTGAATACGCTTTTCAAGGCAATTTTTTAGGCTGTCAACGTCGCTTGCATTCACATAGAGAAATACAGAGTTATATACTTACCGACGAAATAAAATCACTCCAGCGACATTCCTTAAACCTTAGTTTTTTATCGACAATATAAAATAGCTCAATATGACATATTTCTGTTTTTTATGGTATAATATTATATCTACAAGTGTTTACGTGCATTTACTATTTTTTTTAATTATCGATAGGGAAGCGCTATTTATAGGTGCTATACATATGAGCGGCTACACATTTTGCGCCCAACACCGAGTCTATTAGTATATGTGAGGTCTGTGGCCGCGTTAGACAATTTCTGGCTGGCGAAAAATACATCGGTTCGCGTAAGCAACATGCTTAAACGATAGTCATACGATTATCAAAAATAAGTAAGAAATCAATGAGGCTAGGGTTCGATTCCTAATGGGGGCAAGAATTTGTACGATGAATAGTTTCAGTATTTATTATTTTTTTCAGTTGTAATTTTTCTTTTGTACGTTTTATTAGTTACAAACATTATTTTTAGTAATATTGTTACGTACTCGGGTTCGCAATTGTAAGAAAACACCACTTATATTAAATCCGTGTATTTACACAACACAACACAACGTAATACTAAAATACACTTTACACAATAGTCACTTGCTGTACTATCACTAAACTTAGAACACTACACAATAAAACACTTCTCGCTTCGCACTAGTCACTTGATGTATCGCTCTCGATCGCTTGATAAAAACTGCCTTGTGTTTGTCAACATCTCTGTATTTATAGGCAGGGGAAAGTCCTAGCTGGATCCAGAAAAATCTAAATGTATCGGGAAACAATGAATCACTTCTTATCGTAAACATGTTATGAGTCATAATCCTAGTACACGCTACTTTCAACCTTATGCCATATCCCACAAAGTCCATTATGGCATAGCCCCGGTCAACTATTTGTTTGTCTATAGGAGTAGCTATCTCTTTCTTTTATTTCTAGATAATTAGCGCGCGCGCGCTCCAACTCTACACGCTTCTAGATTATTCGTAACAATATTATTTAGGTAATATTATAGTTGTGGTTCCGAAACGTAGTACCAAAATTGGTATTACAAAGAAAGGTACCCCTGAGTATATAAGGTCAAGGACCACAAGCGATATTCGATATGACATCGCTTGTCAGCGGACTAAAGAATATTCTGGACTACAAAAAAATGACGGACCGACGGTTGACGGTATTCAAACAGGTGCTGCTTCTAGAAGTAAGAAATTAGCAGGAAAGCCACAAACCTTGACTCTTCTGGAGACGATACACCACACTTTATTTTCTTTAATTATATTAAGCGGCGGTTGAAACAGCGGATTAAACGCGTGCGCAGAACAGCGATGCGTGTTCGTTAACGGCCGTTCGATCGATCGATTCGATCGATTTTCCCCTTTTCTTCAATATCATTGAAACCTCGTTTAACCCCAAAGTGAGTGTTGCCAATAAAAATTGGTCAGTGATAAACGGCCATTCATTATTAATAACGCACTTTTCATTAATAAAATTCGACTTACAGAATATTACGTAAGTATAGATTTTACCCTCCCCCAAGATAATAGCATATAGAGATTTTGTCCTACCCCTCCGTCTCTAGGGACCTTTACGTAATTAATGAACGGCCCCTAATTATGTATAAAAATACATATATAAATATAATTTATAAACGTATGAAACCAAAAATACAAACTTTTATGCTTACTTGAATGTTTGTTTCTGTCGAGCCAAAGTGAGTCCCATCGATGACGTAGTCAGGACCTCTGACCACGACCCGTAGACGGTCTAAAACCTGTGATATAGGCACAGTTGGGAGTCAAAGTAATACCTAACATGTTTAACATATGGTACATTAAATATATTGAGTACTAACTGCAGCGTCCAGCCCGTTGCATTATAAAAGTTTTTGGTGAATCCCGCGGGATCAACAAATTTTTCCGGAACAAAAATTTGCCTATGTGCTATTCTGGACCTGTGTGCCAAATTTCATTCAACTCCGTCAGTAGTTTTTTCGCGATTGAGTAACAAACATCCATCCAAATATGCAAACTTTCGCATTTATAATTTTATAATACAGATAATATAGATTGGAAGTTGCTAAATGCTCCAATAAAGACTTCCACCCGTTTGGCTCCGTTCATCTGGTCTATTGATTCTCTCGATTTATTCTAATCAGGACACCGACACGATATTTCATTAATCAAGTATACCGTTATCCTTAAATCTGTCGTGATTCTCTCAGCGTAAAGTTATTAGTAGCATAATTCACCGCTATTAATTCGGATTATCCAAGGCGAGGCGTCCCAATATTGCCAATACAGTTCAATGTTAATAGGACAGCCCGGATCGAGGATTTGTCGCGATTTAACACGAAACCTCGACTCGATGAGCCCGCCGTACCGTTTAGTATTTCTATGGCTGATAATAGTTAATTTAAGCTCCTTATGCTATTTACTTAGGTATATTTTGCATGTGTTCTAAATAATACATTATTTATTGACGTTCCACTAAAACATAGATGATTTTTATGCGTGAAGCAAAAATTTTGTAGCCCTTTCTACGATAATTACGCATACACGGTTAAAATTTACATTGTGGGGGACTGGAGAAACCAAATATTTTTCATATAATAAAAAAGTATCTTCACGCCCGTATCCCCGAAAAGATAGGCTGAGGTACAACATGTGCACCACGGTTAGCCGAAGATACTCAGTCCCACAATGTGATATGTGGCCACTGGGCAGCCTATGCCAATCGGGCACTTTTCCAATTCCGGGCAACGTTGTTTTTATCAGAAAACTGAAAAAAATATTTTTTGGTTTGCCCGACCCGAGAATCGAACCCAGGACCTCGTATAGTCAACGCCGTCCTAGAAATGGGGTCGATTTCGACTAGATCTTACAACTTGAGTTTTTTTTTCAACCATCAAATAATACTTGACAAACAAACAGTGTGGTATTACGTAGAACGCCCGTGATCTATACCCACTCTCCGTGTTGGTTAGTGCATCTTTTAGAGGATGCATCATTTCTCTCTTTATCAACATTTTTTAAAAGGCAAACGATTGGCCAAATTTTAGTGACCTAACGTGTCACTAAAATCTTTGCTGTTAGTTTGTAGAGTTTGGCAACGTCTCGACCGGGCTAGATACCATCACCTTACCGTTTCCTTCAGCCGTCATTGCTTGTTCGGAGTGTAAAGTAGGAGGTAAACTTATTCATGTATGAATGGTAAAGGACCGTTGATATCTCTGCTGGCTATGCCGATAATAATAATTAATATTACAACAGAGAAGACTTCGTTTTTGAGGTTCCGTATCATAAGGGTAAAACGGGACCCTATTACTAAGACTCCGCTGTCCGTCCGTCCGTCTATCTGTCCGTTTGTCACCAGGCTAAACCGTGATAGTTGAAATTTTCACAGATAATGTATTTCTGTTGCCGCTATTATAACAAATACTAAAACAGAATAAAATAAATATTTAAGGGGTCCCATAAAACAAATGTGATAATTGCCGTTTTTTATAGGTAATGGTACAGAACTCTTCGTGCGCGTGTCCGACTCGCACTTGGCCGGTTTATTTTATTTTAATTGTGTACTCATACGTACGAGTGTATAAGCAATCGCACTGCGCACATGGACATTTGCAACACAAAAGAGTAATCAGTGAGATATCAGCTTCTGAGGTTTTTGTTTATTTCCTAATATTCTCAATACTTTGATATTGGGATTACTATTATTGCTATTTGGAAAAATCGTATAAAAGCCGTTTCTAAGTTTAACTGTTCGTATACAGAAATTTTTAATAGATAAACTCTGGGGTTCGCTTGTGCCAAACTATTTAAATACTTTTTAAATGACTTACTATATTATAAGCATTTAAAAAGTATTTAAATAACTTGGTGCAAGCGGAGCTAAAGCTTTAATACCAATTATTTATATTCTTTCATATATATATATATATATATATATATATATATATATATATATATATATATATATATATATTGTCACGTAATAGTCTATCGTACGTACGTAGAAGTCTATCTTCTTTTTTTTTCAAAGTAACAAGTAAAGTATATTCACGCCCGTATCCTCGAAGAGATAGGCAGAGGTATTACCAGTGCACCCACGATGTGATAGGTAATAGGCAATCCTATCGCTAACCGGGCACTTATCCAACTCCAATTTGTTGCAAAGTTGTTTTTTTATTAGAAAACTAATAAAAAACACATTTTTAAATTGGCCGACTCGGGAATCGAACCCGGAACCTAATGTGGCCAATGCCGACACCGGACCACTAGACCACAGTGGCAATGTAAAGAGAGAAGTTGTTCAAAGTAATATATACTGTTTAGGGATCGCTGTACGGAATGCTTCGTAAATCAGTGGTTCGGTTGTTCTCGTATAAAGCTTCCCAACGTAATTAATTTTTCGTTGTGTAATAAAGTTTTATATTGAAAAAGTTTTCACATAAATATTCAGTGCTTTGTATACACATGGCCTGGACGAAAGCTCTTGTTATTAACTTGTTGGGTATATAATATATATATCATTTCACTCGTCTTGTAACTTTTATTCTTCTTAGCAATCACTCGTTGGATGAAATTTGACCGTTATTATAATGTTAATGCACAATTATTTATTAGAATTATTTATAGGATAGGATATACTATGACTCAGTTACATCATAGACCAGGGGCGGATCGCGAAATTGTGGGGCCCTGGGCTAATTCTACTTAAAGGCCTTCCTGGGTTCTTTACTTATTAGCAAGAAGTCAAAACATTGTTTTCTACAGTAATGTTAAAAATAAATTGCAAAAAAAATAAGACGACATAATTTCTTTTTAATTTATATCCAAGAGTCGCTCACACGGGTTTATTTGTGGCCCGCCACCAAATTCAATTCATCACCAAGTCAATGGTCGAATTGCATTTTATTTTAATTTTTTTGGAGTTTACTCCTTAAGAATTGGTTTTTTGATATAAGGCGCCCGGTATGAGAAAAATGTGAGGAGTAAAATCTACTGAACGAACGAAAAAACGTTACGTTTTTGGTACGCAACCTATCGTGCGCAACTTTCTAATTTGGTGTGAGCATTGCAGCTAGATCTTGCGTTTTTTTTTTTGCGTCTGTTTTTACAATCGTACTTAAGGAGTAAACAAACAAACTAGTCGTGCGTCGGAGCTGACACACACAATTTTTTTTTCACAAAATTCTACCTTTTTTTAAGTTGATTTCAGGGGCCTTTTATTTTCGTGGCCCTGGGCTGCAGCCCGAAAATCCCTTAAGTAGATCCGCCCCTGTCATAGACTAACATCTGCACCGTGCAGCACGCTGCATTAAATAATTTTTTTGGTAAATCCCACGAATCATAAGATGGCAAACAAGCAGATGGGTCTCCTGATGGAAAGAGTCAACCATCGCCTATACACACTAAAGATGTTAGTGGTACGTTGCTATCTTGTGGCGAGGTCTAATGCCACATGCATAAGTTTACCGGCTACCTTACCTTCCAAACCGGAACACGACAGTGACAAGCACTGACGCTATTGCGGCAGGAATAGGTAAGTCAATGCAGAACTCTACCACCTAGTAGCCACGATGTTAGTGACTCGATAGCCAATCGGTCGCCTTTTACGACCTGCCTGGTAGAACGGCAGTTGGCCTATTCTTTAAAGGAGGTCGGCACCAACACGGCGAAAAACAAACAAAAACTTCTTTACAAACATATAAAAATACAAATGTTTTCTGTTTACTAGGTGGTAGAATTCTGCATTGTCTCGCCCGGGTCTGGTACCACCGCCTTGCCTATTCCTGCCGCAATAGCGTCAGTGCTTGCCGCTGTCGTGTTCCGGTTTGGAGGGTAAGGTAGCCGGTAAACTTATGCATGTGGCATTAGACCTCGCCACAAGATAGCAACGCACCATTAACACCTTTGGTGTGTATAGGCGATGGTTGACTCTTTCCATCAGGAGACCCATCTGCTTATTTGCTATCTTATGACATAAAAAAAAATTATGATATTAGTTAGATATCACTATCACTATATAGTATAAAACAAAGTCGCTTTCTCTGTATGTCCCTAATCCCTATGTCCCTATGTATAAATCTTTAAAACTACGCAACGGATTTTGATGCGGTTTTTTTTAACAGATGAATTGATTCTTGAGGAAGGTTTAAGTATATACCTTTCCGATATTCCCACGGGAACAAAAGCTACGCGGGTGAAACCGCGGACAGGTCGCTTGTAGATTATAAAAGATAGAAAGACAACAAGCTGCTGGTTCTAGACACCAAAGATAATAATGATGCGATGCTATCAGTGTAGTGACATACATAAGTTTACGTAGGTACTACTTTACCTTCCAAACCGAAACATGACAACGACAAGAATTTATTTTATTACGGCAGGAAGAATTATAATATCCGGAAAAATTTACGTTAATACGGTAGGAGGAAATAAAAGAATTAACGTTATTACAGTAAGAATGTGTTAGTCGGTGGTATCAAATCCGTTCGAGACGGTGCGGAGCTCTACCAATCGTAAGCTTTTTACATAGAAACTTATTTTTATTATAAGAATAAACTTATTTTAATATTAACTTCTCATGTCTGCATGTAAAATCTTAACTCTGCATGCTTATTATTCATACAGTAGAATATGTAAGGATAGAGGTTGTTGCTGAAGCTATTTAACCAAACTTGTCTAAACTAATAAGCATTTGTACAAAAAAATACTTGCAAGCTGTGCGACGCAGAGCAACTAGACGCCTTCTCCCCGTTAGTTTTATTTAATTACAAACGAAATAGATCGGAACGACACTTATTGTACTTAGCAAATGAGCAAACGGTACGAGTCTAACAATAAAGGAAAAGAAAACGCATATTATGCCTTTGTTTAACGTTTATTAATCCCCATCTTAATAAGTGGGTTATTATGAAATTGACTTATGTACTGATTACGTATTGTGTAAAAATATAATTGCCTATGGCATATTTTCTGAACGAATGTTTCGATTTTAATGTGGGTACTGGTTATGTGATTGCTAGTATTCCACCAGGTAGTTCGTAAATGATTACAATTTACTTATAAAATCACTACTTTTATAGTAGATAGTAGGAGGTAGATTTTCGCAACGTCTCGGCCGATTTGGTACTATCTATTCTTACCGAAATAACGCAAATGCTTATCATTATCATGTTCCGATTAGGAGGTAAAGTTAACCGGTGGACTTTTGCGTATATGGTAATACCATCTCGCCATACGGATAGCAACACAGCATTAACATCTTTGACATCGATAGGTGATGGTGATCTCTTTCCATCTACTTGGTTTCTATCCTGATATAAAAAAATATTTAAAATTTGCTATAATTCTTGAAAAGTGTCCATTGAACTTATGTTACGTTTATAATATTCTCTCATTTGTGTTAAAGTGTATAAAAAAATGTTAAATAAATAAAGGAGTCTATGAATGTTTTAGAGATTTTTTATATTCATTTTGTTCAACCATTAGAAATAGAATTTCTTTAACATTTCAGTGCCAGAATGTAAACAAAGAATAAAATACAGGTGTAGACGAGCAGAGATTTTACATTTCCTTATTTTAGACCCTCGATTGCTTAGCAACAAGTTACATAACATCGGGACCGCAAGTCGATTTCCATATTCTTAGGTTTAAATTCAAAAAGTTTGATACCCTCTGATCTCCTGTTACTGTTAGGGGTAGTTCTGAATATTGTTATAATATTCTTTTTGTTTGCTAACATTATGCATGTATTATCGCTGCAATCGCTCGCTCTTTTAGCGAGGTGTTCCATTGTTAAAGTAAGAAAAACTATTAAATTAAATTATTATTATTATTCATTATATGGCAATCTAATAAATATTTAAAAACAGTAAATTTGGTACAATTCAGTATACCGGCTCCGCTCAAACTCATTAAAAATTTAAAATTAATACTAAAAATTAAATCAAACTTGTACAATATTAAGTTTTTTTCCAGACAGTTAATTAGCTTTCATGTAATGTAGCAAAATCATCTGCATCTATCAGCTTTGGTTTTAGAAATATGGCATATGTGTAATTTTGTAGAAAAATACAAAAAAAAATAATACCATACAAAAATTTAATTCTCGGAAGCAGCCAATAATGATCTTTTTAATGATTTTCTTGCATGAGATATTTGTGGTAGGTCTCGTTTCAAACTCCAGCAATAATCTGCCATCAAATGCCATCTGCCCTTATATCGTTCCTCCATGGTAGCAAATTTCTTGATGGAATCGTTCTCCTTGTTCATCAACTGAAGTGGCCAAGATTTTCAGGAAAGTGGTCCAGATGGGAGTATAAATAATGAAATTTTACGCTCATGTTGCAAGCAAGATTTTTCAGACATATTAACATAATATTGGACCAAGTCTTGGTAGTTTGTTGCTTTAGGATCACCAAGAATGTTTTTCATTACTGACACAAACCTTTTCCATGCTTTGGACACTTTTTCGTTCATTAACTAGCAGTCGTATTTTTGGTCCATCAAATATTCCAACTTTTAATTTTTCTGTAGTTAGACCACAGAATTTCAGTGCTATGTACTCAAAACAGTCACCATTTGTATGCTTTGACAAACTGCTTTATTATACCAAGTTTTATGTGGAGTCTTGGCAAAGTAATATAATATTTGTTATCGAGAGGAGAATGTATTATATTCTGCTTTCCAGGCACTAATTTTTCTCTTAGAGACCACTTTTTCCGAGTTCAATGATGTTATCTATCTCTACTGTCCCAAAGGCAAATAAAACACGGATATTTTGTAAACACACTTTACTATCCTAGAAAAAAATTTACCATTTTAAAACCCACACATATTTGCCAATTATGTTCATAGTATTTGGTTTTCTCTATAACAAAAGAAATATTTTCATAAGCTTAATATCCTGGAATATGCAAATACCAAAAAGCTGTGTACGGAAAATAAAAGCCGATAGGTAGAAACGGTTGGTGATTTAAATTGACTGTATCAAAAGACAAAGGGAAAGTGAAAAAACTTCCGGAAAATTTTGTAAAGTAAAATTTTGTAACTATGTGATAATATAAAAGGATAAAGACGAACTGGCGCTTATAACAGCTACATTTCAACGTATGGACCGACCGCGTGCTTACGGCGTGTCGACCCAGAGCCACCTGCGCGTTGATCCTTGACTTTGAGTTTGCAGCATACGAACGCGTAAGCGCGTTAGCAACCTACGTTTCAGGAGAAGCCATGTTGGTACCATGCCGGTACGATGATGTTATAGTATGTGGTAAAAAAATATATCTAGTTATAGTATTTACTCACAAAACGTTACCGAAAAGCTTACGAGGCAAAATACGCTATGAGCGCATTTTGCCTCGTTGCTTTTGGGCTTGCCCTATTTACCTTTAAAACGATTGCCTTGCTCTATTTCAGACTCCGGTTACGTCGGATATTAACATTTCACACGATGTAGTCAGGGCCTATTCCTACGGGCCCACCAGTGAATGGCTTCGAATGCTCATATTGAGTTTTATTGAGGTTACGATACACTTTTGTGAATATGCCCACGTATATTTACAATTCTTTTGAACGTTGTATTTATGATTTTACATACATATTGTTACGTACTTCGGGTTCGTAATTGTAAGAAAACACCACTTATATTAAACCGTGTATATATAATACAGATACACAAAACACAAAACAACACAATGTAACACTAGATACTCTGATTAACACTAGTCACTCACTGTACTAACACTAAACTTAGAACACTCGCTTCGCACTGGTCGCTTTAAGTATCGCTCTCGATCGCTTTATAAAAACTGCCCTGTATTTGCCAACACATCTCTATTTATACCCAGGGTAAAGTTCTACCTGGATCCAGAAAAATCTAAATGTATCGGGAAACAATGAATCACTTCTTATTGTAGACAAGTTATGACTCATACATCCTAGTACACGCTACTTTCAACCTTATGCCATATACCACAAAGTCCATTATGGCATAGCTTAGATCAACTATTTGTTTGTCAATAGGAGTAGCTATCTCTTTCTTTTATTTCTAGATCTCTCCAGCGTTTCAACTCTACACGTTTTTAGATTATTCGTAACAATATATTTACGCCAAAACGCGTATAAGATAAGCGAAGTAAATGAAATGATACATTTCACGATATTTAACAATCTGCCTTCCTTCTCTTCACATGCATACTGCATTTATGACTCTCATCATAAAGCGCTGGTTTCGGATATTTATTACACTAACCTCGGATAGTACTCGATTAATGGTAATGGTAATTTTATTGCAATGTCAAAATTATGTATGTAATATTTCTAAGACCCTACCTTGATTAATTTAAACGAATTTGTTTTAGTTCTGACAACTTACACTGACTATTATACCCGACTATGATAAAACATAATAGCTTATTTGCAGTCAGTATTTCAACTAATATCAGGAATGCTTACCCAAGAAGATACTTTTTAAAATATAGGTTTATTATCGATCGTAATTTAGTATATTGTCTCCATGATGCTTATTTAACAATAATGGATAATGTTATGAAAGATTTAATTAATCAACTGAATCTAGAATATAGTACATTTTATAAGTTGGTTTGGTTGGTCGATTGACTTACATAAACTTGTAAAGCTTTCTAAGCCGTGATAGTTTTCCTTATAATGAAGTTTCATTATAATTACTACTGCCGTGAATTTTTCCCACCCCCAAAATCAACCGTTTAGCTGGCAGAGGGGAACACTTGACTCTAACAAAAATATGCACTTTAAATCTTGATATGTAGTCCCTCAATACATAAGTACCCTAACCTAAAAACCTATCCAACAATACCTCAAAACATTTTTCGAAAAATAAGTTCAGAAAATTAACATCTTTACCCAATTTACATTTCTTCAAGATTTTATGTTGGTACTTTGTTGCTGTGATTATTATGTATAATTCATACTAAATTACAGCTTTCTAGTACTATGGGTCTCTCAGCTTTACTGCGGACGAGCGGACGGGTAGAGTGAAACTATAAGGGTTCCTAATTTACTTCGGAACAAAGAGGATATGCAAGAAAATAAAAGTAACAGAACCTCACACTTCACTAGTCGGATAAAATTTAAACTGTTTAAAAAGTCTGATAAAAGAAAATATATAGTCACATGGTTAACTGAGGCAAATGTTAGCAAATTTTATCATCATACAGCATTTATCAATGGCGTCCTAAGTTCCGCCTTCCCTATACTACCCTGGTGAGAATACGGCCTTTTATTTCGCCCATCGTAGACTCTCAGAAATTATGAATTTTATAACACCTGCATAATTCATTGCAGTGGAGAACTTCGGCTCACATTGAATAGCAGCTATTTCTTGCCGTAGGACATTTTAAAACACTATTTTTACCATGGAGCATAGAACAACGGAATTGGCATGTACAAACATTTGTATCAGGACCGCGATCGCCACACTCACACATAAAATAAGCATTATTGCATATAAACTACTAATGCAAACATTGTTTCATTGGTCGTTTTCATTTTAAACAACAATAATTCGAAAAACACAAACAGAACATTTAAACATATACCAAACTGCGTTACAATAAATTTTATTTTGCTACAAAAAAAAGAGTATTTACGTCCTTTTGTATTCTATTCAAAATAGACTCATCTATGTGTACAATAGTGAAACTTAAGATCTTAATAGTTTCGCTATTCTACAATAGATGGCAGTATTGATTTTTCCGTAGTTTTCAGTTGATCATATTTGAGTAGAGAACTTTCTAGAACGATATACGTAATGACTGTCATTACGTAAATCTTCCTAGAAAAATTAGGTCAACCTAAAATGAACTTTATATGTAAGGTGTACGGCTGATTTTAGCTTGACTTTCTATTATATCATTAGAGATTATATTAAATCAGGAATTTAATTAAAATAAAATGAAAATTGTACTTTCGAATGATATGAAATATCTCCATTTTTAATCATCTGTATTCTACTATCATTTCTGCATTCAAGGATGGCACAATACGGCATAATTCAATGTATAATAGATTTTCGCACGACGACTATCTCCTAATGATATGGTAAGTATCACTAAGGCAATTTAGAGTAAAAGCGCATAATAGTGACGCACGCGGCACGCCCACTCTTCACTTCCCTTGTTCTATGTTCCATGATTTTTACCTTCTTACAATATTGATTAAGTTTTATGAAATTTTTTGCTGATAAAATGAAATATTAATCGAATAATAACTCTTTTATTGTAAAATTATAAAGAAACGTGGTAATTGAAAGATGTAAATTAATATTGTACGTAGTTACACGAAAAGGATCCAATCCACACAAAACCAGTTTAGAATTAATATTGAAGTTTAAAGTTGGATATTTTTTAATTTTTCAACGTGGCATACATGGGGACTAGTTCTGACGTGGTGGAATAAAGTAATAGAGAGCTATTTTTGCTTAGATGTTTTTTACTGGCCAATTGTATTGATGTTTAGCATCAGTTTGGTGCTCTTAACTCATTTTTGACCATATTGTGGATTGGATCTTTTTCGCTAACTACGTCTAATTACAATTATAATATTATTTTTTGTCATTTTTATTAAGGGTGAGTATTCGATTCGCAACGAAAACTTAATGTTTTCATGTTTTTTCAAGAAATATCGTAGTAATGTAAGCAGATTATTCGAAGGATATTACAGTTTTTGCTAGATTAAGTCTTGATTTATTGCACTGTAAAGCAAGAATATATTTTTTTGTAACGGTTTTGTAAATCGAAGACAATCTCTGCATATCGTTCTCCTAGAGGTTGAATGGCAAATGCGGTGATGTTTTTGATGTAAATTACGGGTGGTGCAGATAAACTGTGAATCGCGGTGAACCTGTGCGTCTATTGGTATTAATAAAATAATAATAAAATTTACTGCTTTTAAAATTTATTACATTTCTTATTTTTTTAAAAGTATCTTCACGCCCATATCCCCGAAGGGGTAGGCAGAGGAACAACAAGTGCACCCACAATTAGCCGAAGATACTTGGTCCCACAAATGTGATAGGTGGCAAGCCTGTCGCCAACCGGGCACTTTCCAATCCCGGGCAACTTTGTGTTTATCAGAAAACTGAAAAAACACTTTTATGTGCCCGATCCCGGGAATCGAACGCGGGACCTCATGTGGTCAACGCCAACGCTTCGCCACTAGACCACATAGGCGATTTTTAAAAAGTTAGATTTTTCATATAAATATATTATCATGTCAATATCACAGTTCAAAACAGTCCTATGACAAGTAAATAGACCACCGACCACACAGCCTATAGACGGCTAATGTTTGATTTTCCGTATTGAATGCATTCTGGCAACTAGCTGAGGTAAGACGAAGTGGGGTTGCTACGTCGTAATTGGCTAACTCAAGGCCACAGTGAAAGATAATAATGTACAGAGCATCTGATTGGTCGACACTGATTACCCTATCACTACTCATTGGCGCGTGGACATTTACATCGGAACTATAAGTGAGATGTGTTGACACAAGTCATTCGCCTATTATTAGGTGTCTATGGGCTGTGTGGTCGGTGAAATAGACAGTCTACAGCAGTGCCTACAACCGTGTGTAGGGTACGACAAGTAAAGTTGAGGAAACTGCATATCCAAATCGTACCCTAATATATGTATACTTTTTGTAAAAAAACCCTGTCCGATCGTCAAAAACGTCATAACTTAGTACAATCATATATGTTATTATTTTGTGGATATAAGATAGACAATTTTTTTCCGATTAAAATAATTATTTTCTATAATATTTCAAATGATACTGTGGCATCAAAAATGTTGGGAGACGACGGCTAGCTACATTAAAAAGCGGTTGGTCCATTTGATGTCGTTTCATAGAATCATTTCATTATTTTTTGATAATACCATCTACCTGTGTGAAGCTATTTTCTCATAAACACTATAGATTTTGTTATTACCGACATATTGGTTAAACAAAATTGCACTTATTATTACTTTTATTCTTACACGAATTAACGTTTAAAACACAGTGACAAGATAAAACAATTCAGACCATCATACACCTAAATTCTTAATGATTCTTAATGAATAATTAAATTAAAAATACACAATATATTCGGTCTACAACATAATCATCTCAAAGTATCAAAATTCGGGATGTTTCCCTCTAGCGCTCATATCAAAGTTACGTACCGCAAGTTCAGTGAAGTGGCCCGTGTAGCCGACATTTCTCTTATATTTTCAAATGATCACCAAACTTGGTAAGTTTCCACAGTTGTGGCGGGGAATTATGTACTTGAAGATTTTGCGTCAAGTTAATGTTAAATTTAAACGTGAAATTGAGTCCTGGTTGACGAGCTTTTAATATCACAAACAGGCAATATTCATGGTTGGTTCATGGAACAAAGATTCTAGATACTTTCAGTTTCTCAGTTAAGAAGTAATTTAACTATAGATAGCGTTTTTGATACTTTGCTTAAAAAATTAGTTGTTTTTGGAAAAATACCTACAAACTTTGAGCTACGATTGATTTACAAATCTTTAACTCTTATTAACTGCGAAATAACTCTGTATGTCTGTTTCTTCTTCACGCGTAAACCACTGCACCGATTTGAATTAAATTTGATACAAAGTTAGTTTGAAACTCGAGAAAAGACATAGGATAGTTTTTATCTCGGAAATCCCACGGGATCGGGGACTATGCGGTAAAACACCGGGACTCTATCTTTTAAACTACGGTAGTAAGGAGTAATTTAGGCTACTTTTATTTTAGAAATTTTTCCACGCGGACAAAGTCGCGGGCACAGCTAGTAAAATTTCAAATCTAAGCTCTGCGTTAGAATTTTTCAAATTTATCACGAAATTTGACAAAATTTGGAATTTGCATACAGATGCTACATAGTATATACCATTTGTTTATTCAACAGTATATAGTATTTTCCCCCGTGTTGGTCCGGGTCGCCTTTAAATAGTCCCTCTGCTATTTTGCCAGGCAGATCGTAAAAGGCGAACGACTAACTAAATTTATTCCTATTAACTTTACTAGGTGGTAGAGTTCCGCAACGTCTTGCATGGGTATTTGGTACCTATTCCTTCGGCAATGGCGTCAGTGCTTGTTACTGTCGTGTTCCGGTTTGGAGGGTAAGGTAGCTTGCATACTTATGTATAGAGCGGCAATCCCACCCGCGATACGGGTAGCAACTTCATTAACATCTTTGACGTCTATAGGCGATAGTTCTCTTACCACTAAGAGAGCCATCTGCTTGTTTACTATCTATGTATCAGTGGAGTCAATTATCTATGAGATGGAGAACAGCGCCTAAATATTTTTTAACTTAAAAAAATATCTTTAAACTTAACATATACATATTTAATTCCCCAAAGAAATTTCTAATATCAGTCAAAATGTAGTAGAGCGTACAAAAATATTTTTACAGACTTGACAAATTGAAATCGAACCGCACCTATCTTATCGGGGCCGGTCACTATGAATGACTGGACGATATTATGCGTAACCTCTCAATATTTATGAGCTTCTGGTACGAACTGACAGGCTATCGGCCGTTCAACTGACAGCTCTATTACACGCTGACCGCACTCCCTACTGCGTCTCGCTGATATAATTTACCCTTGCGTTTATGTGGCCCTGGTATTTTCTGTTTCGAGCGTAATGTTTGTAAATACTTGTAATTAACGTCTCTTTACAGGTTTGAACGAAATTCCTAAGTTGCTACTTTTACTGTCACTTGCATTCTTATATCAGTTTATACAATGAGAGTCGCAAGGCACTTCGGGGTTACGGGCGTGAAGAAGACAAATAAGTCAACCGGCTGTCGGCTTTAAGCTCCGTTTTCACTTCGATTAGTGCGAGTGTTAGTGTTTAATGCAGATGTTTAGTATTAAGCCAAAAATACGTGAAGATAGCCGTGGATCAGTGGGAGTGAATCGAATCAGCGCGAGCGTAGTAAAAGTGCTGATTACTTATCACTCGTACTGATCAACGGCTGTCTTAACGTATTTTTATCTTAATACTAAGCACCTGCATTAAACACTCACACACGTAATAATCAAAATGAAAACGGGGCTTTACTCACGAAGTATGAGTATTCATCTGATCTGTAGCTTTACTAGTTTCTCCTGAAAGAATAAGAAGACTAGTTTGAGTTTGGTTACATCGGTTGAGCTTTTCACATATAGAAAGATTAGGTTTAGTCTAGGCTAAACTTATAATATAACTTAATTACTACTACTATTAGATATTTTGACCCATTGTTTCACATACAGGTGAATTTACATATTTAAATTCTAACAATGTGGAACCAATGTTTTATGGACTTGAAAGATGATAAAAATATTACTTGCGTACAATCTAGCCTTCCTAGCCATTACAACCTACTTAAAATATATTAAACGTGAACGTCGCGTGGGCGGTTATGTAGGGGTGCGTTTTATCTGTTGTTCGTGGAATACTTAGAACATGTGTTACCATAGAGAGCACTCACTCGATTATATTGGGGATAAGTAGTATAAACATCAGAGTGTTTGTAAAATCACTCATTCATTTTCATTTTATTACTATTCGGCTTAATGTTTTTAGGGTTTTTGCTAGGTTTATCCCTAAATCTTAGTAGCAGCTGAATCTGCAATCCTTGTGAAGGCTAGCTTAGATATAATCGCCAGATTAACACGAATGTAAACATTACTAAATATTGTCTACATAATTAAAAATGGTTTATAATGTCTTACAAAAGTTTATAACTTAGTTTATCAATATACGAATATCAACCAAGCGTTAACATACCGATCGAAGTGGTCAAGGGAGTGCCTTCAAAACGCCATGAAAAGAAAACATGACAAAGGGTAATTAATACCGGTAAACGGAACAATTTTTTCATACTAAGATTATATTGGACTAAAATTACTAGACCCCTCTAGAAGAATCTTGATCTTTAATAATAATAATAATTTAATTTATTACAATCACATTTCACATTAATCAGTGGTGGGGGCACTCCTTTTAAGTATGTAAATACCTGTGTTAGGAGGCCCCGCTCTTCTATACATAGTTAAAGTTTAAGATTAAGAAAACAATTAGCTTAATTAAATAATAATAACATTGCAAGCAACATCTAACGATGCCGTTAGAGAATCATTATTTTTCAAAATTAAAAATATATTATAATTTAGTACATTTTTCAGTTTTTAAAATATGGTGTATTCAATTAAATTTCTCAGTTTATAATCTAAATTAAATAATTTATTATATTTGTGTTTGTGCTTGTGTGTGTTTGTGAGCGTGTGTACGTGTAGAAGTGTGTATGTGTGAATGTGTGTGTATGTGTGTGTATATGTGTGTAAATCGACATGAAAGGTTTAATATTTACGTTTATAAGATATGATTAAAATTACGATATTGATAGGAGTGCTTCAGTTTGTTCATAAGTTAGAGTCTTTGACTTCAAACACCAGAGCCTCAAGCACGAAATTTAAGCGTTTTCGTATCGTTAACGTATCGAGGACTCGATACGTTAACGGAGTATGACGATAGTAGAAAGCACGAAGCACCTTCTATCGACTCTCGAGACCTCGATACGATTACGCTAGTGACGTCATCCTAACGTAAGCAGGAAGGTACTAGTTTCGTTCAAAAACTTAATCGTATATTATCGGTTTCATTATATTCCATATAGAAATATATTTATTGATAACTAAAATCATACCTAACTCAAGCATAATTAATAAAATACACAAAAATCAAGAAATACATTCTCTACTCTAAGAAAAATCAAATTTATTTTGACGAAACCATTCTAACAACGATCTTACGTTGTTCTACGGTTTTTGAACGAGACGACCGCTTGTTACTTGACGTAGGTATACGTCATACGATGCCAAACAAAGACAAGGTCAAGTTTGTTTACGTACAGGCTCTCGAAAACATTACATTTAAATTGTTTCCTCGCATTAAATATAAATAAAATATTACAAAATGAAAACTAGACTAGCTTTATGCAGTACATAACTATGGTGAAGTTCATGGAAAAGTACGTCCTGGAAGTTTTATGTAACTTATTTATTATGTGCAGTTTTTTGTTTCGTGATGTGAAGTGAAGATTGGATCCTTTCTTCCAGAAACAAGATTCCTCTAAGGAAATAAACTCTAGAATTATCCTGGAACTCAGTCTTAATGAAGTTTTTCGGCGGAGTTGCTCACAGAGAAATGTAAGAGCCTCTTTGTTGAGGCGATATTTATTTTTAAATTCGGTATCATTTAAATCCATAGGATCAAATATTTTTCTCTGTTTAGTCCTACATCTAACTTCTCTGAAAAATAATCTATACATATAATAAAATCGTGGGAAAGTCAAAACTGTACATTGAATATTTTTTTAAAGAATACTTGGGGCGTTATCTACGATAGATATCGAAGCCAAAAATATAGTTTTTAGAATTTTTGTCTGTTTGTCTGTATGTATGTCCGGGGTAAACTCAAAAAGTGCTGCATGGATTTACTTCAAATTTTGCATGAATTAAAACTAACAGGTTGGGTCAACATATAGGCTACATATTATCACGCTATCACCTACGGGGGAGGAGCAGTGTGGAGTAAACGAAGTCCGCGCGGACGAAGTCACTGGCAACAGCCAGTATTGTAATATAAATGTAAACAGTGAAAAATTACCACAAATAAAAATGTGAGAATAAAAATTGCTTACATCGAATCTCGTCTATTATTTTCTTCATCTTGAAGTAAACTTCCAATGAGAATATAATAGAGAATTACGTTGAAATATAGGTGGTATTTGCATTTTTTAGCTTTCCGTTGATTGTATTAATATCCGGAAGTAAATAAAACTACTTAATTTTTAAAAAAACGAGCGTAATAAATGATTTTAAACAACTCGAAACTTTTTTCACCGGCAAATTGTAAGTGAAAAAAGATTCGTCACCGCTCGATACCCAGCCTTCGAAATTTGCGATACGATACTTCAAAACGCCGTTCGTGCTCGCAATTTTGTTACGTTTCACGTATTTCTCGATACGTTTGCGATACGAAAGTTTAATAATTTGCTTGTGCTTCGAAATTTAGTTCCATTTACGTACGATAGGGGCGCTAATCATTTTTCATACGTTTATTTCTCGATGACGATACGAATACTTTTTCGCAAGGAGTTCGTGCTTGAGGCACAGTTTCGGACTACAAATATTGTTGCAAATGGAATGTCTCCTAATATAGATACGCAATACGACGTGCCTATAATGTACGCCACAGAAAAAGGAATCACATAGTCACCCCACGTGTGGCGCGAGCGACTGCGATTCTGTGCTGTGTAATGTAGGTACATTGAGGCAGGCCTCAACGGGTCGGGCCGCATTGCAAAAATCTACCCAGATCGCTTTCATACATTTTATATGAAGTATCGTACACTATCGGCGGAGTGCAGCGGGCTGTACCGAGGCTGATTTTTCCTCAGCGAATTTAGTTGAATGTGATGTACTCGCTCTGTCCCGTCACAGTGTGCGATGGCAAGGGGAATTGTTCCTCCGTGTTTTGAGTATTAATTTATTAGATAACGTAATATTAGATGAACGGTTAATACTTTTAGTTCGAAGCTATAAAGGGCTGTACGATTCACAACAACCACGTTTAGATGATAAATAAATTAGAATAACGTTTTGAAAGAAATACATAAAAGCGGTCAGCCCTGGGTCGTTGCGTCCCAGTAGCACACTCCTTCATACCTCTATTTGAGTCAGGGCAAGAAACAATATTCTCTTTATAGTGATAATACGGTTTCATAAAATGAATATATTGACGATGAAAAGGTGGAAGAAGATTACCTCAAAGCCATCTCTCGTTATCACATTTATGCGCTATAAATCGTGCCACGTGAAGTTTTTCATAACGTGGAACTTTATGACTCGACGTAAATCACCGCCCGATTTCTTGGCTGCCATGAGCTGTTGCTTAGTTAATTTTGTTTGTCAAACTGCTTCTTCTGTAAAAAACTTGCAAATCATAGGATTCGATACAAAGTAATGACAATAATATATTATATAATTACTAATTATAAATATCTATATATATAAAAATCAATTGCTGTTCGTTAGTCTCGCTAAAACTCGAGAACAGCTGGACCGATTTGACTAATTTTGATTTTAAAATATTCATGGAGGTTCAGGTTAGGTTTAAAAGGTGAAAAAATGTAGAAAAAAAAATACGGAAAAATAGACACAAAGTTGGCAGAACAACGTTTGCCGCGTCAGCTAGTTTATTGATAAAGAACAAAAAAAATCTATGCCAATAAAAGTAATAAGAATCCCCCTTGTTAGTCCGGGCTCCTTTGAAGAATAGACCAACTGTACTATAAGTGTCACTACCTTCGTGACTACTAGGTGGTACACTGCCGCAACGTCTCGCCCGGTTATTTGGTACGATCGCCTGATTTTGAATAAATTTGCGCCGGATTGCACCACTTGTAATTTTATCAGCCCACACTGAACAAACATAACAAATACAACCTAAATGCGTTGCGTTATAAATTATCTTTAATGTGTTAAACGTTAAACCTCACTGGCAGACGGGACTTTCACTGGCAGATAGCTGATGTGACACGGAGTAACTTAGATTACTTTTTGAAATTTTTCCACGCGGACGAATTCGCGGGCGCAGCTAGTAATTATATGATTTATAAAAGTGACCAAGACCAAATCTAAACATGTTACATATTCTTTTCTCTTTATAGCAAGGGATTTACTGAACGTTTTTGTTTCAAAATTAGCTCAGTGCAGCCTTTATATATCTAAACGATACGAATATTTTTACGTGTACGCCACTACTATTTTC
This sequence comes from Apodemia mormo, assembly GCA_036924255.1. Taxonomy (NCBI): domain Eukaryota; kingdom Metazoa; phylum Arthropoda; class Insecta; order Lepidoptera; family Riodinidae; genus Apodemia; species Apodemia mormo. The sequence continues at coordinate 1,039,882 of JAUPFN010000022.1, forward strand.
AAAACTCTGGGCGGATACTGATTTTTTTTTATTCGAACATTAGATTCGAAGCCGAGACCTTCTGGCCTGCATCCTAATAGGCTAATCACTATATCAACGAGCCAGCCGACATAAAATACATATGTCCTTTAATTTTGCAAAAACCATGTGATAGTTTTAAAATCAAGTCTATCCGCTGGTCTGCACATATAATTTCTATTGAAAATGAATTATTTCCCTCGCAAATTCTATGTTGATGGAAAATTTAATTATTTTTTATCTGTTGTGAGTGTTTAAAGTGGAACTACTCAAACGTGGAGCTCTGTGCACATTTCCGAGAGTAAATTAACGCGTATTTGCTTTTCCCTTAATGGAGATAGAGTTGACTCGCGCTTAACGTAATAACTATTGCAGTCATTACTCATTAGCTTTATGGTATTTTAATTAACAGATTTTAAGCGTAGTTGACGTTAGACACCGTCTGTTCAAAACGTGCCTGTTTATATATATTTTGCACTGTTTATAGGAAGCGCTTAGTAAAACTTCATTGTTAATAGACTTAATAAATTATTCAATATTTTTTTAACTAAGGTTGTAGATGTTAACGATGTTAAGATAGATAACTTTTTTTAATAACGTTTACTTGCATTGTAATCTATCTATATTTCTACTTTAACAATGATATTATTATAAATACGATAGTCTGTCTGTCTGTTTGACTTTCATGATTAAACCATTGAATCGATTTTGATGAAATTTGTCATTGACAATGTAAATATATTTTATTTTCCACCACTGCAATTGAAAACAATAATTTAAAAAAATGGTTTACAATTTGATTTATTTAATGCGGGGTGGACTAGAGCCTAAACTAGGAAAACCTGTATTTCAGAACTCCAGAGTGCTAAGTGTTTTTCGTGAGAAATCAGTTTACCACTAGGTGGCGCTGTACAAATCACATACAAATTCCTAGTAAACTCGAAACGCGCTCACGATCGAATGCGAAAAGAAAAACTCACACTTAGCACTCTGGTCTCTCACCTTCGGCACTGTACATGTACAAAAAGTGAAACTGTTTAAAATTTCGTGTGTCGTGTAGTGTGTGTGTGCATGTGTGTTTGTGCGTGTGGGCGTGCATGTGTTTGTATGTGTGTGTGTGCACGTCTGACTGCATGTGTTTGTCTGTGTAGGTATTTGTACATGTGTGTTTGTGTGTGTGTGTGTTTTAACATTGCATTTGTTAAAACACGGATATAGAAATAAAACATTAATATGGTACAAAAATATGAATGTTTGTACAATATTAAAATAAAATATAACAGCAAAATTTAAGACCTCGAGCTTCGAGCTGAGCTGAATGATGAGCGGCATTTGAGGCAGCTGGACATCTCGCGTTGTCGCCAACCTGCCAAAGGCGCTAAATTCCGTATGAATTGAGCCTTATAATAAAGTATTTAGTATTACGTAATATTTAGTATTACGTAAATTACTATTAGTATTACGTAACTAATCTTGGTTATAGATGAAATTTCATCAACTTCAGTAGGGACTAAAATGTTTTAAAAGGATTAAAAAAAACTTTAGATGTGTTTGGACCAGCGACTTGCGTCCTAAGTCCAGATGATATCATCCAGCTAGTATCACCCGTGCAACCTGATACAATTTTTCTTTGGTATCAGTTACGTCGACTGTAACGTCCTTTAGGTCACATGTGTGTAAACTAGTTAAACAAGTTCACCGTTACAGCTGCACACAAGTGATTCACATTATTTTACATATTTACTAATACGAGCGTCTAATTCTCTGCTCGAAACTCGACCTTAGTGCTAAAGCACGAATATCTAATCGACAATGTATGGGATAGACAATGACTCAGATTGAGCCACGGATTAAATGGATACGTTTTACAAGACAATTTCTTAGTTTGTTAGTGTAGCTTGCAATTTTACACAGTAATACAGATTTACACTACTTACCGATGAAATAAAATCACTCTAAGGATTATTTTTAAACCTTGTCATATTATTCGGTACGATAAAACAGTACAACATGGTTTGTTTCTATTTTTGCACGATATAATATATCTACAAATGTGTGATATTTTTGACAGTGATAGGAGCGTTTGCTCATATGCCCGGCGACATGTTTCCTTCCCAATGGCGTGTCTATTAGTATTCATGCGATCTGTGGTTTGAACATACACTAAATGGTAAAATCTAAGATTGATTCTGTTATCAATTAGATAAATTGATGATTATAAATAAATTGGTATGTAAGTATGTGTAATATTTTTTTATTTATTTATGTCTACGCATATTAAATAAAAATATTAGCTTTCTTCATTTATTCTCCATATCATAAACTAACTTAACCAAATTTCGTACTCCTCAGTCCCCGCAATTATCGCAAAAAAGGGATGCAAAGTTATCGCTTCACGTATTAATATATCATTACATAGTATAAAACAAAGTCGCTTTCTCTGTCTGTCCCTATGTATGCTTAAATCTTTAAAACTACGCAACGGATTTTGATGCGGTTTTTTTAAATAGATAGACTGATTCTTGAGGAAGGTTTTAGTATATAAACCTTTCCCATATTCCCACGGGAACAAAAGCTACGCGGGTGAAACCGCGGGCAGGTCGCTAGTAGAAGATATAATATGTATTGAAGTATTTACTATTTTGATTCTTAAATATTGGAAACAAAAAACTAATTCGATACTGGTTGGGTTCAGTAGAAAGGTAGAAATAGTGTAAAAATGTCAGTCATTGTGGCTTCATAAACAGTCTTATAAAAATGGGACAGTGTAGAAGCCGTACAACATCTTGCAAGGCAAAACGAGCTGTCGGTTCTCATCGCGGCCAGCTTCATTATATGCTGAGTCATCTCTCTATTTTTCTGCGATAATTATACAACAAAACTGTTTGATAATCTATTCAGAGATTCACATTTAATTCCGAGACCCTGGATTTAATATTTTTGAGACATTAAATATAATATAAAAAATCTGTAAACCGGTGGCCTGTAGGGTCAGCCATCCCTGAAATTTACCGCTAAATTGAGGTATTTTAAGCTCAAGGAAGCAAAAACTATATACCTAAGCATGAATTTTTGAACTTAGAGTTCAAAAAAATTGTAAAAATAATAGTACTTTAATGTTCGAAAAGATTTACATTTTCAAAATTATGATACGTTTTGATCTTTTGGCGTTGGCGTGAATGGCGTTAAAAGCAATTTTTGAGCTCTAAGTTGTTTTATTTAGCTACAAAATCAGTAGGTTAAAAAATGTCGAAGAAATGTCAAAAAAACTTTTTCAAAAAATCCTGAACGAATCAACCGATTTTAATCCGATGTACGGTATTTGACGTATGATTTTTAAATAAATCGGTGTATTAGCCTGAAAGTTACTTTAAAATTATCAAGTAAGTTTGCTGTAAACGACGTCATTTTTTCGGTTTTAATTTTTGAAACGGCATTCGACGTAGTTTTTTAAATACTAAAATATTGTAAAAGATAAAAAAACGATGGTTGAAAAATTTCTAAGTTAAGTCGAAAAAATACTTTTCCCAAAATTTTTCGTCAACGACAACTTCCGAACAAATTAACCGATTTTGATGCAATGTATACATTGAACGCAGTTTTTTTAAAGAAAAGAGCCTAATTTTTAAAAATCTCCTGAATCGAACTGGTTGGTTGGAAGTTGAGTGGAATCCAATCGAATGCCATCAACCGCGTTTCAATTACTCAACCCGTTCAAAGTTATGAGATGTTAACACACATACATACACACACATACTGACGTCATCGCGAAAATAGACGAAAAAGGTTCCTAGGACCTCAAAACGTGAGTGAAACATCGATTTTCGAAAATCGGGACAAAATCAGTAACTTCCTTATCTACATACGTAGCGGGAAGTTAAAAATACACAATATTTAATATATCAGTCATATCATTTTCCCTGATCAGCTGTGAGTAACTTTTCATTTCTCGGATGACGTTTATTACTTGAGTCGTCTATGAACGAACACATAAAATAATTTTATCTATCGTCCCCCTTTACGGTTAGTACCTAAAAGCTTACAGGAAGTTGCTCGTCTACGATCACATGAGGCCGGTTCATGGCAGTGGCGAATTCTGTCGTGATAACGATAGAAATTATTAAGGTCAAAAACGGACCTAAGCGAATTTTAAACATTAATAGTCAATTGCATCTGGATAGCCAGACCTAGTAATGTTTTGCCGGCAGAAACAAGGAATTCGTATGTGATTTGTACAGCGCCACCTAGTGGTAAACTGGTTTCTTACGTTTAGCACTAGGTGGCGCTGTACAAATCACATACAAATTCCTAGTAAACTCCAAGCGCGCTCACGATCGAATGCGAAAAGAAAAACTCACACTTAGCACTCAGATCACATTCTACTCGTAACTGTGCGGAGAGTAGCGAGCGGGCACCGACCACACAGCCTATAGACGGCTAATGTTTGATTTTCCGTATTGAATGCATTCTGGCAACTAGCTGAGGTAAGACGAAGTGGGGTTGCAACGCCGTAATTGGCTAACTCAAGGCCACAGTGAAAGATAGTAATGTACAGAGCATCTGATTGGTCGACACTAATTACCCAATCACTACTCATTGGCGCGTGGACATTTACATCGGAACTATAAGTCAGATGTGTTGACACAAGTCAATCGCCTATTATTAGGTGTCTATGTGCTGTGTGGTCGGTGCGAGCGGGCGAGTAAACGTAAAACGAATTTTCTGCCGATTTGGGACCTATGTCAGTAAAATTAAAATAAAGACTTAAAAAATGTTTTCAACTGGACAAAAAAAATTGGTATATCAGTCAATCCCAATAAATGTAAAGCATTATTGGTAAGTTTAGATTAGAGTACCATTTAATCTGTAGTTTCTGAAAATATCACTATCTCCTTTCTTCCGTACATTAAGAATTTAGGACTCATAACCGCTCACATCACTTTGGTAACTAATGAGACCTCGGAGAAAATGCCGTTAAAACACTATGGGCTCTATAGGGACCAACGCTGCCTTCATACAAAAAAACAACCTTTTCACTATTTACTAGTTTTAATACAATACTCTATGGTATTTTATCGTTTTCGAACGAAACATTGTATAGAATAACATCCAATTGGCATTCTTTTTCAAATACGCTCTTGGGGAAAAATAAAAGAACTTAGTTCGCCATTTTGATTCGTGCTGTGTCTTATGTGTTGGTTGCACTTTATGATACAGGTTAATTTAAATGTGTTTTGGCGGATTAATCAACAAGTAAACTTTATTTATAATCAAGATTAGTTCAAGATCTAACAGTTTAGATAATAATTTAGTCAAAAAACCGTAAATATCAATTAATAAAACATATATTTCGTTAATGACCAACTTAATGATATCAGCGCTTTGGGAATGACGGTACCTATTTTTATTTATTTTCGTAAATTTTAGTGTTGATATCTATGATCTCAAAAAAATCATATGATGTGAATGTGAAATATCCTAAACAATATTTAAAAAAAAATTAACGTAGCTGTAAAATTGAAAAAGAAATAAATTATTTAAAAATTACGAAAAAAATTACGTATTAATTATGAAAAAAAAAGATATTAATATTTATGTAAATAAATATTTTTGTACTATAATATATTTTGTTTATTTTTTTTCCGTATGTATATGTTTACCAATTATATAAAAAAAATATAAAAAGCATAAGCATTTACTTTGAATTAAAAATCCTCGACTAACAAGTAGTCATATTTTTCTCAAAGTGTCGTTTTACACCTGAATTATTTTGTAGCTTAAGCCATTTAAATTAAACAATTTTAACACCAGTGTATTGCAGTGCTCAAGACCTCTTAAAAATATACGCTTTACAGTATCGGATTCAATCCAAACAACTCATAAACCATTTTTGTGACCACGGTCCATCGGAACGGACTCGAAACGCGTGCGCGTAACGGTCCGTGTGTTTTTAGAAAAAAATACGAAAATGCCTGGTGATGTGAGCGGATAATTGACCAAACTATCCTGGTCACCATACGGTTCGTTGTAAAGTTAACATGGCTTTGCGAAACCTTTACCGATACAGAAACGTTTTGTCTATGGAATCGAAACTCCGAAAAATCAAAATAATTGATTACGTCAATGTGATTTTCATAAATTTGAGTTAAGCCCTTTTACATAAGTTAGAACGCGTGCTTAACAATTTTATACGCTCCGTCTTTTACGCCTCGAGTAATAATGCAGTTGACCTATTCTTCAAAAATATAGCATAATAACGATTCAGATTGTGTCTATTATCAATTTATACTTTAAATACGTCAGTAATCAGTAATCTAGTATGATCGATGATGCGTACCATCAATTACTGAGTAGGCGCGGTGACAGCAGGTAAGTCGGAAATTGCCGCGCGGGGTTATTACCGAGCCCGCGCGCTGCCACCGCTCTCCATCTCCACTTCATTAGCGCCCTATTCGGTTATTAATATTGTACGGCCGTGTTTCACCCGTTATTAATTTAAACTGATTATATCCTCACTGACATAATTCTGTTTGGAAGAATGAAAACAAATGATTATCATCAAACGGAGTCCTGCAGTTCCTGTTATTTACCGGCTTTTGTACCGACGAGATGTCCCAAACGGAAGATTACCAAAGCGTGATCAATGTTGCACTGACGAACTTCAATGACATTACCTATAACCAAAACTATTAGTTTTCCAAAGCATAAGTGTAATTATCCAACACCATTTCTAGTTTTCAGATAGTAAGTGAGATACAGATTTATGTAGTGTTGGTCCTGGCCTCCTCCTGGGTCGTGTTCTGGTTTGGAGAGTAAGGTAGGCATTATCACCCCGCCACACGGATAGCAACGCACCATTAACATTTTTTGTGTTTATGAAGGCTAGTTGTCACTTTCTATCAGGAAAGCCATCTGCTTGTTTGCTATCTTATGGCATAAAAAAATGAAAGTGCCGGAAACGGTATATACGTACTCGTAATTGATACAATATCTTTAATAGGTACATATAATATTTTTAGACCGTACACAAAAAATTAACACAAGAAACTCAATAGTTTTGATTGAGCATACTTTTATACATATTATAATTTACGCAATTGTATATTCTGTTAACTAAACGATACGATAAATTATTCATCAACGATATAGTAGTACTACGCCGAATCAATTCAATTAAATCTAGTACTATGCTGACCTCGACAGTGATATCGTATCGTAAGCGAAGTCGTCGCAATTGAGGTTAATAAACTAATATTGCAAAGATAATATAGTAGTACTACGCCGAATCAGACAATGATATTGTAATTTATTCACTTAAATCTAGTACTACGCTGACCTCGACAGTGATATCGTACCGTAAGCGAAGTTGTCGCAATTAAGGTTAGTAAACTAATATTGCAAAGGCTGTTTCATATTCATCATAGAAAAACAAATTTGTTTTATTAATCATTTTTTTTATTTTATGAAAAACAATTATTTCATTATTACGAATCATTTACATAGACTAGAGAAAGCCGTGTATACAATATAAGTTGATAGTTTCAACAGCACTATAAAATTATATTTTGACGTAGTACTACTACGACGAATCAAACAATTACATTGTAATTTATTTACTTATATCTAGTACTACACTGATTTAACAGTGATATCGTATCGTAAGCGAAGTCGTCGCAATTGAGGTTAGTAAACTAAAATTGCAAAGGCTGTTTCATATTCGTCATAGAACAACGAGAAAGCCATGTACATACAATATAATGTGATAGTGTTAACAGCACTATAAAATTATAATTCGGCGTAGCTCTACTACGGCGAATCAGACAATGATATTGTTATTTATTCAATTACAATAGCGTAGTACTCGAACTACGCTAACTTCGACGTTGATATCATATCATGAGCGAAGTCTTTGCAATTAAGGTTAGTAAGCTAATATTGCAAAGCTTGTTTCATATTCATCATAGAACAACTAATTAGTTTTTATTTTTATTTTAAGAAAAACAATTATTTAATTACTAGCTGACCCGACAAACGTTGTTCTGCCTTTTTAACTACTCTTATTTTATTTCTATATTTTCTAACCTTTTAAACCTTCCCTGGACTTCAACAATTATTTCAAACCCAAAATTAGCCAAATCGGTTCAGCCGTTCTCGAGTTTTAGCGAGACTTACGAACAGCAATTGATTTTTATATATATAGATTAAAAATTATTTACATAGACTAATGCAAGCCATGTACATACAACATAACTTGATAGTGTCAACAGAACTATTAAATTATAATCATATGTAACTTCGAATTACTGTTAAGCATTGCATTTAGATCCGTATCTTCCTTGCACTATCTGTCAGGGCTAAAAAATGGGGTAATAGGATGTGATTAAAGAAGTTTAGATTTTCCTACCGTGAAAATACCCGCGCCAAGCTCAATTATCTGGCGAGTACTCAAAGCAGCTGCACCGAGCGCAGAGGCACTAATTGATGGCATCTCTCGATAGTGGATTGTAGTTGAGCGACACAATTTACAGAGGTTGGATTTTTTCTTAACAGTGCATCATTCACATATCATTAAAATGTGGCGATAGATGTCGTTCTAAAAAAAGTAACTGCACGCCCCTATCATCGAAGAGGTTGGCAGAGGTACAAGTGTACCAACGGTTAACCGATGATACTTCGTCCGACACAAACTGTTAGGTGGCAAGGCTATCTATCGCCAACCGGGCACTTATTCAAAACCGGGCAACGTTGTTTTTCATCAGAAATCTGAAAAAACCCCATTTTTGAACCCGGGACCTCATGTGGTCATAATCGACACCGGATCGGATCACTAAAACAAAGAGCGTCCCCATAGTGGGAAAATTAAATAGTTAAGTCCGATTTTGGCGATATTTACTTGATTTTTAACGTGTTATTTAGTTATAGTAAGAGATAGAGTTCAGTTTGTTAAAGATAATCAGGTCCACAAAAAATGAAATTACCTACAGTAAAATTGTCTCTCATTTCTTAACAAATGTACATTAACTTAAAAAAAAATACTAAATCGCGTTTATCTCAGAACTACAAAATCAGAGTTATTTAATTTTCTAACTACGGAGACGACAGACGATTTCTTATTCTAATAGACTAAAAATAAAAATTTGGTATTTTTACGTGTTGTTCACGCTGAAAATTTTTAATATGTAACAGCTTTGTATGTAGTATGTATGTAGGTCTTTCTCTCCCTCTCTTTCCTTGGACCTTACCTTCTATGATGTTTCTTATAAAACTGTCGTATCGTATCAGATGCCCAAACATTTTCCCTCTTCTATTCTGTATAGTTCTTAACAAGCTTCTCTTCTTTTTTACCAGCTTTAGCACTTCTTCATTTGTTCTCTTTTCCGTCCGCTACGCTCCGATCTACGATACTTTAATAAATACTCACACCATCTACATCGCATATTTGTAACCTTAAAGAAATATGGCCGATTTGTGTGCCAGCACCGTTAGAATTTTAATCACGATTTTAACAAAATACTCGACAATCCGAATGCGGAAATTACGGACTCGAAATCATTATTTTTATACTCACGCCATCTACATCGCATATTTGTAACTTTAAAGAAATATGGCTGACTTGTGTGTCAGCACCGTTAGAATTTTAATCACGATTTTAACAAAATACTCGACAATCCGAATGCGGAAATTACGGACTCGAAATCATTATTTTTATACTCACGCCATCTACATCGTATATTTGTAACCTTAAAGAAATATGGCCGATTTGTGTGTCAGCACCGTTAGAATTTTAATCACGATTTTAACAAAACACTCGACAATCCGAATGCGGAAATTACGGACTCGAAATAATTATTTTTATACTCACCCCATCTACATCGCCAATTTGTAACCTTAAAGAAATATGGCATAGAAGTATATTTGTATGTGTGTGTGTGTGCGTGCGTGCGTACGTGCGTGCGTGTGTGTGTGCGTGCGTGCGTGCGTGCGTGCGTGCGTGCGTGCGTGCGAGCGTGCGTGTATGTGTATATATAAACATCTCATAACTTTTGAACGGCTGGACCGATCGAAACGCGGTTGATGGCATTCGATTGGATTCTGCTCAATTTAGATTTCCTGAACCGATTCAGTCCAGGAGAATTTGAAAAATTTTGAAAAAACACCAAAAAAAATTTTTCATGAAACAATTTTTTTTTTAAATTTTACTTCCAGTTTTATGTACCGATTGAGTACAAGAACTAATCAGCTCTATTCCTCAAAAAACTACGTGTAATACATAAATTGCATCAAAATACGTTTATCCATTTGGGATTTTTTTTTTGAAAAAAGTGTTTTTTCGACATAGCTTCGAAATTTTTCAACCAATCATTTTTTGGTTTTCTACGATATTTCAGTACAAAAAAAACTACGTCACGTTTCAAAAATCAAAATCTAAACCAATGCTTAAAAATTTATAGCTTTTCAAATATTAAAATTACGCTGTTTTTAGCAAACTTACTTATTTTTTTGATTGACTTAAAAATCTTATCAGCTTTTTTTTACTAAAACTGCGTCAAATACCGTTAATTTAATCAAAATCAGTCAATTTGTTTGGGATTTATCAATGAAAAAAATTAAAAATAAAATGTTTTTTGACATAGCATCAAAATTTTTCAACCTATCGATTATTTAGCTAAAGCAATATTTTAGATCTCAAAAATTGAGTTGAATGCCATCATCGCTTTCAAATAAATATACAGCTTTTCAAAAATTAATATACTGCCATTTTTAACAAAATAGATGTTTGAACTGAAAAATCTATGCTTATATTTTTTACTCTTAAGCTTAAAATACCTTAATTTACTGGGAGGTTTCAGGGATGGCCCGTAGGACCAACCATTTACACATTTTTTAAATCTGTTATAGACGCTTTATAACGCTTTCGATGTTGGCGAACATAATATGGTATATATTTACTATATTCCATATGTTCTACATCGAAAGAAGTGTACAATATTGTCAAAAAACACAAGAAATTTTTAAATACTGTTTGTGTATCCCAATATTTCATACTAGCTGTGCCCACGACTTCGTCCGCGTAAAAATTTTTTTAAAATAAATATAGCTTGAGTTACTCCTTATTAGGGTTGTAACTGAACTCCGCCGCCGCCTCCGTTATTGCGGAACTTCCGCAAAGAATCTAACCTCTGCCTATGCATCCGCTTCTGCTAAATTTATGCGCAGTTTTAACAGAGGTTTATTTACGCTAAAATACAACGCGCAAAGAGTGACGCTGGGAGACGCGGCCGCACGGCTACATATTTTTGCCAGTGAAATCTATATACATATAATAAAATCGTAGGAAAGTCAATGTATGTCCGGAGTAAACTCAAAAAATACTGCATGGATTTACTTCAAATTTTGCATGAATATTACTAACACGTCGGGTCAACATATAGGCTACATATTATCACGCTATCATCTACGGGGAAGGAGCTGTGCGGAGTAAACAAAGTCCGCGCGGACGAAGTCGCGGGCAACAGCTATTATCAAATAACAAGGAAATGATTAATATGATGTACCCATTTGAAATAAATATTTTTGACTTTAATAAACCATAAATTTCTATTTTTCCTACTTCAAAATTCACCTCCGCCTCCATTAACCTCCGCATCTGCGGAGGCGAACCTCTTCACCTCCGCATCCGCCTCCGCCTCCGCTAACAATGCCTCCGTTACAACCCTCCTCCTTATTACCGTGGTTTAATAGATTTACAGTCCCGGGGTTTTACCCGCATAGTTCCCGTTCCTGTAGGATTTTACGTGATAAAAACTATTCTATATCGTTTCTCGGGTTTCAGTCTATCTTTGTACCAAACTTCATTCAAATCGGTTCAGTGGTTTAGGCTTGAAGAATAGACAGACAGAGTTACTTCGCATTTAGAATATTAATATGGATGGAGCCTATTTCAAAACACACAATCAGCTGCGATAAAATAAACGTTTCCAAACGTAAATGTGAATAGGTCACAGTAGTCTTGGCTAAAGTCTATAACGTTGTTACGTTTGACTCCACAACCAAGAATAAATACTATTGTCTCTATCGAGCTGAACGCGATAATAGCCTTTGTTAAAGATAAACGGTACAATAATTTCGTTTAGATTTGATCTGACTTTTCGGAGCTAATATAGATTCAATCTTCTGCGACAATCTATATTATCTATATATATATATATATATATATATATATATATATATATATATATATATATATATATATATATATATATATATATATATATATATATATATATACGATTACGAACCCTCTTTATTGCGTAGTCGCTAATCGCTCAATCAACGGGGCGGTAAAGCTATTCATTGTTGCTATATAGTTTGAAGTTTTTGATAGTAACTTGCAGATGAATATTTGATGCTTGCTATGAGGAAAGCATTAGGTACCTGTGGTGTTATTCATATGTGCGTTGATCTGGGCCCCTTTTTGAAGATTAGATCAACTGCCTTACTGCTAAGCATCTCGTAAAAGGCGAGAGGTGGCTAACGTGTCACTAACATCGTGACGGCTAGCTAGGTGAGGGAGTTGTGTAATGTCTCGACCAGGTTTATGTGCTACAGAAGCTACTCCTGCTGCAACAGCTTTGGTGCCTTTCGCTTTCGTGTTTCGGTTTGGCGGCAAAGTAGCTAGTAAACTTATGCATGTATTATTCCAACCCTATCACACGGATAATAACGCGCATTTAACATCTTTCGTGTCTATAGTTTATGGTTTTCTCTTTCTACCACCACCTGCTTGTTTGCTACCCTACGATGTAAAAAAATAATCCTTTTTAATAGCGGTGCTATTTAAAAAATCAAAATGTCAGCTTTTCGTTTTCCACAGCAATTACAAACCCTGCCACTTAAAAGTACAAAAACATAATTGCGCGATTTAATTTTTACGGTTTTTAGTGAACCCGGCTGCGTTTAAACCGAGAGTGCTTTTAACGAGGTAATCCCCGTACCGGCTTACCCTCGTGAGGGTAGGCTCCTAATTTCTCTGATGAAAATTGCCTGGGGATATCGATAAGTCCTATATAAGCATTTTTTAAATTTATTTTACGAATACAGCTTAAAAAATGAAGATGAAGATGAACTATTGACTAAACAAATATAAAATATATTGTACTAGCTGTGCCCGCGACTTCGTTCGCGTGGAAAAAATTCTAAAGTAAAAACTCGCATAGTTCCCATTCCCGTGGGATTTCCGGGATAAGAACTATCCTATGTCCTTTCTCGGGTCTCAAACTATATTTGTGCCAAATTTTATCCAAATCGGTTCAATGGTTTGGCCGTGAAAGCGTAACAGACAGACAGAGTTACTTTCGCATTTATAATATTAGTATGGATTTTTTACTTTATTCAACATAAAATATAAAAGCCTCGAAATATCAATGACAATCGTAATTAATAAACAAAACACCTTAGGTATATTCACGGGGATATTTTATATTTTTCAACATAACACGAAATACCTCGTGTTGGTCCCGGGCTCCTTTGAAGAGTAATCCAACTGTCGTTCTGCCAGGCAGGTCGTAAAAAGCGACCGATTGGCTATACGAGTCACTACCATTGTGGCTACTAGGTGGTAGAGTTCTGCATTGTCTCGCCCGGATCTGGTACCACCGCCTTACCTATTCCTGACACAATAGCGTCAGTGCTTGTCACTGTCGTGTTCCGGTTTGGAAGGTAAGGTAGCCGGTAAACTTATGCACGTGGCATCAGATCTCGCCACAAGATAGCAACGCACATTAACATTTTTTGTGTCTGTAGGCGATGGTTGACTCTTTTCACCAGGAGACCCACCTGCTTGTTCGCTAGTTTACAATATAAAAAAACACCAACTTACACACACAGACGCACGCGCGCGCACACACACACACACACACACACACACACACACACACATACACACACACCCAAACACACACACACACACATACACACACACAGTGTCCCCCTGACAGGACAAAACAAGTATATTATGTACTTACATAATCTACATTTTGTTAATATTCATTTTTATTACCACCAATGTGCACTCAGTTTTGGTTTATATAAAGTAAATCCGCAATCGGCTGTAAAATATTTATATTTTTGTATGTTCTTTATGTTATGAAGCGCTATGGATTTTGTTCATAAAATTATGTACATGCACTTGTACTGTTTCATAAAACCCTTTTTATTTTGTTTATATCGCCAACCAGTTTAGCTTTTTACCTTAATATAATATGCTTTGACATGCTTTATTTTGTCCCCTTTTCATAATTTTTTTCATACAAACACTCCTGTTTTGGAGACTTGATACCATTTTCAGTCGGCATCGCCGACGACTGCTTTGGTTTTACCTAGTACCCACTACATCCATTGTATTATATATGTGTTCTGTCAATTTTTCATACACAAGCAATAGTACAAGCCTTTTTTCTAACATTTTTTAAACATAACATACACTTCATAATTTTTACATCGATACTTCTTCCACGCTTAATTCAATATACCAAAGCTGCGATGTAACGTGTAAGCTTTCAGAGTCCACTCGCCGTAGAATCTATAACGTTTTCATTTCCACTGCGTCAATTGTACCTTCATGCTCTTTGTGACACTCAGGTTTCGCTTCTGTACAATAGCGTAGGCTTAAGCATGAGAGCCCAATTTGCGTAACTAAACGTCAGTTGAGTCGAAACATTTGGGACTCCTACATATTTTCTTATACCGCGTCGTAGCACGACGCGTTGTTGTATCGTGTTTGTGTGTGTAATCATGTTTTTTTACGTGAATTTCCCAATGTTTCTTTGTATTAGCAGTGGCTGCGAGGTCTGTCTGTAGCCCTCCGCTTATCGCGCCATAGCTACGGTCTACGCCACTCTACAGTCTGCTTACTTTAAGATCGCGGCGTAAATATGATCTTGAGTGTGTTGCGTTTTTTATACACAGTTGTATAAGATTTTCGCAGATTAGTTCAATTTCTACTTTAAAGACACATGTATAATGTATATGCTGTACCTTAAGAAATGTTCTTTTTACTACAGAATTATAACGTACTCCCATTATCACCTTATGTGGCTAACATTTTGCCTGGCAGGTCACGAGTTCGCTTCACCGCCGGAGGTGCTTTGATTACGATTTGAACAGGGATAACTTTTACTTGTTAGCCACCGCCGCGCCATTAACTTACTTTGGAGTTTTGCTGTTACTGTAGTACTGTAGTTAACAATCTAACTTCGATTTCTGATGGTCATGGCTTGATTTAGTTATTATTACCGGCCCTTCTCTGATCGAAATGTAGGTATATGTGTGCGTATTTTATGATGTGTGTCAAATAAATGGTAGTGTGTGTACTGTTTATTTTTATTAATTTAATTTATTTTTAATGCATAATCTATACATATAATAAAATCGTAGAAATATCAAAACTGTACATTGAATATTTTTTTAAAAAGAATACTTGTGGCGTGATCTACAATCGATATCGAAGCCAAAAATATAGTTTTTAGAATTCTTGTCTGTTTGTCTGTATGTATGTCCGGGGTAAACTCAAAAAGTACTCCATGGATTTACTTCAAATTTTGCATGAATATTACTAACAGGTCGGGTCAACATATAGGCTACATATTATCACGCTATCACCTACAGAGGAGGAGCAGTGTGGAATAAACGATTCCGCGCGGACGAAGTCGCAGGTAACAGCTATTATCAAATAACAAGGACAAATAACAAGGAAATGATTAATATGATGTACCCATTTGAAATAAATATTGTTGACTTTAATAAACCATAAATTTCTATTTTTCCTACGTACATATATATAAATACATAGCTTTGTGCACTTCTTCTCCGTATAAAATTTAATTGTTGCATTTCATCTCCGTAGTTCCTGGAATTTTGTACGCTGTTGTTTCGCGTATTACTATATATGAGAGTCCATTTCAGCAATTGTTTCTTGTTTTTCTATATATTTGTACACATTATGCTTCCTGGATAAACTCTTCAGTAAATTCCGTAATCGCTTTCAATTTATTTTTATTGCTTATGTCATGTGTTACTACTATTCTACTACCCGGACAATAAATAAGAGCATTTAACGAAAATATCGGTAATATGTTTGCACGTGGTGTCAAAAGTCTCCGGAACTGGAACTGTGTTGAAATATTAGGCGTGTAGCAGCAGAAATGTGGAGGAAACTAGGCAAGTATGCTAAACAAGTCAATTCTCTTTGTCTACACCGTATTTGAGTTTATAGACGTTTAAATATAACCGGGACATGAATTAGTACGATTCGTCAATGACGTTTCGCGATTCCATCTAGACCAGTAAGATGGTCCCATTTATTTACTAATCACTGGGCAACTAGTGAAAGTCGTGCTGTCAGCGAGTAATCGCTTTGTCACTCCAAGAACGCTCAAACACGAATCGTAAAATGATCCTTCAAATGAATCCGTGCATTTTTTCTAGTGATTGGTTATTTGAATTCATATTCTTGGACATAATTATCGTAATTTTTCACAAATCACAAACGAATGAGGCCATTGAAACGCCATGCGCTACGAACCGTATTTGATCGCTGTCTGGCATCTATATACATGTAATAAAATCGTAGGAAAGTCAATGTATGTCCGGGGTAAACTCAAAAAGTACTGCATGGATTTACTTCAAATTTTTCATGAATATATACTAACAGGTCGGGTCAACATATAGGCTACATATTATCACGCTATCACCTAGCGGGGAGATGCTGTGCGGAGTAAACGAAGTCCGCGCGGACGAAGTCGCTGGCAACAGCTACTATTAAATATTTACTTTTACAGTTTAATGTTGTTCATTTATTACTACCGAATACGCCCTCAACAAAGCTGAAAAATCCAATAAAATTATCTCGACAATAGTATGCAAAATATCTTGATTCCGTTAACTAACAAAGCTATAATAGCTGCCAAAATGAGGCGAAAAAAATTTTTCGATCGTAAAGCACTCTCTGATGCTTCGCATCATGAGCCGTGCAATAGTTTAAAATTTAAAAAACAAGCTATTATAAATAAACCAAACTAAAAAGTAGAAAATAAATAATAGTTTAAAAAACTAAAAACACGCTTTTTATAGAAAACCAAACTAAAAATTTCAATAAATATAAATTAATAATAGTGTGAGTAAAGAAAAAAATATTTTATTTTAAAAAAGCGTGGGGTGCTTTTAAAGATATTATCAATATCAAATAATCACTCTACTCATATATGTCAATAAAATATTTATAACTTTCTTTCTTTATTCACACTATTATTAATTTATATTTATTGAAATTTTTAACACTATTCTTAATTTAAATTTATTAAAATTTATTTTCTATTTTTTAGTTTGGTTTTCTATAAAAAGCGTGTTTTTAGTTTTTTAAACTATTATTTTTCTTGTCTGGTTAATAAAGCGTATACATTCATTACCGAGGTTTATGGTCACGTCGCGGTCGTGATAAAGTGCGGTGATACTTGCTGCTAGGGCGTAATGGATGTGGAAAAGCTAACACTAATTGAATAATAAACCTACTCCGTACTAATGATTTTTTTTAATTAAATTTCATAATGAAGTAGGCGTTATCCCCGAGAGTGTTGACCGGCGGCTTAATGAATTGAAGCTTTTACTTACTAGATATACAACAGAAATTATTTACGTGTATTGCGGAGAATACAGCAATGACACTCACATCCAAACAAGTTATTGTAAAACACGCTTTTCGTCTTGCTATGACACTGACCTTTTTTATCTTTAAGCTATACACGTTTCGATGTAACTACATATTATTATTAATTATATAAAAAAACGAGGAAATATTTAGTTATAATAGGTTTTTATAGCGTTATGCGGTTTAGTTATTATTATACAAGCTAAACTTCTTACAAGAAATGGTCTGCTGTTTTTATATTTTAATAAAAAGTATCGTCATTCGTCACTCCTGGTTCCCTTGTGAGATCCCCGTCGATGCATTTTACCGACCGATTAACGATTATCGCTAATTTCTAGCGACAACAATTGCTTTTGCAACAGTTTTTTTATGATATATTTAATTTTCAATTTTTTATAATATACAGTACTTAATAACCAGATCTTTTTCTAATGAAAATAATGGAAAATGATAATCTTTACCTATAGATACTACAGTGAGAAGCACTGACGCTATAGCGGATTGTTAGGCGGAGGTAGTGCACCCGAGACGTTGCTTTACCAGTAAAGGTAAAAAAACGAAAAATAACCTAAACTGTCTCACGTAATTAATGGATGCCCTCTTATTGTTTAAAATTAATTGACATGTTTTGTATTAAAATAAATAATAATTGTTTTTTGTTATTTTTTCAGGTACGTACCGAACTGAGTTTTTCGTCATGCTGATGCTAGGTAATAAATAACCTATTACATAAATAAAACACGCGTTTGTAAAATGTTTGTGTGTCATTCATATACAAAATCAAATAACTTTTTGACCTAAATGTAAATGTCTTTATTTTATTTAAATATTGCACTTCTAGAATTATTCGAGCACAAGTATGTCAAGAAAAAATACTCATTTTAATGTACTCATTTGATATTTGTAAAAGACATTTATTATATTTTGCCTGTGTGTATGTACGAATCTGTTACAATTACGCTCGCAAAATTTAACATATCGAGATAAAAAAATATATTGGCTTCAGAAACCGCGCGCGTTTCCTATTGCAAATGGCGGTGTAATTCGGTGTCATATAATTATAGCTAATAAAATAGAATGAAAACGAGTAGTCCTTAGTACACCTTTTTTATAAATACCACGCCGTTGGTCAAGTGGTTAGCGACCCTGACTACGCAATCAATGTGGCTCAGGTACGATCTCCGATGGGGACAAGCATTTGTGTGATGAGCATAAATATGTCTTTCCGGGTTTGGGTGTTTATATGTATGTAAAAGTATTTATATATGTATTTCTATGTATTAATATCGTTGACTAACACCCATAACACAAGCAAATTGCTTACTTTGGGGTTAGATCAGTAAGTGTAATTTGTCTCGTGAATATTTATTATTATTATTATAAATATTAAAATTCATGATATTTCAAAGCATTTTAATTTTCAAGTAATTGACATTGGTTGATCAATTTGTGATGTTTGATTACTTGACAAAGAGGCACAAATCTTTCGACAAAACAGTCGATCTCACGCGTAATATGCATAGAAATTATTTGGATTGTTAACTGTATTGGTTCAAATCGGACTGTATGACCGTTTCTTACTTTAAATAAAGTACACCTTTACCGATTGACCTTAGCTTAGCCTGCGGAGCAGGCTTTCTCTGAAACTTCCCGCTAAATTGACGTATTTTAAGCTATAAAGAGCTAAATAAATATATCTAAGCAAAGATTTTTTTTTTGAAAACG
Source organism: Apodemia mormo (assembly GCA_036924255.1). NCBI lineage: Eukaryota > Metazoa > Arthropoda > Insecta > Lepidoptera > Riodinidae > Apodemia > Apodemia mormo. Next base: position 1,059,329 of record JAUPFN010000022.1, read on the forward strand.
ATGCTCAATATTAATCTTTGGAATGGCATTCAACGCAGTGTTTGATCTCTAAAATATTTTCTACATAATCTAGGCTTCTTAGCTACATATTCTATAAAGGCTGAAAAATGTTGATGTAATATTTAAAAAAAAAATTATTTTCAAAAATTTTCGTTATTGATAAATCCCAAATAAATCCACCGATTTTGATCTAATTTACGATAATTGATTCAGATTTTTAGAGAAAAAAATTTTTAAGTCAATCGGTATATTAGCCTGAAAGCTGTTTTAAAAATAATAAATATATTTGCTGTAAACAACAAAAATTTAACATTTGAAAAGCTGTAACTCTTAAAAACTTAATTCGATCTTGATTTTTAAACTGTATTTGACGTAGTTTTTTAAGTACTAAAAATGCACAAGGCTAAAAAATTATTGGTTTAAAAAACTCTCGAAGTTGTGTCGAAAAACCACTTTTTTCAAATGTCTCCCGAGCGGATAAACCAATTTTAATGCAATTTATGCATCGGGCTAAGTTTTTTGGAAAAAGAATTGATTAGATTTTGTACACTTTCTGGAAGATATTATATGCTACTCAAAACAAAATGGGGGCCCTATTTTTTCACAAAAAAGATTGTAAATTTTATTTTTTCATTTTTATGTGTTTATTTTTTTAATCATTTATTTTGTTTGAATAATAATTCATAAAACTTTACTGTCTAACTACATCTATCCATAAAAACTACAAAAAATATGCTATAAATATGAAAATATATAATATATATTTTCATTTTAAAGGCGGAAATCAAAGTAGGCCCTATTTTGTTTTAAGTAGTAAATGAAAAACTTCAAAATTGTCTTCAAATCTCCCTGACCGAATTGATTCAAATTTTCAGGAAGATTAAGTTGAGCAGAATACAATCAAATGCCATCAAGCGCGTTTCGATCGGTCACGCCGTTCAAAAGTTATGATATGTTTACACGCACACGCACGCACTTACGCGCGTGCGCTCAATCACACGCGCGCACACACACACGTACATACATACTGACGTCATTGTGAAAATCCTCCTAGGACTTCAAAACGTGGAGATCTAGCGAAAACCCGATTTTCGAAAATCAGAGCACAATCAGTAACTTCCATATTCCGTAGTGGGAAGTTAAAAATTGAATCCCACATATAAAAATAATTAATTACGAAAACTAATTTTTTAGGATGTGAACTTTTGGATTTTCCAAATTACATATTGAATTATACGCATCACAACGCGGAACATTTACAACAGTGATCTACTCTTAAGTTGAGCAATTTTCTGAAACTGATCTGTCTCTAATATAACCCATTTATTAACACATTAAATATTTTCGAAAATATTTATATAGTATAATTTATAAAGAAACACCTAAATTTGTTACACATATAGCTTCTATGAAGTAGTCGTTTGCTAAGAAAGGTAGTTTTGAAAATTAAATCCATCAGGATAAAATATACCAAATTTAGCGCGAGCGAAACTCAGGGTAAAAGAGGTTAATACTGGCTATTGTCCGCGTAGTAATGCTATGACGGTTACTGTAATATTCTCCTAAATTGCTATACATCTGTTGGTACCATTATTTTGGGAGTAACAAATTTTTGTCGTATTTACCGCATTCAAGGTTTTGATTATACCATTGAATCCTATTATGGTTTACACAAAATAAATAATTATTTTTAGTAAGTAATTAAATTTAAATAATATTTCAAGTTTTTTTTCAGTTTTTCATTCACGAAAACATGGTCGAGGTTGAAAACGCTAATTATACTGCATCTAATTATTTTTAAACCGGCTATTGTTCTGGCTAGTTTATGGTTAATTGCTGTGTGTGAATGCAAATATTCGAATATATACTAGCAAATTATGATTACTAGCGATCGTTTGTGGCCGAAATTCGAACAGAGACTAAACAATAAAATCAAAAAAGTTTAACAAGTCATTTTAGCCGAAAATTAAATAGTAAATTTTACAGGTGTGTATAATATCATGTATGTCAGATAAATGTAGTGTGTGTAATGTGTATTTTTATTAAATGTATTTCTAACGCATTCTATTTTAATAATATTAATTTTCTACAGTCCTGTGTAATGTAAATTTTAATTGTGCTTGTCTTACTCTTTGTTTCGTTCACGCAATTGTCTGAAATCGGTTACAAACTTTTCCTCTCGTGTATTAATATTACGAATAATCTAGAAATGTGAAGAGATAATACTGGAAAAATCTAGATATAAAAAAAATGTCACACGGGATACTTCTGGGGGAAATTCCGCTGAATTAAATTCAAAAATAGTTGTAAGAAAAAAAAGAGCAGTAAGACAAATTAGAATCTTAACCTAAGAGAAAAATATGGATATGTCCCTAAAAATATTTGTTCATTTAAGAATAATGCTGGTGTTCAGATGTTCACGAGCTAAATACAGAAAACAAAACCAATCTAGTTGTGCATGCATCTCGTCTCTACAGAATAAGAACCCATCATGAGGCAGTGAATACGCTTTTACAATAAGCTTATTGAGATTACAAGAGCATTACCAAAAATTAATTAAGAAAATTTATTATAAAAACAAAGCTTTGTAAAAAGGAAAAAAAATTAAGATTATTAGGGGGGCAAAAAGATCTGTGAATAACTTCTCATACAAATCTCATTATTTATTGTATGAAATATGAAATAAATAATATAACAGAATTAATATTGTTATTGTATTGTTTCTTCCCGGAACTTCTCAGTATGCGGCCACTTTCCCATCCGGTAGTAATTATAAAAAAGCATGACTCGTCAAAAATGCCTATAAAGGTTTACTTGAATAAAACGTTTCTATTTTGACAATTATTCCGAAAAAAATCTCGAACACTTTTGCCCGACTTGTGAATTGAATATGGAACTTTGATTTGATCTGAATAGTCTAACCACGAAATTACGTGGCAATATACTCGCGTCATGAGTCATGAGACACTTGGAACAGTTATCAAAACAAAATTGATTCTTTCACACATGTATGCCGTGGAATTTATAGTTTCTGTTATGTACTCGTAGTTCGTACGTATAAATAAAAATGCGAGGGAATAGCTTAAGTTAGTCACAGATATTTAAATAAAGTGAAGTGAAAATATTTACTTGCAAGAATATTGTTGTTGCAAGTTATTAGAAGTTAATTAAAGTTTACTAATATATTCTACCATGACGTAGTGTAGAAAAATTTAAAAATTGTCATATTATATTCTTTTCAATTCAAAATGTGGTGAGTTGTTTTTTTTAGAATTACTACTGAATCGGAACGCGGCCATACACCAAGAAGATCCGGCGGAAGAAACTCAGCGGGCTTGTCTTTTTTCTTTATTTGATGTACTACGTGTATGGGAGCACGATAAAATTTATCTACCTTGAAGTAATTGAGCGTAGAGAAGAAAGCCGCTCCCAAAGATAACTAAACACGTAAATGTAAATACTCACAAAAAATATTTTACCGTTATGTCACAGTTTTATACAGTATATTTATATATTATGTGGTCGCGTGACATCATTGATATATGATGTTGGTGTTGCTAATTAATTTAAAATGTCCACCTAAAACCACTAGTATGTAGTATTAGTGAGGGTAACACATTGTAACATTTGCACGCCACAAAAAGGGCAAAATAGGAATAAAGAACATATTGTTAAATAAGAACTAATTATGTACCCTATTTATTGCAAATAAAGAAATTATTATTATTATTATTATATAAATATATACCAGTGGCGTCCCGCAGTTGCTGCGTGTTCGGAGATTATTGTAAATCCCACGATAACATTGTACGGAATGGTAATTAGTTTATTTATTAAGTCTAGACGTATATTACTTATATATCGTTCTTATATCATAGAATAGCAAACAAGTAGATGGTTCTCATGGAAAAAGACAATCATGGTCTACAGTTGACAAAAACGTTAATGGTGTTGCGGGATGGTAAATCCACATGCGTTAGTTTACCGACTACCTTACATTCCAAACTGGAACGCGACTGTGACGAGAAAAGTGCTCGTTTGCAATTATTTTTAATCAATAGAAATTTAAAATTAAAATTAAGCACTTTATTTATTGGCCGTTAAGGAGGCATCAGACGATTCATTTTTCGATAATTTAGACTATTCATTCGGTGTCTTTCTTTTGAAATGAAATGTCTAAACACAAAATGAAACAAGACTACCAAATGAATTCACTAATGAATAGATCTAACAATGTTGGATATTGACACTCGACATCATTTATTTTCACAACGAATTAATGTAAAGTTAGTAGTCTGAAGCTAAATAAGAATATACATATAAATAAGAGCATTTGGCTATTTTGACTGGAGTTCTATAGCAGATTTATCAATGTTTTTAATATATAACAGAATTATCAATGCCTTTTGGGCCGCAAATTAATTTACAAGGGAATACGAATACGACTTCGACGTTTACGGTTCGGTCGACGACATAGGTATTGAAACAAAAGAGCAGATGAACGTTCTTTTCTGTTTCACTCCAACTTTACCGTGTGAACATAGTATGAAAGAAAAATTAAACATTCACTCGACTGAATAAAGATTCGAGTTAATCGTATGATATCGCCTTTACTGACAAGAGAGCCGAATTTTGCTTATTATTATCATAGTCTACTAAAACGTCGAAAGGAGTTATATTTTAAAAGCTAAAACGATAATTAAAAAGCACTCTTTTGGTGAATCAGGCCGCGTTCTAGCCCATTCAGGACAGAGCATATTAATTTATGAACAGTGCTACGTAAAATCGAAGCTGGAATTAATTGGTCGTCGGTAAATTCGTTTAACTTTCCTAAATTATTTCCAGGTAATATCCGTTTTCCAAGGCTCAAAAAATTTAATCTTTTGTAAAGGAGGACGCTGTTATGAATATTAAATGTTGTCAAGAGTAAATTACCATATACCTGTTTAATTAACTTGTGGGTTTCTTTGTCGTGGTTTTGTTGGAGTTTAGTACCTAATTTGAAATTATTACTTTATTTTTATGTCATCGGTAATAAGCAGTTCAGTATTTTTGTACATTATTATTATGTGTTCTCACTGCATATAAATTTTCATCAAAATCGTTCAGGCCGTTCTCGAGTTACAATGGCACTTACAGGCTGTCAGATAGCCACAAACTGATGTCAGTTAGTTTTGAAATAATTTTCACGAAAATTGCCAAAAAATGTACAAACACTATATATATATATATATATATATATATATATATATATACATATATATATATATATATATACATACAGGGGTTACATTTTAGACCAACTTTTGACGAGAAATCAAAAATTTCCAACTCCTAATTTTTCATATTATAAGATACTTTTATTTAATTAAATTATACTATTAGACAGTTCAATCTTTTAAATATTGCTTCAATGAAACAGATTCAATTTAATCATCAATTGTATTTTTTATAATAATCTCCGAAATCAAGTTTCGACAGTTACGCAAGGAATGTATTTTTCCAAAAGGTATTGCTACTGCAAGAATCAACAAACTTGATTAGAAAAAATACTAAATAACCAGAAAAATACATATACAATTGTGCCTGAATGGATTACTTTTTCCCTAAAAGATCTATAACTATATCTAATTAATTAAGTAAATATGTCTATTTCAACGAAAATTAACAAAACATTAGATTTTGCACTTTCAATCGTCGACACTTGGTGAAATTCCATTGTTTGGACTTATAACGAAACATTAACTGGGTTTTTTTGTTATCAAAAAATGACATTTTCCTATAGAAATTGGCATAGGATAAAACTATTTAAGTGATTTATTTTTGCAAAAATAAATCACTTAAATAATATTTATTTATTTTTTATTTCAAAAATAAATAAAAGAGAATACTATAAAATTCACTACGTCCGTGTGCCAAAATTAGTAACGCGTAGTAATAATTAAAATATTAAATGTATCAATACTATTTTCATTTTACCAGTACTAGATGCTGGTGCACCATATGGTGGACGTGGATGTCGTCCACCATATGGTGCACCAGCATCTCTTAGAAATCTCTCTCATCGATTAGAAAATACCTAAATTTCAGTTGAGTGATTTTGTTTCGCCTTTTAAGTTGCTTGGATTGATTTGTAAAGGATCGTTTTTACGCAAGTTGTATATGTTCTGTTTACTAAACGTTGTTATTTCTTTTTTTTAAATCATAAGTTGATCAAAATTTTGAGTACACTAGTAAATCGGCAGTCGACACTTCAACTGGACCATTGAGGGGGAGACCATATGGTGGGGTGGCTATCATGTGGAGAAAAGGAGTGTTTGAGTCGGTTGTTGTATTACCGTGTGAAAGTGTTAGGCTTACAGCTGTGAAAGTGTGTGTAGCGGAACGGTGTTTCTTGGTTTTTTGTGTGTATATGCCCACTGATAACGGCAGTGTAGATAATTTAACAGAGTTTATAGAAGTGTTAAGTGAAATAAACTCTATAATCGAGAGTAGTGAAATAGAGTCGGCAGTTATTCTAGGTGATTTCAATGCACATCCCACAGAATTATTCTTTAAAGAACTTATTGGTTTTTGTGACGAGCGAAGCTGGCTTTGTGCGGACGTGGTTAAGCTGGGGTTGTCTGGTGACACGTTTACATTTATTAGTGAAAGTCACAATTGCAAGAGATGGCTTGATCACTGTCTTGTAACGGAGGCAGCTTCGAATTGTCTATTAGATGTAATAATTAATTATGATGTTTTTTGGTCAGATCATTTCCCAATGGAAATTACGTATAAGTTAAGCAATTTGATACCGAAAACTGTGTATAAACAAAAGAATTTTGTCGATAAGGTGCGGTGGGGGGAAAGAAATAGCCAACAGATAATTAAATATAGTGAAGAATGTAATTTTAGATTAAAATATATTAACTTTCCAATTGAATGTAGAAACTGCTCTGATAGTCTGTGTAGTATAACATATCATAAGACAATTATTGATAAAATGTATATAAATATTGTTAATACATTAAGAGATGCCGCTGAAAACAGCTCTGATGTAATAAATTTTAATAAGAAATATAAAAAAGTGATCGGCTGGAATAAGCATGTCAGGGAAGCCCACAGGGAGGCACGGCTTAGCTTCCAGACTTGGATAGAGCACGGCAAACCAGATAGGGGGGTTGTGTTTGATAGAATGTATGAAACCAGAAGGCTTTTCAGGACCAAACTTAAATGGTGTCAGAATAATCAAGATCAGATTAAAATGGATATATTAGCTTCTCACCACTCCGAGAAAGACTTCAAGGGTTTCTGGAAACATACAAAAAAGCTGGAAGCTGGAGCTTGCTTGCCTGTGAGTGTAGGGGGTCACTGTGAACCAGCTAAGATTGCCGAACTTTTTAAAGACCAGTTTAGGGTGAATTCTCCTTTAGGGTCGGTGTACGCGGCGCATGATAACCTCCCTGAATCAGGTGGTGAAATCATGCATTTTACTGGTAAAGAGGTCGCTGAGGTCATCCATCACATGACGAAGGGTAAGTCACCGGGCCATGATGGGCTAAGTGTAGAGCACCTACGTCATGCTGGTGTGCATCTCCCTAGAGTGCTAGCTCTTTTCTTTAATCTTTGTATTAAGCATGCTTACCTGCCTAGAGAGCTTATGAAAACCATTGTTGTTCCTGTACCCAAAAACAAAACAGGTGATGCCTCCGACAAGAAAAATTATAGACCTATATCACTGGCAACTGTTATAGCAAAAGTGCTGGACGGTTTATTAGATCGCATATTTGAAAAAAACATTAAGTTACACGAATCACAGTTTGGGTTTAGGCCGGGACTGTCTACCGAAACCGCAATACTGCGACTAAAGCACACCGTTCAGTACTATGCTACCAGGGGGACGCCGGTTTACTCGTGTTTTTTGGACTTGTCGAAGGCATTTGACCTTGTTTCGTACAACATCTTATGGGATAAGCTCTTGAGGGAAACAAGCACGCCAAGGGAGATTGTTAGCCTAGTTAAGTTTTGGTATCAGCACCAAACAAATCAGGTTAGATGGGCAGGAGCTCTATCAGAAGAATATAGGTTGGAGTGTGGGGTGAGGCAGGGTGGAATTACCTCTCCTAGGCTCTTTAACCTGTACATAAACGCATTGATAGATAAGCTAAACAGAGCCGCAGTAGGGTGCTCAATAGATGGCCAATTTGTAAATAATATTAGCTATGCGGATGATATGGTTCTGCTGAGCCCATCGGTTAGAGCTCTTCAGAAATTGATTGCAATTTGTGAGAGGTATGCGATGACACATGGCTTAAAATACAATAGTGTAAAGAGCGAATTACTTGTATTTAAGGCTGGCAATAAAGCTCCAAAGGCTGTACCTCCAATCAAACTTGGGGGTATGGCGTTAAGTACCGTTAGCAAATTTAAATACCTGGGGCACTGGGTCAGCGCAGACCTCTCTGATGATTTAGATGTAGAGAGAGAACGTAGAGCATTGGCAGTGAGATGCAACATGTTGGCCCGCAGGTTTGCACGATGTAGCGCTGAAGTAAAAATTCGCTTATTTAAAGCATACTGCCAAACGTTTTACACGTGTAGCCTGTGGGTCAAGTGCACAAGTAGGGCGCTCAATGCTCTACGTGTTCAGTATAATAATGGGTTAAGGATGCTGTTGGGGCTACCTCGGTACTGCAGTGCATCTGGGATGTTTGCCGAGACCCGCATTGACAGTTTTCATGCGATCTTGCGCAAACGTGTGGCCTCGGTGATGCTGCGGGTGCGGAATAGCACCAACGGTCTCCTTAACACCATATTAGATAGAGTGGACTGTCCTGTGGTAAGGCACTGGAACGCGTGTCACATGCGTTCCAGAGCGCTTATATTTAATATTAAATAAAGATTAAATAAATTAATTTAATAATGTAAATTCTCAAATTCTCAATTGTATTAGAATGAAATGAAATTAATTATTTGAATTTTATTATTATTATTATTATTATTAATAATAATAACTAACACTAGTTTTAAGAATTATTTAAATAACTAACATCAAAATGTATATGGACAATTTAAGTCTGAAATAAAAAGTTATTATTATTATTATTATTATAAGAAATTTTATTTCATTATTTCATTTCATATTTTATTTCAGGAAACAAGCAGATAGGTCTCCTGATGGCAAGAGTCAAACATAGCCTATAGACACCAAAGATGTTATTGCAGCGTTGCTATCTTGTGGCGAGGTCTGATGCCACAATAAGTTTACCGGCTACCTTACCCTCCAAACCGGAACATTACAGTGACAAGCACTGACGCTATCGCGGCAGGAATAGGTAAGACGGTGGTACCAGACCCGGGCGAGACAATGCAGAACTCAACCACCCTGTAGCTACGATGGTAGTGAGTCGCATAGCCAATCGGTCGCCTTTTACGACCTGCCTGGCAGAACGGTAGTTGGCTTATTCTTCAAAGGAGCCCGGGACCAACACGGGGAAAAATAAATAATTCATACACCGACAATCAAATACTACGCCGACTGAGACAGTGAGATTATGACTCGTTCTCCTCGCTTGTCTCTTTTGGGAATGTAACCCGAAATTAATAATTTGCGTGGTTTGAATATTATAAAGTCATGAGAATTAAAAATTTCGACCCGTCAGAAGTGCTCGTAAAGAATAATTTCAATTTAACATAGGTAAAATTATAATTCAGGATTTCAATTCCCTTGCAATTCAGGAAGGTTCAAATCCCTTGCAAATTTGATGACGTTCATCAAACTCAAATATATATTTTTATTTCATAGGTAAAAATAAGTAAGATTTTAAGCTTGAAAAATAAAATTTAACATCAGCATTATACATAAGTTAGTATGTATGTATTACTTATTTTTGTACATATGAAATATTGAAATAACCTTTTTTGTTAATGTCTGTTAGAATAATCGGTTTCCCAACAGTTCAGTTTAAGGTAGGCATGATAGAAAACAAAATCAATAAACGTAGATAAATAAAAAGATCCAAAGTCTACGATTTTTTTTTGATAAAACAATGGAATTGATAAAAAAATTATAATGTCTAAAAAGGAAACGAAATAGAACATTTTAAGAATATTATGTACTAGGTTATGGTTTATTATAAATTATTGGACACCTCAGCGCGAAGTGTTTAGGCAATGCTCTACTCTCGCTTAATTGAAACCGAGCAAATTAGGCTAATCTTATGCTAAAAAGAACCCCTTTTTAAGATAATTCCGAGAACATGGGAATATAAAATTTGGCACAGTTAAATTTTATATTGTGAAGAACTGCCGAAACTAAACATTTTGAAATAACAGGCATTAGTAAATATTAAATTAATAAAAATAAATATTACACACACTACATTCATGTGACATACGTGATATAAACAACGTGATATAAACATGTGACATGCGTAGATACTATTTTCTTTAAAGCTGTCATTTTTCAAACTTAAAAGAGATTTTATTGTATACGGTCGAATTTCGGCCACAGGCGATCGCTAGTTATAATGAATAAAAATAAATATTTTTTTCTGTTATTTTGTCGGTAATTTTCGTAAGTACCTACTTCACATTTCATAAAAAAGCTTCAATCACAATATTTCTTTTGTCTCCACGGCTACAGGCTATGATCGTCATGCTGCTTTGAAGTTAGTTTATTATTTGACTTAGGTTTCGTTTATGGTAATTATTTCGTTTAAATTAAAATTAAATCCCTCAAATAAAGATAATTACGGAATCAATTTTTTTAAGGCATGCAGTAATGGACTTTCCATACTCTTTGTAAAAATACTGTTCAACAAGTACCTACCAACGAAGTGGTAACCACTTGCAATGTAATATAAAAGTAACAAAATAAAATCAATGAACTGTTTACTCCACTTGGCGTTCATTTTTTACTGTGTACACAAGTGAAGTTGATCCTCTCAGTGTAATGGCGTGTACACACCCTCTCGGGGATCAATGGGTAAATATTTGCACTTATACTCACTCCCCCGCGTTACGGCACACATAATTATTTTTGAAACCATCTTATAAGTGTGAAAAACCCTTAAAATACAAGTAGTTGGTTAGAAAATTGAAATGCATATTTTATTATTATATTGTTTATTATTTTCTAAATTTATTATTGCTTACGATCGCCCGTGCGCCTGTGAAAATCTATATTAATATTATAAATGCAAAAGTTTGGATGTTTGTATGGATCGATGTTTGGATAGATGGATGTTTGTTACCCAATCACGCAAAAACTACTTAACGGATTTGAATGAAATTTGGCACACAGGTAGATGATGACCTGGAATAGCACATTTGCTACTTTTTATCCCGGAAAAAATAGGTGATCCCGCGGGATTCCCCAAATATTTTTATAATGCAGCGGACTGCACGCTGAAGCTAGTATGTTATGTATACAAAAATAGATTAACGTTTTTGAGGTAAACCCGAAAATTTAATACGTATTAGACATAAACGAAACGTATAAATATTAAACTATCAGCCAAGTCCTGAAAAAACTCTCACGGGCATGACATGTGAGATTACCAATACCAGAAAAGTATATCGGAAGTAAAGGTACTCGGTAGTCTGTACTGTGTCATGTATTATACTTATGGCAGTAGGTAATGTTACTTAGTCCGAACTAGCTTTCAAGCACCTTTATTTTGATGATAAATCAAAGTTATTTTTGTAATAATTTGGATCGTGTGTTCGCCCTATATTGGATTTGAAGTGCATGTGTAATCCATTTTAATGCTAGATTCAGTCAGAATTGTTATTTTTTCTCTGAAATACGCGTTATAGAGATATAGATTGCCGTTGTGACTGTTAATCGGCGAGTGCGAACATATCTTGATTTATTTTCTCTATCACGGCTTTTTTACGTCAAACATTTTGCAATAATTATTTTACATATATTAAATTCCCTTTTTTGCGTATTATGAAAAAAATATGTTTAGAAGAGTCGAGCTATACTTTAAAACTAATAAACTACTAAGAGTTGATTCTGGATTATAGAAATCCTGAAATAACATATTAAAAAAATCAAGTTGCTTAAAATATACTTTTTAGTTTTTTTTCTTTGCAAATCTCATACGCTGTGGCAAAATAACTGCAAACGCTCTGCCCGACTCATGATTATAAAATCGCACATTGATAAAATAATATTATTTCAACGTTCCTAAAATACCTTTCCTAAATACAAAAGAAAGAAGTTATTTGTTTAATACTCCGTGGGATTATTGTGAGTACATGCACTTGTATAAATTTTGTATTTACCGGGCAGATTGTTCATACACGGTCATCGTAATGGTGTCGTTAGCTGAATAATTCATGAGACGACAGCGTACAACGTGCTCTCTGCTGCGACTCGAGATAACTCGGAAAATTATTTATTGTTTCCGAGCAATAAAAAACAATTTAGCCGACCAATACGGGGGGCGAGTGCTGGATTAAAAATTAAATTTTTTGAAGAGGTTTCTTTTAGAAGTAAATAATTTTCCCCGTCTTGTTCCGGGCCCCCTTTAAAGAATAGTCCATCTGCCATTCTTTTAGGCAGTTCGTAAAAGGCGAAAGACTGGACGGGAGTTCCGCAACGTGTAGCCCGAGTGTGTGGTACCACCGGCCTTGCCTATTCCTACCGCAATAGTGTCAACGCTTGTCATTGTCGTGTTCGGGTTTGGAGGGTAAAGTAGCATGTAACATTGCCACCCCACCACACGGATAGAAATACACCATTAACATCTTTGTTGTCTATGGGCAATAATAATATAATAAATATTTTATTTCGACCAACAGGGATCATACTCGTATATTATTTTTTTGTTAGTACACACATATTACATATATTTAAACCTATTTGTTAGTAAAACTAAACACTATATCCTAAAACTAGGACAAAATCGATTTGCGAGTACGTGAATGCAATGGTTGTCTCTTTCCATCAGGAGGCTCTCCTGTTCTGCTTGTTTTCTATTTTATGAGACAAAACAAGTTGGCTCGCAGCGAGTAGATTAACATGTCATCAATGTGATCTTTTATACGAACTATCATCTCTTATTACAGTCATCTAAGGGTTAAAAATCAACCATACCCATATTTGACTCCGAGTCTGCAACAATCGTCTTGCCAAATTTCATGTAATTTGATTAAGCGGTTTAGTCGTTAAAGCGACACTCACACACACAGAGAGAGAGAAAGAGAGAGAGAGAGAGAGAGAGAGCCTATTGCATGTATAATATGAGTATTATTTTTATGCAAATAAAAATTTGAAAGAAACTGCGGTACATAATATGTAATAATTGTCATTTGACAATTTTTTGCAAGTGGACTCGTAACATATTTACATTACACCTCTGTCTATGAGGTCTCTTCATCTCTTTTTATACAGCTGTGTTAGAAAAAAAGGGTAAGACCTCAGAAGATGACAGCAGTATTTAAAATTCAGCAGCTTCATGATTGCCTGTAATGAAATCTCAAATGTATTATTATTATATTATCATAAAATGTTTATTATATTATAAATATACACTTGTGTAACACAGGTTCTTACTTCTCTATTAGGCCCTGCAGAGATTAAATACGAATTTGACTCTAATGTTAGTATAAAAACACGAATTGTGGAAGCTCGCTACAGTGCCTGGTAACACTGTTAGTAGCGAAATGGCTGGTTCCGTGTTATTTGTTGAGTCGGGTCGTGTGTTCGCCCTATATTGGATTTGAAGTGCATGTGTAATCCATTTTAATGCTGGATTCAGTCAGAATTGAATACAAGTGTCTGACCCTCGCTCAACGCTCCAATCGTTATTTTATTTCAATACACCGATTTATTTCATTGATACATATTGATTGGTGTGACATGTTATCTGAAAATATTTTCACATGTGAAAATTGATAGAAAGCGATGTCGGTATTGACGCATGACTTTCTGGGTAAATGAGAAATTCGGTCAATGAGATATTTACAAGTTTTTTTATTACCCGACTGAAGGAGGATAATGTTTTTCGATTGTATGTATGTATCCATTTCTTTGGCACGCCCTACAGCCCAAACGGCTGGACGGTTTCGGTTTTCGTCATATGGGGTGTCGTTGGATTTGTTTAAATTGTAGTAGTGATATAAGCTATACAAATTTTCAAAATAGCGCCCGCATATAGCGGAATGGGTGGAGGGGAGAGGTGATTCTTTTTCTTACCGTAGCAGTAGATGACAAAGCAATTAAAATCAATGTTCCTGGAGTGGGAGTCATAATCGAACCATTGACGATAGAATTCGATACACTTCGAGGACAGGGTTAAATAGAACGAAAAAAGCTGACATTGATATTGTGCTGGGGTCTAACTGTACACAAGCTCCAAGGAATTACTTTAGACGGAGCTGTGGTTGTGTTATATTCACGGTTTTTTTCTAAATGTCAAGCATGCGTTGCTTTGAGCTGAGTTAGGTCTCTAGAGGGGCTTATAGTTAGAAGTTAAGACCACCACAAGTTACTTAATAATCCTCACAATAATCACTCTCTTAATGAAATGACAAGATTGCGGATTTTACCATCGTATAATCCTAATGTCGAAGTTAATGAATCCGTACTAAAAAGTAAAAATAAAAAAATATTGAAAACAAAAAACCCGACTGCATCTTGAAAAAAGACTCTGCCCTAAATGAAAACTAAAAAGAAAGAAACAAGCCAAATGGTTTAGAATCTTGTTAAGTAATTATGAATAACCACACCACTAAAATAGTTCTATAATCGATGTACATATAAAACAATCCATGAATTTTAATTCATCACAGAACGATTAACAGTCGGGGCCCTTTGTGAAAATTTTATAGCTAAATATTAAATGGGCCCCGAATGTTAATCGTTCTGTGATGAATTAAAATTATGGATTGTTATATATGTACATCGATTATAGAATTATTTTAGTGGTGTAGTTATTCATTATTACCTAACATGATTCTAAACTACTTGGCTTGTTTCTTTCTTTTTAGTTTTCATTTAAGGCAAAGAATCTTTTTTCAAGATATATTCGAGTTTTTCGTTTTCAATATTTTTTTTTATTTAGACCGTGGTACCGCGAACAAACTTTTTTTAAATAACGAGCTGAATTTTTGCAACAGCTTCGTTTTGACGAGACAACCACCTTTTCGATAAAGACAAATCGGGTAACTAAATCTGTTCGTACTGCCAGGCAGGTCGTGAAAGGCGACTGATTGTCTATGCGTGTCACAACCATCTCACCATGAGATGACACTAATGGCGAGATGGCAATACCCCATGGCATTGGTTTTTCGCCACATAAGTGTACCAGCTATCACGACATACGGATAACAACACACCATTAACATATTTAGTGTCTATATCGCCTATAGCGATTTCCCTTTCCATAAGGAGAGTCATCTGCTTGTTTACTATCTTATAATATAAAAAAGAAAAACAATATATAAACACAGTCAATAATTAACACTAAAAATATACTATAAAAAATAAAGTAAAATAGAGAAAAAGATCCACCCTTATAGTTTAACGCCTTTTACGACCTGCCTGGCAGAATGCCTAATTTCAATCACATCTGCCTAAATAATATAATTAAGTAGACTATTATAATCAATATCTACTTAGCTGTTACTCGCGAATTTATTCGCGTACCCAAAATCATATCTTCCTTTTGCTCAGTCGAAACTAGCCTATGTCACTCCTGGATAGTGTATTTTATTCTATTCCTGGATACTGTATTTTATTCGTTAGTATACGTACAAAAATATAAATGATTTCTTTTCGTAATATTTATATAGATTGAGGAAAAAAAACAAAGAAAAATCCATAATTAGCTAATACATATTTAGTGTACATACTAATAATGTTAGTTATTTTTATTGTAAAATATTGTATGGATTTAATAGGCCGTGGTCCTAAGAACATTTATTTTTTTGATTAATAACAAGTTAAATTTTTGTGTACAGCTTCGTTTTCACGAGACTCCCATCTTTTCTCTCTGTAAAATCGGGTAACTAATAAAATTAGGTAAATAGGAAAATTGTAGTCGTAAAAACTTCAGAGTGTCGGACTAAGAAAAGTTTCCACTTTACGTGTAGGACAAAGTTACACTTGAATTATCATAATAATTAACAAGCTGTTGAGAGAAAATTAGGTTGCTCGTCGGAAAAAGCACGACGAATGTGTAAGACAAAAGTTTTTTCGTGTTTTTCATAAAATATTCAAGTAATAAAAATAATAAACTAATATTTGTTTATTATTAATCAATATTTTTCCTTCACTAAATTAACATGTTTAAAGACCCTTAACTTTATTATTTACCCGATTCGAGATTTTTCGAAGAGATATAAGATGGGCTTCTCGTCAAAACGAAGCTGCTCACAAAAATTCAGCTTGTTATTAATTAAAAATAAATAATGTTCCTGGAGCTACGGTCTATTATGTTAAAGTAAAATACATAAATAATTCCAAAATAAGGGATACGTCGTACGGTTGGTGAAAGTAAGAAAATGTATATATTTTACATAAAGAAAATTGCTACATTGTTTGATATAAAGCTAAATATAAATAATGAATGAGGTTGTTTAGCAGAAATTTCTTGCTAAGGTCAACACCCTTATACAAGGGTGACGAGGCAGAGTGCCCTTCACAATGAAATGCCAAAACTCGCCTCTCAGAATTAGGGACGGGCGTATTGCGTTTGTAAAGCGCTCATTACACTGTAAAGCGTACGCATAATTATTTTCAATACGCTTCATGTAAGACTCAAAGGTGGGATTCTCAATTCCATCTTAATTTTTAATGAAATAGATGAAATATATTTATGATTATATATTATGCTATACTGATGATACAAAGAAAGTAACAACAAAGGTTATAAACTTTTTTATAATGTATTGAAACAGATAAGTTCTTTGATCTTGTGCCAGCGACTCGCCCCGAATTCACACGGGTGCAATTTAAATTTTAATGCGGGGTCAGGGTGGAGTGAATAAGAATATTTTTATTATGATGATTACAAATTATATGAACGCCCGTATCCCTGAAGAGGTAGGCAGAGGTACAACCAGTGCACCTACGATTACCCGAAGATATTTAGTCTCAGTAGGTGGTAGGTTGCAGGCCTGTCGCCAACCGGGCACTTAACCAATCTCGAGCAACGTTGTTTTTATCCGAAAACTAAAAAAAAACTTGATTTGCCTGATGCGGGAATCGAACCCGGGACCTCATGTGGTCAACATCGACACCACCACTGGAGCACAGAGGCGACGGTGCAATGTAAGCGCACAAAAATATGTTTTTACGGCAAATCTTTGAAATTCTCTATCTAATGTGCGTTTATTCTACATAAAAATAAACCTGTTTCTTGAAACACTCTGTCTATTGATGAAAACCGCATTAAAATCTGTTGCATAATTTAAAAAATAAATATACAGCGGAAGTGACCTTGTTTTGTACTATGTAACGCTGATATCTGTATATACAATATTAAGAGCTGTGTTTTTAGGAGACAATATTTAAAATGTTTTTGTTAAAGGTTGACTATCGCTCGCTACATTTTAAATCATTGATATCTTCTAAGATATTCATTTTAATGATATGCTCTCAAAGTCAATTTTTATTTACATTGAATGCACAACGTATCTACATTATATACACATCTTATTAAATAAGGAAGTATACTCTATTGTTTAAAATAGGTTCACAATTCATTATTTTTTAAATATGTAACAAATAAAAATGGTTACCGTTGATTATGTTCAGGTGATAGTTATAATAGCATCGCGGACTTTTTTTACAGAATTTTTTAAGATACAAGGCTGAAGCTCATTATTTTGATCTATCTCGTATAGTTTCGTGGTGCTCATAATTAACCCAAGCCCAAGCAAATAATTATACGGAGAATGACACATATATAATTATTTGCTTCATCCAATGTTATATGGAAAAACCATTTGGGTTTAAAAAATATGATTGTAGAGAAAGTAAGGCGAATTTGCTTAGATCGTGATGTATGGCTCTCGGTTCTCTCTTCCTGCTGCTGTTGGCGTCAAGATACACGTATATTTTATTCATTTGTCTCGCTATACCGGCCTCCGTTGCGACGTATTAGGCCCTGAATTTGAATCCAAAGTCGGACAATTTGTTCCTTACAAAACTTCAGTTTTCCCGAAAAATGTCACTTGCCGGGATTAGGAATGTAAATCATTTGCTGATAAGTTCGCCACTTGCTTGCAATTTATATTCGTTTTAATAGGAATACACATTCGAACGCTGGTGCCTTTACGTTACGTTTAAATAGGTAGAGAAAGCTGAGTGCCATACAATACGTTCTTGATAGACTTGCTTTCACACACGCTAATATAGGCGTTATCGAAATATTTCGAAGACGTATACTACGTATAGACGTATACTACGTTAAGTAAAATAGCGAAATTTTCATTATTAATTGGACAAATCGGACGAACAGATTTTGGTTATAAAATAAAAATCTAGGAACGAATGCTGGAAAGCGACGAAAGTCACCGTCCCTAAAAGCAATACGCAATACCAATTTTTCCTGTTATCATTTGCCAACGAATTTTGAGTGTTCATCAAATTTTAGTTGATCACTATAAATGCTGGAACGAATGCTGGAAAGCGACGAAAGTCACCGTCACTAAAAGCGATACGCAATACCCATTTTTCCTGTTGTCAGTTGCCAACGAATTTTGAGTGTTCATCAAATTTCAGTTGATCACTATAAATGTCAAAGTTATAGGCCCCCTGTTCGTCGTTCGTCCGATTCAATTACGGAAAATTAAATGCAATATGTAAGAATACAAGCTAACATTAATTCGATCGTCTGTTGGCCACTTTATTAGTGTTAATAGGCGTGGGACGTAATATCGAACTATACGAGTATGATTTTATGTGCCCCGATTTACATATACCCAAACCCCAAAGGCCAAAGAATTCTAGAATAGTTTTCTATAATAATTATAGCTAATAAAAACGATTTTTGCAAAAAATAACATTTTAAGCCATCTCCGATTCGTGTTCGGACAAGAGTTTATAATATAACCAAAAAAATTAATATCATCACGACGATTTCTTTCCGGGATAGGCGTCCAGGGCGTCAATTGAAGTTCAAGTTCATTTTAACTTGAACTTCAATTGACGCCCTGGATCATCCCGACAATGGTAATTTATAACTTTTATTTATTTAAAAAAAGTATTTCAAAAATTACAAAAAAACACTCTGACTTACGCTAATTAAGAATAATAATTTGATGATAGAAAAAAATTTGAAGAAAGATGATAGAATTACCAG
The DNA here is from genome assembly GCA_036924255.1 of Apodemia mormo. NCBI lineage: Eukaryota > Metazoa > Arthropoda > Insecta > Lepidoptera > Riodinidae > Apodemia > Apodemia mormo. Next base: position 1,078,633 of record JAUPFN010000022.1, read on the forward strand.
GAATTCCCAAACTAAGCGGAGCCTGTATTTTGGGATACTATACTTATTTAAAAACTAAAGAATTTCGAACAATATAGAACGAGTACAATAACAAATAAAATTATAATAATTAATTCACATTAAAAATATAAGAATTGAATTTCAAAATAAAATTGTGCTATTTAACATTAATTTAAAAACATGAATTAATAAGACTCAAAGTTAGAATTAATAATAACAAAATTAGAATACTGAGAAATTAATGTAAAGTTAAGAAATAAAACAAAACATCATTGGTGGTGTACTTTTATCTATGAGAGTACTGAAATTACGATAGCTTCAGTCTTTTCGTAATCTGACGATTGCAACCAACTTATAATCTTAGGTGAACATTCTTGAACTGAACAATTCTTAATGTCACAAAACGTAACTGCTTTATTATAAATATATTTATGGGCAAAAAACTCAAAACGTTTAGCAAATGAAGATCGCCGTGTTGGTCCCGGCCTCCTTTGTAGAATAGGCCAACTGCCGTTCTGCCAGGCAGGTCGTAAAAGGCGACGAATTTGGCTATCGAGTCACTACCATCGTGGTTACTAGGTGGTAGAGTTCTGCATTGTCTCGCCCGGGTCTGGTACCACCGCCTTACCTATTCCTGCCGCAATAGCGTCAGTGCTTGTCGCTGTCGTGTCCCGGTTTGGAGGGTAAAGTAGCCGGTAAACTTATGCATGTGGCATTAGACCTCGCCACAAGATAGCAACGCACCATTAACATCTTTGGTGTCTATAGGCGATGGTTGACTCTTTCCATCAGGATAACCATCTGCTTGTTTGCTATCTTGTGATGTATAAAAAAAATCTTACAATTGGCAAATCTACTCTAAATAATCTTTTTTTTTTCAAAGTAATTTGTAATTGGTAGAGATAATTACATTTTTGTGAGTTGACTGAGTAGGTGGTAGAGTTCTGCAACGACTAATCCTGCTGCAATAGCGTTAATGCTTACCTTTGCCGTGTTTCGGTTTGGAGGGTAAAGTAGCCGGTAGATTTAGATATGCATATACTTATACAGCAATAGCAATGCACCATTAATATCTTTGGTGTCTATAGACGATGGTTTCTCTTTCTATCGGGGAAGCCAACCGCTTGTTTGCTTATCTAATGATATAAAAAAACTTTCGGTCAAAATTACATAGATATATTTATGTAATTGTGGCGAGCAAATACGGAACCTTAACACTGCCTGACCGGACACACACTTGGTGAATATTTTTGTCGTGGATTTTACATAACAAGAAAAATGGAAAATTGCTTACCAGTATTTTTGTGATATAAATTTAAGTCAATTTACAGACATTAATTAAAATGCGATGCGTTAAAACGCGTTGTCATGTTTGAAGAATGGAAAAGTTTAATGTGCCACCATTATTCTGACTTTAGCTATACTGCCTTTCAGTCTAGTGGTTAGCTTATTTAGCTCAGGTCATGAAATCTTGATTTCCATCCCCGCTACAACAGTGTTTTAAGTTTTTATGGGATTATCTTCAATAATTGAAATCCTGCTAGTAGCGTGTTAGCATCGCTGTGAAGCTGCCAGTTCCGATTATCGCATAAAAAAGGCGTTCGCCTGTGCTAGGTTCATAAATTCTGCAATGGGTGATCCCTAGTTTTTTTTTCCTTTAACATCCTGACCGGAACGTTCCAGTGGTAAGCATACGATTTAACAGCAACTTATTTCTCAAAAAAATTGAGGTCTTTTAGACCGTGGTCTCAGGAACCATTTTTATTTTTGATTAATAACAAGCTGAATTTTTGTGAACAGCTTTGTTTTCACGAGACATCCATATTTGCTATCTTCGAAAAATATCGAATCGGGTAACTAATAAAAGTAGGTAAAAAAAATTGTAACCATAAAAACTACAACTTTTGAGTGTTAGATTAAGTGAAGTTTCCAATTTACAAGTAAAACAAAATTACCCTTGAATTATAATAATAATTACCAAGCTGTTGTGAGAAAATTAGGTTGCTCTTCGTTTATATTGCGGAGGATAGCAAAAACCTAATGCTAAACATTAGGTTTTTGCAATCCTTGTGTACTTGTTTAAAAGTAAATATATTTAAGATTACCAGAAAAAAAATCAACTGGATATCATCATTAATACCGAAGTTACAGATTTATGAGATGAAAATGAGTCAAAGTTCCCATAGTGCGACGTATCGTTATCTATTTATCGTGAAAATTTTCCTGCACATCTCTAACTTAATGGAAGATGAAAATTAGAGATGTTTAAATCAGGATTTGATTACGAATTCTATTGAGTTGTATGTTGTCAATGGTTCTATGTAAAGAAATCGTAGTTTTTGTCCATGTTGGATATTTCAATGAAGTAGATTTTTATAGTAAGTGTGTAGAGCTTAGCTTCATCTTGATTTATTACCCCATCTGTTATTAAAATACATATTTTTATTTCAACTTTCTCTTTGGTCTATTAGTCTATTAGTTATTTAGACTCTATACAGGGCTCTATACTTAGTCCATTCTTGTTTCTAATTTATATTAATGACTTGCCTTACTACGTAGGGGATAAGCATGGAATCGTACTGTTTGCGGATGAAACTTCACTTTTATTCAAAGTAAAAAGACAAATTGGTAAGTATGACGAAGTAAATAATGCGATTTCAAGCGTTGTACACTGGTTCAGTACAAACAATCTTTGATTAAATGGTAACAAAACCAAGTGTGTCAAATTTTCATTGCCTAATGTAAGGCATGTAGATACTAGTGTACAACTGGATGGAAACAAACTGGATCTGGTGGATTCCACTGCGTTTTTAGGTATTACTCTAGATGAGAAATTACAATGGGGACCGCATATTAATAATTTAGCAAATAAACTTAGTTCGGCGGCTTATACAGTTAAAAAAATGAGACAGTTAACTGATGTTGACACAGCAAGAATTGTATACTTTAGTTACTTCCACAGCATTATTTCATATGGGATTCTTCTCTGGGGAAATTCTGCTGAAATAAATACTATATTTGTATTGCAGAAAAGAGCAATTAGGGAAATTTACAATCTTAGCCCGAGGGTTTCCCTGAGAGAAAAATTCAAAGATATTAATATCCTAACTGTTATATCCCAATATATATTTGAGAACTTGATGTATGTTCGTAAAAATATTTGCTTGTTTAAAAAAATTGTGACGTACACTCACTAAACACAAGGAACAAAAACAATCTTGTTATGCTTGCATCTCGTTTCCACAGAACAAGTAATTATTTTATGGGGCAATGTATACGCTTTTACAATAAACTTCCCGAAACTATAAGAGATCTACCAGTCAATAAATTTAAAAAATGTGTTAAAACAAAACTGTGTAAAAAAGGGTATTATAAAATCTCAGATTATTTGGAAGGCAAACAAGCATGGGATTAATTGCTCCTCATATCAATCTCATATATATGTTTTATAATTATGTAATATTGTGATAAAAAAAATATATGAAAAAAGACAAGCCCGCTAAGTTTCTTCCGCCGGATCTTCTCAGTGTGTGGCCGCGTTTCGATCCGGAGGTAGTTTTGAAGAGTGTTGACGTGTCAAAATAACTTGCAAAAAATTTTATTGAATAAAGTTCTTCTGATTTCAGACTGTTCATTATAAGATTGCGCCTTGAAGATAATGTGATGGTGTCAGCCCCAGTTGAAGTAGCCCCATAAATAACAAAGTTGTTATTCGTCGTCGTTTATAATAGTAGTCTTTATTTACTAAATAATTGATTACGGCTAAAACTCACGTATAAATCGGTATAGGTTCCGACTAGTTTCGGACCTATATGAGGTCCTTCATCGGGGCGATTGCGACGCTGTTGCAATCGCCCCGATGAAGGACCTCATATAGGTCCGAAACTAGTCGGAACCTATACCGATTTATACGTGAGTTTTAGCCGTAATCAATTATTTAGTAAATAATGTCTCACGAAAGTTTAAATAGTAGTTTTTATGTAATAATGCGTACTTAACCCTATTGAAAGTATTACGAGTATTGGGTTTTTCTTCTCAGCAGCGACTTCGAATGTTGTTGTATACGATCTATAAATAAAAAATATTTCAGCGTCGTTTATAAATAAAAATTATTTCAACGTCTTTGGTCTTCTGTTCTGCAAAAGTTATTATCGAATATACAACTTTGTTTAACTTAAAAATTGTTGAGCCAGTTTCATACAATAAGCTCCAAACTTTCAGGCTCACGCCAAAAGACCCTAGCCGCGTGACGGATGCCCGTGACACTTTCAGAATTATTTTTGCTACGCGTGTTACAGCGAGTTGTTACTTTTTATGGTATGACAAATTACACAGGGTTTTTGTCAAGATGTGAAAGATGGAGGGCTTCTTAAGATGATTATTTTTGACGTTGTTGGGTCGCTGGTTAATTTATTATTATCGTTTTGGGGAAACGGCGTTGGTGAATGAAAGAACGACGTTGAAAGAGATAAAGTTGTGGCGATGGTATGTTGCAGTGGATTCTCGTGATTGTACGGTTCCATAGACTATTTAGATTATATAATACTGGCTATTCAACTAAGACATCCTTAAATGGAGTGAACTGTCACATATTTTTGTAATGTGTGATAGCAAACGCACGGTCGGTGCGCATTTTATTTTGGCTTTCTATAATAATTCACGATCCGTCAGTCGTAGCTTTAACCATTTGCGACCAATAAAATAATAACGAGGCGACCCACAAGTTCCTTGGACATTTGATAATATGACATTATAGTAATAGTTTTAGGTTACGCCTCGTAGAAAATGTTACTACTCGTAACTTAAAACGAGTCTTTTTCTGATAAAGGAGCCGGTCGTTAGATATCAGCGTGTTTAACCGGCCTCTTTCATAAACAAAAAAAATGTTATAAAATTTCAGATTGGAAGACAAAAAGACCTGGGATTAATTGCTCCCCATACGAATCTCAATCATTATTTTAACATGAAATAATTATTTTAACATAATTAATTTTATTATATTGAATTATATTGAATATATATTTATAAAGGAATGTAAATGAAAAAAAAGCTCGCTGAGTTTCGCTTTCAGTTTTTGACCGTCTTCCCAATACGGTAGTTATGAAAATGTCGACTCCTCAAAAGTCAAAAGTCATGTAATGTTTGTTTTATTCAAATAAATCTATTTGTACAGGCGTACAGATAGATTTATTGTAATTAAAACATTTTTGACCTTCGATCTGCCGGAAGGCAGCATTCCTAGCGTTCTTAGCTGGAATGATAGACAGCTCGTAAAAGACGAATCATGCACGACATATAGCCGTCTTACATTTTTCTGCCGCGATATCGTCAGTGCACGTCAATAATTTTTTATATCATAGAATAGAAAACAGGCAAAGGGTTCTTCTGAAAGTGATAATTATAATCTACACTATAGGTATCACAGACGTTAAACGTATCTATTCATGTAGGTAATGACACATTTGTTTATCGGTTTATTAATATTATTGTTATATATGGCTGTCTCGTTCCACCAGGATATCTATCTGTTTTTTATTTGTATTTTATTCTATTATTTTACTGCTATTTACTATACTATACTATACTATTTACTATATTATGTAAAATAGTGTGTGAAGTTTTTTCGTTGTACCTTTTTATAACCGTGAATTTTAACAAAAATTAACAAATGTCAAACGAATAATTTTTGGTAAAGTATCCGACGGTGTAAAGACTCTATCGAACGGTAAATTCGTATAAAGAAAATAATATTAAAAAATTGATAAAGTGCGTGTCGGGCCACGCGCATGTAGGGTTTATAGGTCGCCTCTGTGGTCTAGTGGTCCAGCGTTGGCGTTTACCACATGAGGTCCTGGGTGTGATTCCCGGGTCGGGCACATAAAAAGTGATTTTTCAGTTTTTCTGAGAAATACAAAGTTGCCCGGGATTGGAAAGTGCCCGGTTGGCGATAGGCTTGCCACCTATCACATTTGTGGGACCAAGTATCTTCGGCTAATCGTGGGTGCACTCGTTGCACCTCTGCCTACCCCTTCGGGGATATGGGCGTGAAGATACTTTAAATATAGTTTATAAGTTGGTTGACTGTTACTCAAAAACTTGCAAAACCTTCTAAGCCGTGATAGTTTTTCTTTTAACTTCGTTATATTTAGTACTACCGTGATTTTTTCCCACTCCCCAAAACGAACCGTTTAACTGGTAGAGTGCGGGTGGGGACACTTGACTAACAAAAATTAACACTAATTTTTGTTAGAGTTTGTTAGATATTTCACAAACGAATCTCTTAATCGAAAAATTATCAACGATCGAAATTATCAATGATACCCCACACTACGGGTTACACGAAAAAAATAATTACGTCTTCACTTTACCTGTACAGGATCTACCCTAAAAAAAGCATTTTTCAAGACTTTATGTTACCACTTTGTTGGCGTGACCATTTGGCATACTAATGCCAAATTACAGATTTCTAGTATTTCGCTCAGAGATCCTTAATACTAGAAATCTGTCTGTCAGACGGACGGACATAGCGAAACTATAAGGGTTCCTAGTTTACTTCTAAACCCTAAAATTGTAAAAGGTTTGCGCGAATGTTTGTATACGTTTTCTCTGGCAGATTTGGCGTGAAGAAATGTATGTCATCATAAGAGTGTATTCTTTTAATAATAGAATGTTATTTGCTGTTAAACATATTTTAAACTAAGGAATTAAACGTTTATTTCCTAAGTTTAAAATAAATTTATAATGTTTAGGCATATTATTATATATTACAAACTCAGATTCATTTTAGACTGTCACATTAAGTTCTACTTTTGTTCAGTTTTGTTTGGACTCTGAACGTTATTGATTAAAGCTTGACCCCGCCGGAATTCCCAGACGAATCGTCTTGTACCTGTTTTAAATAATCTCCTCGAACGACTAAGTCTTGAAATTCCTCGTTGTTTAGCGATTTAAGCTTTATTTGACGTCCAACAATTTGAATTTCTTGAACGAAAAATTGACTTTGTTTTTAATTTATTTACCTTTAGAAATCTTATAAGAATTTGTATTTTTGTTTTAAAACTTAACAAAGACAGTTTTGAGACGACAGGATGCTATTCGCGGGTTTCAAAACCCGCGAATAGCATCGCGGTTGGATTTTGATCGTGTTCCGGTTTGGAGGACAAATTAGCCGTTAAACATAACATTCTTGCCACACAGTCAAGCAACACGGTCATGATATATTTTGTAACTTAAGATCTTGATAGTTTAATATGCTGACCACTGAATCAAAAAAAACTTTCTTAATGGCATAGCAAACCTGCAATTCATGATCCTGATAAAAGAAATAACTATCGCCTAAATCGCTTTAAGCAGGCACTGCGACATTCCCTCGTGTTCTCACGCGAGCTTTAAACCCAGAATAGTCAGACGTCTTCGTTAGAATAATTTTAATAATAATTTATAATAATTAATATTAATAAATAATATGACTTGCCTTTGTTAGTCACTCACAAGTTGCTTGACAGGATGGTGTTATGGTATTTTTTGTTATTTTTTTAAATCATAAGATAACAACCAGATGACTCTCTTGATGGCAAGAGATAACCATCGCCTATGTCATACCAAAGATGTTGCTATCATTGTGGTGGGATCTTAATGCCACATGCATAAGTTTGCCGGCTATCTCACCCTCTAAACCCGAACATGACAGTGACAAGCACTGACACACCTAGTGGCCACGATAGCAATGACTCGCACAGCCAATTGTGCACCTCTTACGAACTACCTAGCAGAACAGCAGATGGTCTGTTCTACAAAGGAAGCCCGGACCAACGGAGGTCTATTCCTAATGAGGAGTCCGGACTAACATTAATGCGACCAATATCCCTCTTTATAGCTAAAGTTTGTTGTGAAACCCATTTTTGCTTATTCACTTGAAACATAAAAAGCAGCAACAAACTGAAAAATCTCTGCAGTTCTGGAAATTAGTCCAAGCACAAATTATTTGTATATAAATTACTGGCTGTGCCCGCGACTTCGTTCGCGTGGAAAAAAATCTAAAATAAAAACCCGCATAGTTCACGTTCCCGTGGGATTTCCGGGATAAGAACTATCCTATGTCCTTTCTTGGGTCTCAAACTATATTTGTACTAAATTTTTCCCAAATCGGTTCAGTGGTTTGACCGTGAAAGCGTAACAGACAGGCAGACAGACGGACAGACAGAGTTACTTTCGCATTTATAATATTAGTATGGATAAATCCTTTCAGCCATTTAAGCTTGAAATCGTATTAAAGCCAAAATTACTATGTTTAGATTACAGAGATTGTCAGTTTTAAAAACTATGTTAAATAATCTGTCCTAAAAAAGTTTATTATTGAATTTAGAATGACGCGAGTTGAACGAAATTGCAACTTAGAGTGTTCTCATTTCCATTCTTGTGGCACGTGTGTTTTAATGCGGCATCAAATGCAAGTAAGTGTCTCTAATGTAATACCCGGATTACGCTATTATACGACGATAAGGGAATCCATGTCCGCGGTAGTCCGGTTTCCGGGATTATTACTCGACTATTGTTTAATATTAAGAAACATCCTATTATTATTCTACAGGGACTTATACAGTATAATATAGTTAAAAAGTTATAATATGGTTATATCCATACTAATATTATAAATGGGAAAGTGTGTGTTTGTTTGTCCGTCTTTCACGGCAAAACGGAGCGACGAATTGACATGATTTTTAAGTGGAGATAGTTTAAGGGACGGAGAGTGATATAGGCTTCTTTTTGTCTCTTACTTTACGCGACCGAAGCCGCGGGCAAAAGCTAGTTAGTATTTAAATAAGTTATCAAAAGTTCTGAGATTAAAAAAATTCTCTATTTTTTTCTTTTTTTTTATATCATAAGATAGCAAACAAGCAAATGGGTCTCCTGATGGAAAGAGTCAACCATCGCCTATAGACACCAAAGTTGTTAATGGTGCGTTGCTATCTTGTGGCGAGGTCTAATGCCACATGCATAAGTTTACCGGCTACCTTACCCTCCAAACCGGAACACGACAGCGACAAGCACTGACGCTATTGCGGCAGGAACAGGTAAGGCGGTGGTACCAGACCCGGGCGAGACAATGCAGAACTCTACCACCTAGTAGCCACGATGGTAGTGACTCGATAGCCAATCGGTCGCCTTTTACGACCTGCCTGGCAGAACGGCAGTTGGCCTATTCTACAAAGGAGGCCGGGACCAACACGGCGAAAATAATTCTAATAGAATTCTCTACCTAGAGATGTTTGTCTACCCTGAGCCTGGGTTTACAATGGGAATTGTCCTATATGTTTTTTAATATAAATTATTTTAAACTTACGAGGTGGGTAATCATACAGTAAATTTTTATTCGTGTAAAAGCGAATAGTCGCACAAAATAGTCACAGTGAACTGTGCGCCACTGTAAACCAAATATGCTAAAGTTCATTCGATTTACTTGACAAATCCGATTAGTATTCGTTTAAACTTATAAATGCGTATACCATTTGGTACCAGTTGGTATACGATTTGTGCAGTTTTGTGAACTCTTCGGGATTATTGATTTTTTGGGATAGCAATTAGTTTTTGTCTGACGATGAAAAAGTCTGGATATGTACTGTAACGCCGCCCAGCGTACTACGTCCTGGACGTGTTACTTTGCCGACGATATCCCTTTTTTATTCAGGGAACCTTCTTGGTACTCGCTTTGCTGCTCGAGGTACTAATTAGTAGCAGGACCTTTTGGGATTCTTTTAAGAAATTAGACTTTTCGTATATATCTTCGTTTATTTTCAGAGACGTCTATCTTACGTCAAATCTTAAAAGATCCTCTTATTCTAAAAACAATTTATTTCTTTCTCTACATACTATACAATTCTACATTTGAAAGTCGACAAAATGGCCAGTTCGTATGTAACACCATAAAGGTGTTACATCAGCTACCCCCCAAGGTGGGAGCAGCTGCAACTGGATGGGCATTTGTCTACCTTCATATGGTCTACCTATCCTTATCCTGATTGCCCTACCTACGAGGGGAAGGTACATTTCGGTGGGACTGTCTTTTCCTAAAAGATAGTTTGCCCCATGTGTGGTTCTGTTCATTACCACCACACCATGGCACAAACTTTGGTCTCCCAAAACCCCTCTAAAAGACAGACCACAGTCCCCTCACCTAACCTATCCTACCGCAAACATTTTTTTTATTTTATTACACTTTAGCCTGAAGGGCTCTAGCTGTATAAGAGATAAGAGATGGAAAGGCATAACAATTCAAACTTCTTTTCCTTGGTGGACCAAAAGAAAAAAGATTGAAGTATTACTTCCTCTCAACATCGAGCTCGCCCCAATATATATATCACGATCATAAATATTCCTTACTCTGAACCATATCAATACCATCATTATAATGTCTCCCATAACTATCCGAGTTCATGTATATCCTATACAGATATCCTTTGTGTCGACTATGTCGTACTACAAAGTTGAACTCCCCTTCAAAAGACTTTCAACCCTTAACCTATACTGACTCTTTCGACTTCATACTAAGGCGGCTCTGTCCCTAGTATACATTATACCCCATAAGACTTTATTATTGAACGGAAGAACTTGAGAGGAATACATTGCTATTGGAAATATGACATTTCTTCATTTAATATTCTTTTGGTCATCTTTTTTCTTTTTAGCTTCGGTCCATCATTACAGCATTGGTTGAGCCCCATCATATTACATGAAACAAATACAAGCATTAGTATTCTCACATATAAGCCCAAACAAAAGTAATGGTCTAACATGTAACAATTTTTATTACAATGAATGACTATAAGTACACTATATATTTTTTTTTACATACGTACATGAAATGCTTTCAACCTATTTATATGTACAATATCTCTATATCTCCTATTGCTTAACTTCGTAATTACATAATTTACATTAGATATTCTTTCCACTATTCTGTACGGCCCTTTATATAACCTACATAATTTCAAACTCCTATTGTCCACCCGTCTTGGTGTATAAACTAATACTAATTGTCCCGGTGAAAAGTCTTTCACTTTAGCCCTTTTGTCAAAATATCTCTTTTGCCTAACTTGTGCCCTTCTAATGTTTTGTACTGCCTTCCGAACTAACGCACCTTGTAAATTATGTCTCTCGGCATAATTTACTTCTCGGCTTTGACTATCCTTATTTACCCCCATGTCGCTTTGGAATATCGGTTCCCTAGCGTACATCATCATATATGGTGAAACTTTAGTGGTTGATTGTTTGCTAGTGTTATATGCATGACATACTAATGGCACAAATCTACACCAGTCTCGTTGATCCCTGGCAACATACATCGATAACATTTGGACCAACGTTTTATTGAACCGCTCTACTAACCCGTTCGTTTCTGGCCTAAACGCCGTACTAAATCGCGACTTTGCCCCAAATCGATTCACAGTTTCTTTCACTAGGTGTGACGTGAACACTGCTCCCCTATCAGAAATTACTTCCTTAACACCCCCATATCTACAAAACACCTCCTCAATCAGAAATTCACTCACTTTCTCTGCCGTAACTCTTTGTACCGCTTTACATATCGCATACTTCGACACATATTCAACACACACTATAATATATTTATTTCCATTTAAAGATTTTCTAAAAGGCCCTAAAATATCGATTCCTACCTTTTGCATCAAATGGGTCACAGTTATAGGTTGTAGTTCAGCTACTTGTCTGACCTTTTTTCTTTCTTGACACAACCTACACGTTTTTACATACTTCTCGATCTCCTTCTCAGCATTCTCGCAATAATAACTATCTCTGAATTTACATAACGTTTTTGCCAAACCCAAGTGACCCCCTGACCATGGGTCATCATGCAGTTCCTGTAAGATCTCACATAACAAACCCTTTGGTATAACCACAAGATCCTTCATAACATGTCCACGCTTTACTCTCTTACACAAAACCCCTTCTTTCAAAATATACCCCTTATATATTCCGGTATTGCTCATCCTTACTCGGGATAACCAACGCCTACATGACTCATCCATCCCTTGCTCTTCTTGGACCTTTATTACCTCTAATTTATATACTTCCAAACCATCCTCTTGTTCTTTCTGAGCGTTCTCAGCTGTACTCTCCACACTCAACGGGTTTCTACTTAAAAAATCGGCAACTACATTCTCTCTGCCTGCACAATGCACAATATCGAAATCATATGCTTGTATGCTCAGTGACCATCTTGCCAACCTTCCATTCATATCTTTCCTATCTCTAAGCCAACATAACGCCTTGTGATCGGTTACGACTTGGAACTTCAGTCCCCATAAAAAATGCTTAAAATAATTTAACGCCCATACTAGACCTAAACATTCTTTCTCAGTAGTGGAATATTTCTTTTCTGCCTCACTCAATTTCCTCGACGCATACGATATCGGATGCATCTCTATTTTTCCCTGCATTAAACAACATCCCAGAGCTTCTCCACTAGCATCTATATACAACCTAGTTAAAACATCCTTATCACTAGAATAATGACTTAAAATAGGTGGGTTACACATTCGATCTATGATAATGGAAAACGCGTTTTGATGTTCCGAGGACCAACAAAACTCCGACCCCTTCTTTAGTAATTTTGTTAAGGGTAGACCAATTTTGGCAAAATTATTGATGAACTTACGGTAATAGGAGAATACTCCAAGTACCGATTTTACCTGTTTTGCATTTGTTGGTGCAGGCATTTCTTTTATCGCCTTTAATTTCCTGCAATCTGGTCGAATACCAACCCCCGATATTTCATGCCCTAACACACTTATCTTTCCATACCCAAAACTACATTTATTTGGTTTAAGCGTAAGGTTCGCTTCCTTAAGGCGCATTAACACCTTTTCTAATGCTTCCTTAAATTCTGTGAAAGTTTTCCCCCATATTAATATATTATCAACATAACAGATGGCATTCTTGTATTTAATATCCCCTAACACCTTATCCATTGTACGCTGAAATACTGCTTGACTTGTTTTTAAGCCAAAAGGTAACACGTTAAACTCATACAATCCTGACGGTGTGATAAATGCCGTTTTATGCCTATCAGTTTCCGAAATCATAAGTTGCCAATAGCCAGAATTTAAATCTAAATCGGCGAAATAGTGGGCACCTGAAAGATATATTAAAATGTCCTCTATAATAGGCAATGGATAGCTATCTGTCACCACTTTTTTATTCAACTTACGATAGTCCACACAGAATCTCCATGTGTTATCATTCTTCCGCACCAACACTACTGGGGAAGCATAAGAGCTTTTTGATTCGCGAATGACACCGTTGTTTAACATTTCTCTTACTTGTGCATTGATTATTTCTAGTTGTTTAGGTGAGACACGATATGGCGGGTGGTGTACTGCTACCTGGTCTATCGTTTTTATTTCTATTTCTGTTAGTTTACACCTACCTAATTCTGTGGGCCTAAATGCGAAACATTTCCTATACTTACTAAATAGATTTCGTAACATATTCTTTTGCTTTTTACATAAGTCCGGATTAATGTTAATTTCATTCATTTCGCATTCATTTCTAGAATTTACGTGCGGATATAATTTATCCTCGTTTTTCTCTACATAATTCACGTAATACATGTAATCCGTTTTTAACAAATTATATGATTTATTTACATCAGTGACATTACTATTTATAACGTTTCTATGGTAGCCGTCCATACTGGAACGATCATCATTGTTTCGTAGCAATGAGGTATTAATGAAATCTACATAGCAACGCTGTTTAAGACATATGAAATTCTTTGAAAAGTCTATTACAGCATCATATTTTTTCAGAAAGTCTCGACCTAATATAAGTTTAGTTTTAATATTCTCTATTATTAACATTTCATTCGCAAAAATACTGTTATCTATCATTAAATTTACACACGTCTTTCCTATCACATTTAGTAACGATCCTCCTAGCGATTTTACAAAATGCCTATTGGGTGCATCATCTTTGAATGTTATTTTTAGATGTTCCGCGAGATCATTTGACATGCACGATATATCTGCTCCCGTATCGATTAACGCCGAACACGAATGACCCTTAATTATGACCTGTATAAATGGACTGGACAAACCTTTGCTTTCTGCCGGGAGATCTTCATCTGTTTGGGACGCAGCTCTCATCTCCCGCGTTTCATTCATTGGCGGCGTCCCTGTACGTTTGGGTGTTTCGGTGACATCGGGCTGCGTCTGAAATCATTACGTGTGTTTGAGGCCGTTCTTTCATAATGTCTCGGCCTTAAATTATACCGGGGCGTGTGAAAAACTTCCGATGGCTGTGGATGTTCTGCCTGTGAGCGTATGGGCGTATTGGGCAGGATGTCTGGTTCCTCCCTGAATTTCACCTTCTGTTGTACTCCCATTGGCGGTTGTAAAGGAAGGTTACTCGTTCTCAATTGACCCCCAAAGACCTCGTTGTATTGAATGATTGTGTTTCGTAATTCTTCTCGTGACGAATACACTCTCATCCCCAGTTTTTCTTTTAGCGAGGGTAACATCGTTTTGATGAATTGTTTTACAAAAATTACGTCTGAAATTTCAGCTTTGGCTGCGGTGTCGCTGAGTCTGTAAAAATAGGTTAATAGTTCCTCATCACGGCCTTGCTTAGATACATAAAATCGTTCCACATAATTTATTGAAACAGGGAATTCGTTTTCAATTTTTCTACATAATTCATCGAAATTGGCCGTGTCGGTATATATCATTTTATAAAATGCCAATGCCGGACCGTCGAGATATAGTCCCAGAAGTAACGGTAGGCTCTCCATGTCCCATTTATTTATCGCCGCGACCGTTTTGAAGTCTTTAATAAACTCAGCGAACGCTAAGTTTTGCGTTCCGTTGAAGCGCTTGATGGCCTCCATCTCAACTCTTACCCTCTGACACCAATACTTAGCTCTCCTGGTTTTTCTAGCGTGGTGATTGCGCGTAGCGCCTGAACGTGGGGACTTCCGTAGCCGCTTCACACAGCGACTTCCCACAGCAACTGCACACCGCGACTGCACGGCGCCTCCGCCAATTTGTAACGCCGCCCAGCGTACTACGTCCTGGACGTGTTACTTTGCCGACGATATCCCTTTTTTATTCAGGGAACCTTCTTGGTACTCGCTTTGCTGCTCGAGGTACTAATTAGTAGCAGGACCTTTTGGGATTCTTTTAAGAAATTAGACTTTTCGTATATATCTTCGTTTATTTTCAGAGACGTCTATCTTACGTCAAATCTTAAAAGATCCTCTTATTCTAAAAACAATTTATTTCTTTCTCTACATACTATACAATTCTACATTTGAAAGTCGACAAAATGGCCAGTTCGTATGTAACACCATAAAGGTGTTACAGTACTAACTATATATCAAAATCTATAATGATTAATAAGTAATAATAAACATACAATTTTCTGCTCTTATAAATTAGAGGAGAGGAGCTGCTTATATGCCTTAAATAGCAAGCTAAGTTTAGCATGACTTTTACTTATAAAATAGCGAGCGAAATGAAATATTGTTTATGCTAATAAATAGCAATCGATTATTAATCATTGCTTTTGCCAATAAAATAAAAAGCGAACATTAAGCTTTTGCTAATGAAATATCGAGCGAATATGAAGTACTGCTTCTGCTAATGAATAGCAATCGAATCTTTGCTTTAGAAACATCAATAGCAAGAATATATTTGGCCTGGATTGTGCTATAGGTAAAAAAGTGCTATGAGTATCACAGCTTTTGGAAGATTACGTCTTAATTTAGTGCACTACAGAGCAAGGGTATAATTTTTGATAACGGTTTTTTAAAACGAAGACAATCCCTTCATAGCGTTTTACGAAATTAGGCGTCAGGACGAATACAACCAATGTAATATGTAATGTAATGTGCCAAAATATTTTATTTTATGCATTTTTCCAACAGGGTATATGGGCCTAAAGTGCAAAACAAAGCCAAAATGACGAAAATATTGTTGGATATTAAAAAATTACAAATTCAGTTAAATTTAAAGTGAACACTTTAATATTTTAATGTTAAAGTGAACACTTTAACTTTTTTTTTCACCGGTATTTTAATAGAAACCTAAAATAGTTATTATATTAATTTATTTATATAGATGACTCATTTTAAAAACACTAAATCCTCGCGCGTAATCGTTTGCCGATCAGATTTTGAGCGGTAAATCGAACAGTCAAGACTTAATCTTGCAAAAACTGTAATATCCTTCGAATAATCTGCTCACATTATTACGATATTGCTCTGGAAAACATTGAAAACATGAAGTTTCCGTTGCGAATCGAATACGCGCTCTTAAACACGCTTGGGCCGATTTTGAAATAAAAATGAAATTTAAAAAAATTATTTGCAAGAATGTGGGTGTCACAAGCAATTGAAAATTAATTAAAAATAACCAACATATTCTACCATAATATGGTGTGAAGATTCTGTGGTGGTTTGCTAAGACCCCCGCATCTCGAATGACAGCGTTAAACTGCTGGTCTCGACATGATAATCTATACATATAATAAAATCGTAGGAAAGTCAAAACTGTACATTGAATATTTTTTAAAAGAATACTTGGGGCGTGATCTACAATCGATATCGAAGCCAAAATAAAGTTTTTAATTTTTGTTTGTTTGTCTGTATGTATGTCCGGGGTAAACTCAAAAAGTACTGCATGGATATACTTCAAATTTTGCATGAATATTACTAACAGGTCGGGTCAACATATAGGCTACATATTACGCTATCACCTACGGGGGAGGAGCTGTGCGGAGTAAACGAAGTCCGCGCGGACGAAGTCGTGGACAACAGCTAGTGTTAAATATATAACATTATTTTGGTCTCGGTAATCGCAATAAACAAGCGATTGTCGTTATTATCCGCGGGGTTATAAAGTATCTCGCAATGCGCAATTATCGTAATTGTTTAGTTATTGCAAGACACACACAGCGAATCATTCTTTTGAAGTCTTACATACGTGTGACAAGGGTTTAATGTTAAATATATCAGAGCAGTTAAAAGAACACAAAAAATTTTCAAATTCACCCTTGTTACAAAAAACTTTTGGACTGGCCACACATATAAAAAGCGTTACAAACGCCGGCGCCAATCAGTATTACACTCGCATAGAGTAAGGTAGTGTTCGTTTCTCCTGTAGATGCTTCGGTTTCGAGGTGAAACGTGAATTGAGTACATAAATTGTGTGATTTTGTGCTTGGTGCTGACGTGGGTGTAAACAACTGTGATGGATATGGGTGGATAATAGAACAGTTCGCGGATAATAGCAAATTTATTAAATTTCACCTTTTTAAATTTCACCTTTTTAATAATGGATTTCCGCAAAGTATCGCCTAAATAAATAAAACAATTTAATATGATCTACATATACATAATATGTTTGTGATTTTTCTATTTATGTGAAAAGGTGAAGATTATGATTTATGAGCCTTTAAAGTTACGTCGGATTTATTTAATTTGATTTTAGTAATATATCCATCTTATTATTACGGCAAGTGTACTCTGAAAGTTTTAAAGCTTCACTTGAATGTGACACGAAAACGTTTCAGACGCTTATTGCTACGACGGTCTTATTACTCTGTAGCCGCTACGAGTGTAGCATTACTACTCGTAGCCGTAACTAGTGCTACATAATCCACGTTTATGCTAAGTTTTGGCAGTTTCTCTACGTGTTTTCTCAGAAATTTTATTAGCCGAAATATTCCACAATAGTTAATACTATTTATGTTTTAATACAATAATTTCTTTCTTTTTCGAGTTTATTAAATGAATATCGTTGGTAAAGATTACAACGAGTTTAAAATATAATAGTTCGTTTTTTATTTAATAATTATTCACATAACTCCCTGAAGCGTGAAATTAAAAATAGTATCTTCACGCCCATATCCCCGAAGGAGTAGGCAGAGGTACAAAAAATCCACCCACGATTAGCCGAAGATACTTGGTCCCACAAATGTGATAGGTGGTAAGGCTATTGCGAACCGGGCACTTTATATCCCGGGCAACTGTGTTTTTCAGAAAACTGAAAAAACACTTTTTTATGTGCCCTATAAAAATATATATCAAAAATAAATGTCTTTTTAAAGTGTAATGTTTTAAAAATTGTACATGTGTACATAACTAAGCGACAAGTAACTAAAAAGTACCTTCCGGTTATTTATTAAAAATTGATCATCTAAGCTGTGACTTTTATCTTCCTCTTTCTCTTCGAAGCTTTAGCTCCTTCTTTTTAACCACATATATAACAAAAAGTTACTTCTATGATCGCACCCTTGCTAATCGGTTGGATTCTTTGGCTTTGCAAAGATATATCAACATTATAAAATCTATACGTCGACTTATCGAATTTACCATGAACAGTGTTATGAATCGGTTAGATTATTTTCACTGCCTATCTAATATTTTACCATTGGATATTACGCCCAAAACTGAAATTCGATCTTAACTTCACCACTAACGAAACGTAAAACAGTTGTTAGATTTAAAGCTTGGTTGACGAACCCAATAGTTGTTAATATACGGTGTGTAAAGAAAACCCTGTCCGGTCCGAAAGAGGCGTATAGGTTGGTTAAAGCATTAATGAAAAAATATTAAAATGACTTTACTTTTGAAAATAAAAAGATATAGTTTTTTTAATATTCGTATTTTTATTTATATTTTTCTAGAGTTAAGCAAATATTTAAAAAATGACAACACCTTGTCGCTGTTTGTTTCATTGTTTCGCTTTGACGGCTTTCACACAAACGCCGCGCGAAGGCGCGGTGTTTGTTTTTCGGCTTTTTACAAAAGAACTTTAAACGCGCCGCGTGTCATTCGGTAGCATCCGACTTGCGCGGCATTCTTTGATAATAGAATTGACTTCTTTGTAGCTGTTGTCATATTTAATGTATGAAAATACCATTTAATATTACTTTTTTTATGGGAAAACTAATTAATTAATATCCATAAAACAATTACTCATATGTAACCGTACCGTACCAAATACCACCTTTAATTATCCGATAGGGTTTTCTTTACACACCGTATATTTAGTTTAGTGAGTAATACTATGTTTGTAGTTTCTCCCTTTGACGTGCCGCATCCTAAAACTGATTGCAAAACATCAGAGGCATGTAAAAACATATACAAATTGAGATATATTTTTTTAATAAACAACGTTACGGTTTCAATATTTTATATTGTATATATTGGTTATATATAAATATTCACGGAACAAATTACACTTACTGATCTAACCCGTCAACCCGTCAATGATATTAATACATAGAAATACATATATAAATACTAGAGTATATTTAATAAACACCAAACCAGGAAATACAAACATTTATGCTTATCACATAAATGCTTGTCCCCGTCGGGGCTCGAACCCGAGCCCCGTCGATTGTGTAGTATTATGCCGTAACATAACTATATATAAAGGTAAACATTTGGCTTTTGCCAAATTGATATGAAATGCAAATACAAAACGAAACCAGTGTATCGCTGGCGAAATAGCAAAGCACTTCGTATTGAGTTACTGACGCTGCGTTTCGTGCTGCGCGCAGAATAAAGCGAATGAAAAGTCCTTATTAAAATTGCAATTTATGGGACTTTATATCTCGACTTCCGTTATCATCATATATGATATTGATCGTAGCACTATTGTGATATTTGCCATCATTTCAAATATATTTGCGAGACCGAGGAAAATCCACAGGCACCCGTTTCTCGGCTCTATGTTCGCTTGTTACAGCAATTAATGTTTGTTATTGCATTTTTCCCTAAAGTCCCAATCCCAAAAATATTTAGTTTTCATGATGTCATAGTTCGTTCGTATTTCGTGATATCATAATATCATGGTATCAATTTTATTCAATTTGTATATTTTCGACATGAGTAGAGTCGAAAATATACAAACCTGTACAAATCTGTACTTACAAAATCGTAATGTACATTTGAAGTGTGGCCCTCCTCTTTTTCTCGTTATTGTCTAGTTTATCTATTACTCATGGACAAATAGCATTTGCTTTCGGTAAATCTCAGAACTGCAAATTTATTGGCTTAAGAATTAGTCAAACACGTATACAATATAAGCCTTAAATCTTCGGTCGGTAACGTTTAATTTATAACACATAAATAAAATAATACCGGTCTTTCAGTTTTGCCAATATCTTGGAAGATATGCGTCTAATCGACTTGAAGTATTACTAATAGAAACTGCATTTGACGTAGTTTTTTAAGTACTAAAATATTTTTGAAGGTCCAAAAATGAATCGTTAAAAAAATCTATGATCTGAAGGTATATAAAAATACTTTCCAAAATTTTTCATCAACGATAACTCCCGAACGAATTAACCGATTTTGATGCAATTTATGCATAGGCCGCAGTTTTTTGATAATTTCGGTAATTTTGGATTGATGGAATTTCGGTAATTTTTTTGGTTGTGTTTGTAATTGTAAGGAGAAGGTTCTTATAAAAGAAAATATTAAGAAAATTGCGCGAAAAATTAGAAAATTTAAGAATACTTAACCACCATATAAAGTTTAATGCCATTTTGGCTGCGTGGAAGGACAATCCCGTAGACTTATATAAATTACGTGTCACGTTGTTTATCCGCTATGGATTCCTAATATGTAAGGCAAAACAACGTTTGCCGGTTCAGCTAGTTATTTATATTTAGACCTTAAGCCCATTGGTCGTGTGGTTAGCAACGGATTCGGGTTCGATTCCCAATAGGGATAAAAATTGTGATTATCATGTTTGTGTTATTAGGTTTTGGTGGTTTCACTACATAGTATAAACCAAATTCGCTTTCTCTGTCTATCCCTATGTATGCTTAAATCTTTAAAACTGCGCAACGGATTTTGATGCGGTTTTTTTAATAGATAGATTGATTCTTGAGGAAGGTTTTAGTATATAAACTTTTCCGATATTCCTACGGGAACAAAAGCTACGCGGGTAAAATGCGGGCAGGTCGCTAGTTTAAATATATCTCAGAATTTATAAATGTCTATTTCTATTCATTTTCACCGTTGACTAATAACTATGTAACAACCATTTAATTCGCTTACTTTGAGGCTAGATCATTCTCATAATATTTTTCTAATTTTTCTATGTCTTTTTTAAAACTATTTTTTATATATTAAAGGGGGCAAACGGACAGGAGGAGGACCACACTATCCGAAGACTTGCAGTTGCGCTATCGATTCGAGATTTTTCGAAGATAGAAAATATTCTCGTCTTGTCAAAATGAATCTGTTCACAAAAATTTAGTTTGTTATTAATAAAAAAAAAAGCTTGTTACTAGGACCACGGTCGGTTAGACCCGAGGATGCAACTCAATTATTTTAGTGCAGGAGGGTCCTGAGTTCCCATTTCTGGTTAAATTAATTTTTGTACGAATTTAGGTTCTTAGTATATATTGTTGGGTAATCCCTGACCCCAACTTGCGAAGATAGGACGTGACGATACTTCAACTCAACCCTAAACATACTGTTTATATTATTTTTGATATTTCTTATGGCACAAAATTAAAAAAATGTCTGCAAAAATTTATTTTATATATATTTACTGGCTCTTGCCGGCGACTTCGTCTGTGCGTACTTTGTTAACTCCTCTCCTACTGTACGTAGCGTGATGGTATATAGCGTTTAGCTTCTCTCGATAATTGGACTATCTAACACTTTAAGTTTTTTTAAATCGGAACAGTAGTTCCTGAGATTAGCGCATCCAATTAAACAAAAAACACATCAGCTTTATAATGTTAGTATAGATATATACTATATTTTTAATGACTTTCAATATTTTTAAGACGCAGTTCATAACTATTTAATATTGAATCTATGCGACACTACAGCCATGGAATTGATTTATAAGATTGACGTTTTTTATGGAAATGCGGTCGTGATTTCTAGTATGGAAAAATTTCGGGATTAAGGCAAGGAGTAACCCTCGACGGCGCCATATTTACATTAGAGGAACCGATAGGTTAACCACTCTGACCTTATTCTCGGGACACTTGTGACCTCAATCCACACAGGCCAATGTAAATGCCATCATTTCGCTATACTCTACAACTAAACGTATATATATATATATATATATATATATATATATATATATATATATATATATATATATATATATATATATATATATATAAGTAAGGTAGACGTACTCGTATGACATGACATGTATAACAAAACCTACGAGTACATTTACTTGTTTATCTACTCCATTAATGTGATAGGTGGCAAACCTATCGACCCGGCTTAGCCTCGTATTGGTCCGGGCTTCGTGTGAAGAATAGACCACTTGCCGTCCTGTCAAGCAGTTCGTTAGAGTCGAACTATTGGCTTCGCGGGTCACTACCATCGTGGCCACTAGGAGGTTCTATTGAGATCGTGATCGACAATCTTAGTGAGATCTTGTAACTAAGAAACGCTTAGAAACTAGAAGAACTGAGTGTCCGTTTGTCAAAAAAATCTTTAAATTGCGGTAATGAACGACACTCAGGAATTGGGTAAGTCTAAATTTTGATTAAGATCGTATACTCGAATGTAGTAAAAATCCTTGATTATTTTTTTAAAAAACTAAGAGCTGGTTGGTAAAGAAACTTCTTAAACCGCTACTTAAAACAGAAAAAGGAACCACACTGAGAAGTTGTAATCATCTATTCTAATAAAATTTTATATTTGTTAACTCAACGCAATAGCCCCAAGCTCATTCGATGAAAAGTATGTATTTATGAGAAATAATAACTTTGAGATCCTTGTGCAGGAATTTTATTAAATGTTTCTGCGCCAGATTATTTTTTTCCTCCTTTATTGATGACGAAAAAGGGAAAGGCTTTTTTAATTTCAGTTTTTTTTTTTGGATATAGTGAATGTTTGGTCTTGTACAAAATTTCGTGAATATCTAATCATATAGAGTGCTGTTTTATTTTTACGTTTAAATTATATCATTTAAGAATATACCACGTTATCTAAACCCATGGTTCGCCCAGTCGCCGTCCTCGTAACTTCATCAATATTTCATCGGGGAGCCAATAACCTGCTCCAATATGCGTCTGTTTTCTTTCGGCCTTATCCCACTTGGAAATGATAAAACCGTAATGTCTAAGTTGGGTACTGTCTACACTAACAACTACTTTATGGGCATTGACGACTTTTAGGTCCACATGCTTATTAAACTGTGATAGAGATTATTAGAATACGCGTAGGGAGTAATGTCAAATTTATAATTCCATGCTGTTACTGTTTGTTCGGATATCCTAAATACATTTTCTTAGCTTAGTCAGTTAGAAAATAGCCTATGCTACTTCTAGGTAGTGCCAGGGTCTACATATTTCGCTGCAATAGTTCATGAACTATTTCATTTATAACAGTAAACATGCAATAGTACAAATCTCGCAGTTGGACTAGCATACCGAGCAGTTAGTTTTTTGTGATGTAGTTTAAAATTACGGTTTTCAGATTTTATTCTTTACACGTGTTGTAAGATTTTGTTTCTTGCCAAATTTCATAATTCTAGGTCAACGGGAAGTACACCATGGGTTTTTAATCCCTTTTCAAATCGCAAAAAAATGAAACATAAATTGTCATATCTTTTGTTCGCATTGACTAAAAGAAATTTGGTTTTTCCACAGCTGAGAGTGACCGTAGACCCGAGTATTTGATATGAATTTCAACTTGATACCTCTACGCGTTCCAGAGAAAAAAGGTGACAGACGGACAACGAAGTAATCTATCAAGGGTCCCATTTTTCCTTTTCATGTACGAAACCCTAACTAGGCATATTAATCCATGTAAATACCACGATTGTACTAGGATCAGTTATACCTGGGATAAACAAATAAATAAGGAAATTAATATAATTTCCTTATTTATTTTAACTATTTCTAACCTAGTTATAACTATTTCTTTGTTATAATTAAACTACAAAACGACAACGTTGCAATTTATAGATAAAGTCTCTACTTTTTCTCTAAATTGGTTTATAATTACACTAGCTGTTGCCCGCGACTTCGTTCACGCGGACTTCGTTTACTCTGCACAGCTCCTCCCCCGCAGGTGATAGCGTGATAATATGTAGCCTATATGTTGACCCGACCTGTTAGTAATATTCATGCAAAATTTTAAGTAAATCCATGTAGTACCTTTTGAGTTTACCCCGGACATACATTGACTTTCCTACGATTTTATTATATGTATAGAAAATTTGCGTAAATTTGAAATTCCAAGAGAAAAGGTTCTATTGACTGGGAAAAAATGTTTTATACAAATATAATGGTATTTGTTTGTGATAACTACATTTAAAAAACAATTATTATTAAGTAAAAAGGTGAAATCAATTAAATTTGCCATTATCCGCGAACTATTCTATGTATCCTCCGTGATGGTACCGAAAAGAAAGACGTCGGTTTAATAAATGTATAAGACTCACCGATGGTCCGGACTTAAAGAAGACCCCAGCGGCACAATTATCCACCCACAACCACCACACTTACACCCACGTCCCACGCCGGCACGAAGCACAAAAGCACACAATTTATGTACGCACTCAACGCGAGTTTCACTTCGAAACCGAAGCATCTTCTAGAGAAACGGACACTACCTTACTCTACGCGAGTGTAAGTAATAATGTGGGTGGATAATTGTGTAGTGACCTTGCCTATTCCTGCCGCAATAGCGCCAGTGCTTATCGCTGTCGTGTTCCGGTTTGGAGGGTAAGGTAGCTGGTAAACTTAAAGAGTAGTTAAAAAGGCAGAACACCGTTTGCCGGGTCAGCTAGTCATATTTAAAATAAAATCATATTTATTGTATGCATACTTAAATATTTATTTTATGTATTAGGTATTTATTTTTAAAGTTAACATATTATTTCCAAATACTTACTTTTTTTTAAATATTCAAGTTTCTACCTGTTTCTTAAGATCGAGTAAAAATTGTTAAAAATTACGTATGGGAGCCTTTTAATATTTACTTTATTTTTATTAGATTATTAATTATGAAAGGTAATTAATATACAACTAAATATTCTGTGAAAATTTTAAGCGTCCACCTGTCAACGTTATTAATATTGAGCAAAAAAAAAAACGAACAAAACACGATTATTAAAATATACTCCTTAGTATTTTCATTTTTTTTATTTTTAGTATTTGTTGTTATAGCGGCAACGGAAATACAAAATTTGTGAAAATTTTAGCTTTCTAGCAATCACGGTTTATGAGACTAACAGACAGACGGACAGCAGACAGCGGAGGCTTAGTAATAGGGTCCCGTTTTACCTTTTAGGTACGGAACCCTAAAAATGGATGAATTCTCGTGAAGCGAAAAATCTTTAGACATTCGCTTTTGCCTACACCGCAAGAGAATTAATATGATGATACTTTTTTAAATATATTCTAGTATTTACATATGTATTTATATGTATTAGTTTCGTTGACTTGCACCCATATCATAGCAAATGTTTTGCTTATTTTGGGATAAGATTAGATTGCCCTGTTGGTCGAGTGGTTAACGAACATGACTACGAAATCAATGGGGCTCTGGTTCAATTCTCAACAGAGAAGGGCATTTATGTGATGAGCGTAGATGTTTGTTTATACATAAATGTGGGTTTATGTTTTTATTGAATATATTACAGCATTTCTATTATATGTATATATAATATGTATTTCTACGTATTAGTATCGCTGACTTACATGTATATCACAAGTAAATAATTTGCTTTTTTTATACATCATTAGATCGCAAACAAAAAAGGGCTAATACTGATGGAAAGAGAAACCATCTCCTATAGACACCAAAGTGCGTTACTACTTGTATTCACGATGGTAGTAACACGTATAGCCAGACGTATATCAAGGGAACCCGGAGCAACACGGTGGGTGCTTACTTTGAAGTTGGATTCGGATTATTTGCCTAACGATATTATTATCATTACTAGCTGTTGCCAGCGACTTCGTCCGCGCGGAGTTCGTTTACTCCGCACTGCTCCTCTCCCGTGAATGTGAAGTGATAGCGTGATAATATGTAGCCTATATGTTGACCCGACCTATTAGTAATATTCATACAAAATTTGGAGTACATCCATGCAGTACTTTTTGAGTTTACCCCGGACATACATACAGACAAACAGACAAAAATTCTAAAAACTATATTTTTAGCTTCTATATCGATTGTAGATCACGCTTAAAGTATTCTTATAAAAAAATATTCAATGTACAGTTTTGACTTTCCTACAATTTTATTATATGTATAGATTATCGTGCAATGTGTCTAGCGATATTCGTCCAGTAGATCTGTTGAATTTGAGTTTCAATTATGTTTTTTTTAGAATATTTCATTGTACATAACAATATATCTTTATTTGTTTACGGCCGAGACACATCTAAACCCCAGTTAGCGAATGGAATTACTTCAGGCTAATTGATCCCTAGCCGCAAGATTCTAATTAATTCAGCTCGCTAATAAGCGTCTTGTTAGTTTACTGAACTATTCCATGTTGAATATATTACAATACAGCGATGTAATGTTACGACGCAGTACACAGCATGCAGCATGAATATTACTAACAGGTCGAGTCAATATATAGGCTACATATTATCACGCTATCACCTACGAGGGAGGAGCAGTGCGGAGTAAACGAAGTCCGCGCGGACGAAGTCGCAGGCAACAGCTAGTACATATAATAAAATCGTAGGAAAGTCATTGTATGTCCGGGGTAAACTCAAAAAGTACTGCATGGATTTATTTCGAATTTTGCATGAATATTATTAACAGGTCGGGTAAACATATAGGCTACATATTATCACGTTATCACCTACGGGGGAGGAGCTGTGCGGAGTAAACGCAGTCCGCGCGGATGAAGTCGCGGGCAACAGCTAGTTTATAATATAATAAAGATTTTATGATATAATAATAATACATTTGAGATTTCATTACAGGCAATCATGCTGTATTACAGCTGTATTATATCTGGAGGCAACACTTCTAATACCTACTTGAAACACAACTTTAAATACTGCTGTCATCTTCTGAGGTCTTACCCTCTCTTTCTAACACTGATGTATAAAAAGAGATGAAGAGACCTCATAGACAAAGATATAATGTAAATATGTGTTTCAAGTGATTAATACGAGTGTTAGCTCGTATTAATCACTTAGCTAGGTGAACAATAAATTACAATATCTTTTTATTGTTAGTATTCAAAGAATTGGAGTTCTCAATACTAACATTTATTTTGCGTAGCTAGTATTATTAAAAACGTTTTAGTGTTAAATAATTAAACCTTTGGGGTAGTCCGACCATTGTTGTAAAAGTCGAACAACTAACATAGCTTGTTCCTAATGCCGGCCGAACACGCTAGGAGGTACCGGACTGATTTGTCTTAACAGTTCAACTGTACAAATAAACTTGAGCTAAGAAGAGAACAAAACGTTCTCAGTTGTGTGACGTAAACAATACGTTTCGTGTTTATGAGTTTTATAAAAACGTTAAACTCATAAACACGATTAGCAGGTAACAAACAGACAGACAACAGACAATAGTTTTTAATTATTTTTTTTACACGTAATGTACAAATATTTGCATGCACGTTTTTACAGTAAAATAATCCGAGGATATTAGTAAAGCTCGTTAACTATACGTTGTAATTTCGTAACACTGACATATCCATTTCAATTTTCAAGATATTAAAAAGGAAGTATTTGGTAAAAAGTAGTAGCACGAGTCGCAGTCCAGGCAGATTTGCCATAATTTTTCCACACTGATAACTCTGTTATACACACACAAACACACGCACAAACACACACACACACATTTAACCATTGCACTTCAGTCTCCGTCTCCGTCCTCTAAACTTCCTCTCCTCTGGTACTGATTTTGCCCCGATTTTCGACAATCGAGTTTTCACCAGATCTTTACGTTTTGAGGTCGAACTTAGAAATTTTTTAAACAATCATTTTTTGGTATTAAAATAAATTTGGTATATTTTTAGTACTAAAATAATATTACTTAATATTTTTGAAACAACTTTCAGACTAATACACCGATTGACCTAAAATCTTATTAGCTTTTCTCCTTAAAATACTGCGTCAAATACCATCAATTGGATCAAAATCGGTCAATTTTTTTGGGATTTATCAATTACGAAAGTTTTGGAATAAAATGTTTTTTACATTGCTTCGAAATTTTTCAACCTATCGATTATTTAGCTAAAGCAATATTTTAGATTCCAAAAATTTGGTTGAATGGCATTTAAAAGATCAAAATCGGTCGTTTCCAAAATATACAGCTTTTCAAAAATTGATATACTGGCATTTTTTAAAAAATAGATGTTTGGACTAAAAAAATCTATGCATTTTAGTTCTTATGAGCTTAAAATAGCGTGTTAAAATATAGCTTAAGTTAGCGGGAAGTATCAGGGATGGCCTGCAGGGTCTGATTATGCATTTTTTCTCCCGTGTTGGTCATCCTCTTCGAAGAACAGACCATTCTGCCAGGCAGTTCGTAAAAGGCGAACGAATGACTATACGTGTCACTACCATCGTTACTACTAGGTGGCAGATTTACACAACGTCTCGCCCAGGTTTATGATAGGTATCACCGTGTTAGCTATTCCTGCCGCAATACTTTGCCAGTGTCGAGGATAAGTTAGCAGGTTAGAATTATGTATGTGGTATTTCCATTCCGCCACGAGGATAGCAACGGACCATTAACGTCTTTGGTGTCTGTAGACGATGATTTGCTTAGCAACGCACCATTAACGCCTTTGGTGTCTGTAGATGATTTGCTAGGTATTACTTTTTTTCAACTAATAAATAATTATGAATTTAATTGTTTCAGGTAAGCTTTGCAAGATTTATACATATCAAGCATGCCACATAAATTTCCATAGTAAGTACATTTAGTATAAGAAAAATATTTTTATGCTATGGAATTTCGCTTAGAATATTTTTCGGTCAGCGCCATCTCTTAGAAATCTTTAAAACTACGATTAGTTTGATGTTGTTGCTGACCAAGAAACGAAGCTTACAGCTGATTCTATTATACCATAATAGAGGGCGCTGTTAAGAATTCAAAATATTTTTGAAAGCGATATAGTTCCTGCATCCAGGATTGGATGTACGATAAGTATTAATGTTTTTAAGACTGCTTTTATTAATTAACTTTGTGTTGCCCAACTTACATTTGTTATGGCTTTACCATTATTTATTGACACATAAGTGTTATTTACACTGCAATAACCATGGAAAACATGAATACTTATAGACACGCCATTGGGAAGGAAAGGAAGCGTATAAGAGCAAACGCTCCTATCAATGTCAAAAGTGCATACATTTATAGATATTTTCCGCCGTGTTGGTCCCGGCCTCCTTTGTAGAATAGGCCAACTGCCGTTCTGCCAGGCAGGTCGTAAAAGGCGACCGATTGGCTATCGAGTCACTACCATCGTGGCTACTAGGTGGTAGAGTTCTGCATTGTCTCGCCCGGGTCTGGTACCACCGCCTTACCTATTCCTGCGGCAATAGCGTCAGTGCTTGTCGCTGTCGTGTTCCGGTTTGGAGGGTAAGGTAGTCGGTAAACTTATGCATGTGGCATTTAGACCTCGCCACAAGATAGCAACGCACCATTAACATCTTTGGTGTCTATAGGCGATGGTTGACTCTTTCCATCGGGAGACCCATCTGCTTGTTTGCTATCTTATGATATAAAAAAAAAAATATCGTGAAAAAATAGAAATAAACAATGTTGTACTGTATAGTGCCGAATGAGATGACAAGGTTTGAAAATTACCCTTGAAATGATTTTATTTCATCGGTAAGCAGTAAAATTCTGTATTTCTGTTTGTGTGTTGTGTTCTTATGAAATTAAGTAAATTTTATTCAAATAAATTTTACGATGTAGACTTACTTCTGCTTCCCTGCCAGGCCGTACACAATAGGCCAAACATTTGTATCCCTGTTGCAAACATCTCATAGAAACCATAAGAAAATCCTGGAAATATAGTATATAGTAGCTTTATTCCTTTATAAAATCATACCATATACAAATTTCAAATTGATAATTTTATGGATTGTATTAAACGAAAAAAATTAATTCATAAGAATCTATGAGTTTCAATGTAGCTTAATGCTAATTCATGTTCAATGAACAACCAAATTGTTCATTGAACATGATACATATAACTCGTGAATATTAAGCGGTAACCATTATTACACTTGATACGTGGCAAAAGACTTCTATCATGTACTAATATTAAACTCTCTCTCTTCGGCACGGTAGAGTCGAAATAACGTTTTTTTTAACCCTGGCTTTCCTGGCACGCAAAATTAATATTTTACGAGATTTTATACCTAGTTTTATGTGTAATATAAATATCAGCGAAGTCAATATAGTGATTTCGTTGTAAAATATGATAAATGTCGCTCTATTTTCGTATGTGTTTCTCCAAAAAAGTACCTCCTCTACTTAAGAGATAAATACATAATTTTTTGGGGAAATATCTGAATAGTCTAGTATTTCTCATAACTTCTTATGAGTTCATTTTCTTGCAATTTTTCTCATAGAATCTTATAAGACTAACCTTTAATATTGATGAATTTACTAATTCCCATTTAGTAAATAATATTTTAAATTATGGAATCCACACTTATA
Source organism: Apodemia mormo (assembly GCA_036924255.1). Classification (NCBI taxonomy): domain Eukaryota; kingdom Metazoa; phylum Arthropoda; class Insecta; order Lepidoptera; family Riodinidae; genus Apodemia; species Apodemia mormo. Next base: position 1,109,315 of record JAUPFN010000022.1, read on the forward strand.
TTATAAAATGTGTGTTTGTTTGTCCGTCTTTCACGGCAAAACGGAGCGACAAATTGACGTGATTTTTTTAAGTGGAGATAGTTAAAGAGATGGATAGTGACATAGGCTATTATTTGTTTCTTTTTAACCCCCCACTTCCCCAAAATGGGCAAAAGCTAGTTTCTTATAGAATTGCATAAAAAACAAATATTTTTATTAGAAAATCAGTAGACAGACTAAGCATAAAATCATCATACGCGTAGAAATGAATCATAAAATCGTATAAAATATTTTTGGTTTTCTATAATATTTTATGAAGCCTTTTCAGCAGGGTAACTACTAGGTCGTCGTTTTGCAACGTCTCATCCGGGTTTATTGTTGGTATACATCAAAGGTTTCCTAACTTCTTTTTCTCATAGACCACTTTCAAAATATTGATTTTATAATATAAACACTTGTACTGTTTCACAAATGTAATTTAAATTTTATTTATTACACAATCACTTTTAAATTTACAGCCAACCGGTTTCGCCTATCATCAGGGCTTTCACATTAACTTTTTACATTATACTATTTTAAAACTTAAATATTTTACATACACAAAGACTTTAATAAGTACAACTAAAATGCGAGTACATAAGGTAGATGAACAATAATTAGCAAAGAACAAGAAATGAAGGTACTTAGCAAGAGCAAGCTTAGCAATAAACAAAATTTAAATTACATTTGTGAAACAGTACAAGTGTTTATATTATAAAATCAGTATGATGCAGTTTCACCAGATGCTGACGATGGAAAGTATAAATTACACTTTTATAATTTTGCTGGTTCCGGTGGGCCCAGGAGGTAAATCTAATTTTATTTATTTTTTTATATTTTTATATCATAAGATAGCAAACAAGCAGATGGGTCTCTCGATGGAAAGAGTCAACCATCGCCTATAGACACCAAAGATGTTAATGGTGCATTGCTATCTTGTGGCGAGGTCTAATGCCACGTACATAAGTTTATCAGCTACCTTACCCTCCAAACCGGACAACGATAGCGACAAGCACTGACGCTATTGCGCAAGGAATAAGTAAGGCGGTGGTACCAGACCCGGGCGAGACAATGCAGAACTCTACCACCTAGTAGCCACGATGGTAGTGACTCGATAGCCAATCGGTCGCCTTTTACGAGCTGCCCGGCAGAAGGGCAGTTGGCCTATTCTTCAAAGGAGGCCGGGACCAACACGGCGAAAACGGCGAACACGGCGAATTTCTACCATACAGAAAAACATAGACCCCGTCGAGTCTCCCGTGGACCCCTGGGGTCCACCTGGACCACTGTGGGAATCAGTGGTATACATTATTGCGCCAATTTTTCCTAACTTGACATTCGATAATTTCTGTCCATGCTACACAAAAATCGTCACCATTTTTAGAAATGTACAATTTTTAACAGGAAAAATAAAAAGGTCAAAATGCTAATTGCTTGTAGTAGATGCTACCGTACCTACCTTAATTTGTATTATGTAAATGTGTAATCCCGCGGGATTCCCTATTTTTCCGGGATAAAAAGTAGCCTATGTGCTATTCCAGGTCATCCTACCTGTGTCCTAAATTTCATTTAAATCTGTTCAGTAGATTTGCGTGATTGAGTATTTATTTATTCATTTATTCGTACATTGCTTGGAACATGATATAATATAAAGATGTTAATATATATTTGTAGTACAATGTTCCGCCATTTCTCATAATAATTTCTACTTTGCAATAGCCTCTGAGGAAAACATCACAAATTTTAATTAATTACTTAATATAACAATTTATTACTAAGAACTACCATTAACTAATATTTACTATTATTATTATTCTCTTAAATTTATTTATATATTTGATAGTCAATTATTTATTTAAAAAAAAGAGTTATTCGTGAATTATTAAATTATTATGATAAACATCACATTGTACATTGCATAACTTTCAAAAAATTATATCTAAGCAACAAACATCAATCCATCCAAACATCTAAACTTTCGCATTTATAATATTAACTAGCGACCTGCCCGCGGTTTCACCCGCGTAGCTTTTGTTCCCGTGGGAGTATCGGAAAAGGTTATATACTAAAACCTTCCTCAAGAATCTATCTATTAAAAAAACCGCGTCAAAATCCGTTGCGTAGTTTTAAGATTTAAGCATACATAGGGTCAGACAGAGAAAGCGACTTTGTTTTATACTATGTAGTTATATTAATAAAGAATATAGATAACGGGGCATAGTCAGACAAACAGACAAAAAAGATTACATTATAGATTGATTGTTAGCGAGTCTTAAAATGAACAGTCAACAAACATGCGCTACAGATTTATATAGTAGTGTAGATATTCGAGGCAAAATTGTTTGTGCTATAAAAAAGTATCATCACGCCCGATTCTCTTGCAGGATAGGCAGAGTAAACTGAACATCTATAGACTTTCCAGTTCACCACGATTCACCTGTTTGCCGATTGGCGTGATGAGTTGTGATCCTTACGCCGCATTTTTATCGATCTGATATCAATTATCGACTATTTCTAGCGATAACCGCAATCGTGTTATAACAGTACGATGTATGTTTCCTATTATATCCTATGTATGTCTAGAAACGTAGGATAATCGTTTTTGGAACGAAGTTCCTTATCGCGCGTTGTGAAAGGGGGCTAGACGGAAAAAATTCTTACGAAAAGTTGTCACGACACTTTTTGCTATAGTAAAGTATTGTAAGCTATGCGGCGTGCGGATGTTTCTCTCTCTCTCTCTCTCTCTCTCTCTCTCTCTCTCTCTCTCTTATAGAAAGCAAGCCAGATATTTTCATTTCTATTTCGCATTGAACAGTGTGGTGTCGCGACGATTATTTTTGTTGAGTGTATACAGGTTTTTTGTAAATAATAATAAAAGGAACTTCGTTCCATCCGGGTGTCCCTTGACACCTCTCAAGCTTTTTTTTTTAATTTTTTGATTCTGATTATCTATCCCAATTTCACGCATTTCGAATGTTAAATTCACTTGGTTTTAAACGAGAATGGTCACTGTATTGCGGAATGTAGTATTAGTACGCTTCATGTTGATTTGCCGAATATTCTGTTCATCGTACCACGCCGACATTTCGACAAGCCCGTATTGAATATTTGCCGCTATGGACGGATATCAGATACTACTAAAGCGTTAATTATTCACTGCGGCTGATTAGAATATTTGATACGATTAGGGACATTGCACATATATAAGTAATAACTGTGCCGTGGTGATAATTAAGTGCATATAATTTATGTAATAAGTACATATTACAAAAATGATCAAAATTTAGCATATTGTTACGAGCTTAGAGTTCGTATTGTCCAGTAAAATACATTTGTTGTATTTACAATACAAATGATTGTGGTGTATTGTATTTTTTTTTCAGTAATTGAGCCATTCCGAAAAAAAAATACAGTACACCACAATACACACTGATAAACACTAATAATACCATCACTATATTCCACTAGAACTAACTGATTAAACCGAATCTCTAAACTAAAACACTTTCCAAATAGCTGTATCACTTTTCACTGTATATTTCACTTAATTTATCGATTCACACTGATCGTCCGAACTATCGCTTCCGGATCGCTTTATCAAACTGACTCGCTATTCGCCAACACGTCCTTATTTATACACAAGGTAAAGTTCAACCATGTTCTCGAAAGTTCCGAAAATTACTCGTAAACACCTTAGATGTAAAACCCTTATGCCCTATGCGAGAAGGTCTATTATGTCATTGGATAACGGCAGCTGTTGTTTATCGATAAAAGCAGCTAACTCTTTCTTTTATTTCTATATATTTCCAGTGTTCTCACTCTTTACTTTTCTAGATTATTCGCAACAATATTATGCCGTTCAGATTGTATGTGTAATTTTATAACAAACTTCTAAGAATAAAAAACTTACTGGAACAGGGTTCTTACTTAAACTTACTGGAACAGAGTTCAAAGTTAAGCAGGTACCGGATTGTCAAATAAGACTTTTTTATATCATAGGATAACAAGCAAGCAGATGGCTCTCTTGAAACCATCGTCTATAGCCACCAAAGATGATAATGGTGCGTTGCTATCCATGTAGCGGGTTGGTAATTTCACATGCACAAGTTACTTGCTACCCCTCCAAACCGGAACACGACAGTGAAAAGCACTGACGCTATTGCGGCAAGAATAGGTAAAAAAAGCGGTTGTATCAGACCCGGGCGAGCCGTTATAGAACCTACATAGTAGTTACGATGGTAATGACAATTGATCCATTACAAAATCATCTCTTTTCCTTAAAAAACTGCCTTCAATGCCGCAAATTACATTTAAATCGGTTTATCCGTTCTGGGGTCATATTCGACGATGCATTTTGAAAAAGAGTTTTTTCGACATAACTTTCAGAATTTTTTACCAATCGATTTTTGACTTCCTGCAATATTTTAGTACTTAAGAAACTGCGTCGAATATCATTTCAAAAATCAAAATCGAATCAAGTTTTCAAAAGTTAGAGCTTTTCAAAATATTAAAATTATGTTGTTTACAAGAAACTTTATACATAAACTTTCAGAGTAATATACCGATTGATATAAAAATCTAATCAGCTCTTATTTTTAAAAAACTTCGTCAAATACATTACGATATTATATCGGATCAAAATCGCTTGATTCATTCGGGATTTTTCAATGAAGAAAATGATTGAAAAGGTGTTTTTTTTATTACTTTTTTTCAAGCAACCGATTTTGTGGAAAAAACAACATTTTAGAGCTTAAAGATTGAGTTGAATTATATTCGAAAGATTAAAATCGAACATTCTTCTGAAAATATACAATTATTGTTCAAAAATTAAAATATTTCAATTGTTAACAAACTTTAGATTTTTAAACTCTTTTAGCTCAAATCTAATATATGCTTAGAGTTTTTTTATCAATAAGTAATACTTCGATTTAGCGGAAAGGTTTTGGTATGAGCTGCAGGTTACAACTGCAATGGATATATTGATTTTTATTGGCGCTAGATACGTTTCAGAACTATGTACTACGATATATCTACAAAACATACATCCATTTTAATACTAGCCTATGAATAACTAACTCCTTGTTCTATGAATTCAACGCATGACAAAGTCACAAAGTTCAACGAGTCAATGCAAATAGTAGTGTTACGTAACAAAGTACCAGGACATTATAGCAGTCGAGGAGGCCGGCTTAAGCCTCCTTTGAGGCGACTTGCCCGGAACGCTTTGTTAGGGTCGCTTTAGTTCAGCAAATTAGTCTCTGCGTGTCTTGTCATTTTTATTTGGGTCAGCTTAGCTTGTGTATTTTCATGTTTCCTTATGTGAATAGGAATTTAGTATCGTCCTAACAAAATTACAATGACTTTACTGTATGTATAGATAGAGCTAGCTAGTCATTCCGTCGGCACTTCCATTATTATTACACGATTAAATTAGCACTTGTACATTAATTCTACCCTAGTGTTTTTGTTTAGGTGTAAAATCTATTGTCCAAGAGTAAGATATCTGTGTAAAAGAGTCCAAGTGTCGACCACAGAGTGATCGCTATTTAATAGTAACTCGTAAAATGGATTGCATTTTATTGAAATCTAAAAACTTATCTGACACATTTCGACCACACAAAACTAGGAAAAGCTCTTGGACTACATCTTTCATAATTAAACATAGTCTAACGGACTGCAAATTCTTGTTCTATTTGCATACTTGCATCCACAAAGGACCGTTCGATCTTAAAATATAACTACATCCAGTCTATGAGAGGAAGCCATGAAGTTTTTAAAATCGCAACTGAAAGATAAGGTATTATAAAAATTAATACGCCGTTAAGAATATAGAATATTTGTAGACTGCCTCGTGGTTTATTGGTTAATTTAATTTCACAAGATCCCAGATTCGATCCCTGATCAATAAAAAAAAGTTGATTAATAACACTTAACAAATACGTAGATAATCCAAGCAGTAAATACAGGTACGTTTGGGTAACGGGCTAAAAACCTAAAGAAGCGTTTAACATGAAAATATTTCTACTTATTTATTATCTTATTGGGATAAAAAGTTGTAAATTGTATACAAAGGTTGGCAATTTTACAAAACTTTGCGAATATTTGCTTATTAATCGTCTTTGATAAATATAATTAATTGAACATATCTGACACTTCTCCATACGATTATGACCCTTCAGATACACAAAATCCTTAACCGATTAACTCAGTAGAGGTTGATGAGGATGATATTCCACTCATTGATTTCATTGCCTAAGTAGTATTAGGCGCGGATCCACCGTTGTGGGCACGATGGGCATGGCCACAACCCTAATAGACCTCTGACGTCACACTTAAGGTCTATTCCCATTTCATATAATATGTAAATATCAATAATAATTAGAGATAGGCCAAAATTCGGCAATTTTGGCAAATTTCGGCAACTTAAGTCGAACGTCGACATTCGGCCGAAATTCGGCTTAAATGCCGAACATTCGGCAAAACGTACAAACATCCGTGTTCATTAAACTCGCCTTTCCCTGTCATGAATTGAACCCGAGCCCTATTCATTGCAGTCAAGGTTTGCCAGCTCTCCGTGTAGCCTAGAGTTGCCAATATGTCCTGTTTTTCTAGGACATGACCTAATTTTACTAGTGAATATGTGCCCAGTACTAGACAGTTTATAAGCAGCGTCCTTGGTGCTAGAGCACGTATAGAGAAAGTTACTTTAAAATCGGGCGCTACACTTGCAATCCTTGTAGTTGTTGTAGCGGTATCTCCCCAGTAAGTAATTCGCTGAACCAAGCCCCCCCCCCCCCAAATTCTGAATCTGCCACTGTTGAATTATGAATACGGATGAATTTAAAGTACGTGTTGATAAAAAATACAAACTAAGGGTTTCGTTTATATTTTAATTACTTTGTTTGAACTCAGAAAATTTTATTCAAAAATAATTTAATATTGAAACAGTATGATTATTAAACCCCGTTATCCATGTAGCATATTGGTGGCAACTGATTTTAGGAATGGGGTGATTTTAATTAAACAAATCTCTGTTTTTTTATTTACATAACAAAATAAATAATTACAACTTTTTTGCCAGTGACGTCGGTAAAAGTTAAAAGATCATTTTTTTTACCTCAAATGGATATTTTTGGTAGGAGACAAAGCCTTATTTCTTTTAATATGGAACGTATCCAGGTCATTTATTACCAGTGTCACATACTAAACAAATGTCAATGTCAATAATATATTATTGTAATTATTTATTTTGTTATATAAATAAAAAAAGAACCGACAAACAAAGTTGTATTTAATTATAATTAGTTTATTATAATTACTGCGTCCTGTTCTTAAACAGGATAGTTATTCTAATTTCAAATCCTAGGTTTTGAAATTTGGGGTTGGAAACCCGAGTGTAGCGTCTACCGTACTTTGACGATCGTTCGTTGAAATAATCCGGGATTACAAAGATTGCGATATTTATCTTTAATTGGCGTCTCTAATTGACATAGTCGAAGCTACGCAGCATGTAAATTTAGATAGTGCTTAGTTAGTTAATCTCTATATGTATATTGTATAATATATTGAATTAGATTTGTTGGTTTGCTTTTCTAAAAATAATTCTTTGCTCAGACTGTATGTAGTTTCTTTATATAACGACTTGACAAATGCAAATGAGCCTTAACCGCAGCCTTATAGCGTAATTTTTTTTAAAATAAAAACTGTATTATCAAATAAGTGTTAGTTGAACATATAGTGATGCTGTGTTGTACTAGTATCAAAGGAATAATATTTACACAAAAAATGTCTACTGTGTGTCAAACCAAATAAACATATATACATATACACATATATATATATATATATATATATATATATCTCTATATATATAAAATTCTCGTGTCACAATGTTAGTCTCGATACTCCTCCGAAACGGCTTGACCGATTTTGATGAAATTTCGTATGCATATTCAGTGGGTCTGAGAATCGGCCAACATCTATTTTTCATCCCCTTAAATGTTAAGGGTTGTCCACCCCTGAAATTTTTTTTTTATTTTATGGACAAAATTTTTTATTTTTATTTTTTTATGATTCAGGATTGAAAAATATACACAACCCTTAATTTTCAACCCTCTACGATCAACCCCTATTTTGTAATTCAATAATTTATGCGGCAAAACAACGTTTGCCGGGTCAGCTAGTATATATATATATATATAAGAGACGGTCTGGTGATGAGATGATTATAGCAATTTTTTTATATAATGGGAAATTATTATTTTCACGTCACGCGATGTAAAGCGTTAGTTGCGCGGGGTTCCGTTTCGTCATCACTTATCATTATAAAGTTTTGTACAAAGCTTCTTGTCTGGCGGTGACGCGATTGGCTTCGGTACAGAGGTATGAGCTCCTTATATCGAATACCAGCCCGACCACAATGTTCTAAACGTTTTATAGTTTTTTTATCAAACTCAACTTGCAAATGTATAATATTTTTTATATTATAAGATAGCAAACAAGCAGATGGGTCTCCTGATAGAAAAAGTCAACCATCGTCTTTAGACACCAAAGGTGTTAACGGTGCGTTGCTATCTTGTGGCGAGGTCTAAAGCAACATGCATAAGTTTACCGGCTACCTTACCCTCCAAACCGGAACACGACAGTGACAAGCACTGACGTTATTGCGGCAGGAATAGGTAAGGCGGTGGTACCTGACCCGGGCGAGACAATGTGGAACTCTACTACCTAGTTGCCATGATGGTAGTGACTCGCATAGCCAATCGGTCGCCTTTTACGACCTGCCTAGCAGAACAGCAGTTGTCTAATTCTTCAAAGGAGACCAGGAACATCACGGAGAAATAAAATAAAACCACATTTATATTATATTATCATCACAAACTTTATTTTTACAATAGTAATGAGGTTTCACGTACGCCAGTCGACACTGTTTGTCCTACTAGAGACCAGCTGAAATACCAGTCTTGTACATGAGTATATAGAGTTGTAATTTAAATGCAGTGAAACTGCACCATCCGACTTCCAATCTCCTGCATCTCTGAATCAAATCTTCACAACTTTGTGTGAAACCAAACGGTAAGTATACTCTGAAGCAGAAACATATTTCATACAGAAGAAAGGTTCGAGAGTTCTGAGGTAAGAAAATAAAAAAATCAGCCAAATGGAACCTCCTCTTTGGGCAGTCGGTGGAACAGGTGGCCGGTATGAGCCATCAATGCATAACTCAAACCACTTGGCATCGTTTTTAACAATTATATACTCTTTTATATCATTATATGAGTAAAAAAAGATGATAAGAGTAAAAAAACTTAGTACTTGCTCCACCAGGTTCAGAACGGGAGAGGCTGGTAATCTGTAATACAGGCCTCCTAGTACAGACACCAGTCTCTCACGTAGACTAAATATAATATTAACCCAGTGTAGACACAGCCTTAAATTTTTTGTAAGTGCTGTGCAAGAGAACAAACGAATAAAGTAATTGTATATTTGTTTATTGTATAGCAAACAAGCAGGTCGCTCTCCAGGTAGGAAAAGAAATAATCGTCTATACACACCAAATATATATTAATGGTGCGTTGCTATCCGTGTGGCGGGATGGTAATACCACATGCAGAAGTTACCGGCTACCTTACTCTCTAAACGGGAACATCACAATTACAAGCATTAATGCTATTGCGGCAGGAATAGGTAAATCGGTGGTACCAAATACACTTGAGTTTGTTGCAGAAAGGTGCAGAAGCAGCAAACATTTTGAACTAAACAAATGTTATTTAATTTATTTAAATTTCTTACTTTTTATTTAGATTTCATAATAAATATACAAACGAATGAGAAGGTAAAAAAATCTTTTCAGAAAATACTTTTTCTTAATAAGAACTTAAGTAATTGAAAATAATTATAAGCTCTTAAACATGATTAAATATTCTAAAAATATTAAGAGATTAAAAATGATTGGAGGCGCCGGGTATCGATCCCGGTACCTCTCGCATGCTAAGCGAGCGCTCTACCATCTGAGCTACGCCCCCGTTGTTTACACGGCTAAAATTATGTATTGTAATACAGAATTTATCTTTTGACAAGGTGAACGACTTTAAACAGATTGAACTCCTTTCGCTGAGTTGATACTTTGGTTACTTATGCTGACCAGCCTTCATAATTTTAGTTTAAAGATCTTATGCCAACGGTTATATGTGCAAAATGTCGAGTATCTCAGAATATTTCGCAATGTCTGAGTTCGTTCGCCGGCAAATGAAAAATGTGTAATATTAAATCATGCATTTTGGAACCGCAGTCGAAGTTGTTTCACGAGCCGTTAAGAATATTATTCAGATAAGGTCTCTCGGAAAATCATGAACCATAAATACCATAACCATGCTTTTACCAATATTTTGTGACAAATACACAAATTAGCTATACAATTTGTTCCTGATATTTGCTTCATTTCAGTTTTGAGATAATATGTTGATGACGAGATAATATATTATCACTGCCTGGCTTTCGAATCTTTAGTTATTTATACTACGAACATATAGACAGTGGTCTCAGGAACAATTTTTTATATGATTAATGCAACAAAAAAAAACTGAATTTTTAGGGTTCCGTACCTAAAAGGTAAAACGGAAACCTATTACAAAGTCCCGCTGTCTGTCTGTCTGTCTGTCACCAGGCTGTATCTCACAAGGCGTGATAGCTAGAAAGCTAAAATTTTCACAAATTTTATATTTCCGGTGCCGCTATAACAAAAAATACTAAAATAAAAATATTTGAAAATTAAGGGGCGTCCTTATACAATAAACGTGCTTTTTCGTATTATATTGCTCAATATTAATAACGGTAACAGGTAGACGCCTAAAAGTTTCAGATTAGTTGTTTATTAACTTTCAAAGTACATAATTAAATAAAAGTAAAGTAAATATTAAGGGGGGGCTCCCATACAACAAACGTAATTTTCCGGCAATTTTTACTCGATCTTAATAAACAGGTAGTAATTCAAAAAATGTTGACTTGTCAAAAGTGCCTGTCAAGGATAATTTGAATAAAAATGTTTTGACTTTGACTTCAGGTAGAAACTTGAATATTTTTCAAATAAGTATACATACAACAAACGTGATTTTCTTTTATAGATGATCGTACGGTACCCTTCGTGCGCGAGTCCGACTCGCACTTGGCATGTTTTTCCTTTATTCTGAACAGCTTCGTTTTGACGAGACGCCCATCTTTTCTATCTTGGAAAAATCTCGAATAGTGTAACTAATAAAGATAGGTACAAAAGAAAACTTTAGAGTGTCGGAGTAAGAAAATTTTCCCTATTTACATGTAGGACGAAGTAACCCTTGAATCATAATGATAATTAACAAGCTGTTGAGAAAATAAGACTGTTTTTAAATTGATTAATATCAATATAAAAATGTCATAATTCCGAATCTTTAGGGTGGAGAACTCGTCAGTAAAACCATAGAATGTGTAGGACAGAAGTTTTTTCGTAATTTTTCCCCGTGTTGGTTCCGGGCTCCTTTGAAGAATAGACCAACTGCCGTTCTGCCAGGCAGGTCGTAAAAGGCGACCGATTGGCTATGCGAGTCACTAACATCGTGGCTACTAGGTGGTAGAGTTCTGCATTGTCTCGCCCGGGTCTGGTACCACCGCCTTACCTATTCCTGCCGCAATAGCGTCAGTGCTTGTCGCTGTCGTGTTCCGGTTTGGAGGGTAAGGTAGCCGGTAAACTTATGCATGTGGCATTTGACCTCGCCACAAGATAGCAACGTACCATTAACATCTTTGGTGTCTATAGGCGATGGTTGACTCTTTCCATCAGGAGACCCATCTGCTTGTTTGCTATCTTATGATATAAAAAAAAGATTATTTATAAAATAATCAAGCGATTAAGTTAAAAAATCGTTATTGTTATTAATCAATATTTTTCTTTTAACAAGACAGAAAAGAGCGGCGTTTCGTAAAAATGAAGCTATTTACAAAAAATTAGCTTGTATAATTAGTAAAAAAAAATTTTCCTGGGACCACGGTCTAATATCTGTACCGTTTGTACTTTTTTATTTTACTGTTAAAATTCGTTTTTCAACAAAGGCAAAGGCAAGTCAAAGGCAGAGGTTATCAATTCGGCTGTATGGTTTTTTAGGGTTCCGTTCCTAAAAGGTAAAACGGAACCCTATTGCTAAGCTTCCGCTGTCTGTCTGTCCGTCCATCTGTCACCAGGCTGTATCTCATAAACCGTGATAGCTAAAAAGCTCAAATTATGTATTTCATTTGCCACTACAACAATAAATACTAATAAAAAAAAATATTAAGAAGGGTCCCCATGCAATAAATGTGTTTTTTTTTTCGTATTTTTTTGCTATGATGGTACAGCACCCTTCGTGCCTTTTTTCAGTTCAAACATCTTTTTTGTTAAAATGGCAGTAACTATATTGATTTTTGAAAAGTTGTATATTTTGGAAACGCTGATTGAATTTGATCTTTCGAATGACATTCAACTCAATTTTTGAGATATGAAATATTGCTTTAGCTAAATAATCGATAGGTTGAAAAATTTCGTAGCAATGTCAAAAAACTTTTTTTCAAGTATTTTGATCATTAATAAATCCTAAAGAAATTGACTGATTTTGATTCAATTAACTGTATTTGACGCAGTTTTTAAAGGAAAAAGCTGGTAAGATTTTTTAAGTCCATCGGTGTATTAGCCTGAAAATTATTTTAAAAATATAAAGTAAATATGCTAAAAATGACGTAATTTTAATATTTGAAAATTAGATTCGATTTTGATTCTTGAAATGCCATCTGACATAATTTTTTTGGTACTAAAATATAGTAGAATACCAGAAAATGATTGGTTGAAAAATTTCGAAGTTATGTCAAAAAAACACTTTTTTTTAAATTTTTTTTTCAACGATTTCTCCCAAACGGATAAACCGATTTTGATGCAATTTATGCATTAGATGTAGTTTTTTGAGAAATAGAGTTGATTAGTTTTTGTACTCAATCGGTACATTAATCTGGAAGTTATGTTAAAAAAATATTGTTTCACCAAATTTTTTTTTTGGGTTTTTTTAAAATTTCTCAAAATCACCTGAACCGACTTAGTTCAAATTTTGAGGAAGTCTAAGTTGAGCAGAATCCAGTCGAATTCCGCCAACCGCGTTTCGATCGGTCCTGCCGTTCAAAAGTTATGAGATGTTTACATACACACATACACACACACACACACACACACACACACATACATACATACATACATACATACAGACATACTGACGTCATCGCGAAAATAGTCTGAAAAGATTCCTAGGACCTCAAAACGTGGAGATCCGGTGAAAACTTGATTTTCGTAAATCGGGGCAAATTCAGTAACTTCCTATCTACGTACACTACGTACTACGTAGCGGGAAGTTAAAAAACGTGGTAAGTCACATGAACTTTTAATAGAATATGCCTTAATATTCGTCTGTATGACCCGTTATCAAGAACGGCTTGAATATATGTACACAGTACAGCGAAATCTTTATATTGGGTAAGTATCTTTTTATTGGGTAATATTGATATATAAATTTTTTGTCAATGAATTTACACCCAGTGAAAAGGGTGTGTGTTAGTAGGCAGTATGAATTTACACCCAGTGAAAAGAGTGTGTGTTAGTAGGCAGTATGAATATTAAAATGTTGCTTCCCTTTGTTAGCGCAAATCTCTTATTTTAAATTTTAGCCTTGCAAACCTCTGTTTGTGTTTCCCGATTCAAAGAGATAATCGTCGCTTATAAAGAAGACAACGATGTTAATGGTGCGTTGCTTGCGTTTGCGTGCGTTGTTGTTGTTGTGCATGAGTTTATCGGATACCTTATTCTCAATATCGCAATAAGACAGTAACAAATACTGACACTATTCTAGCAGAATATATAAACGGGAGGTACCAAACTCATGTTGGTCCAGGCTTTAAGTCCGTTTTTTAAGAATATACCATTTGCCTTTTTTTTAGACAGATTAATATCGTAGCAAAAGCTTTGACAGTACTTACGCTGGTCAATGTCGAAGACGCCATTTACTTTCCCTTCATGAACGGAGGCGAACTGCTGATTTGCTTTTCCTATTTAAAATCTTAAAATCTGATATTGATTCACCAGAACTATTGAGTAATGTCCTGCTCCGGGTACCACGGTCATCCAGAATACAAGCGTCTCTGCATGTACAAGTTGCAAAGTACAAGTCTCAACATTATCTCTCGTAACTTAGACATATACTAATTTAACACCAAAGTATGCAGCCTAAAGCGCAAGCCGACCCTAAACTTTTTTGATGTGTAGATTTTTTTTTAATTTTTTTTATATCATAAGATAGCAAACAAGCAGATGGGTCTCCTGATGGTAAGATTCAACCATCGCCTATAGACACCAAAGATGTTAATGGTGCGTTGCTATCTTGTGGCGAGGTCTAATGCCACATGCATAAGTTTACCGGCTACCTTACCCTCCAAACCGGAACACGACAGTGACAAACACTGACGTTATTGCGGCAGGAATAGGTAAGGCGGTGGTACCAGACCCAGGCGAGAGATGCAGAACCCTACCACCTAGTAGTCACGATAGTAGTGACTTGCAGAGCCAATCGGTCGCCTTTTACGACCTGCCTGGCAGAACGGCAGTTGGTCTTTTCTTCAAAGGAGCCCGGAACCAACACGGGGAAATTTATTTAATGTAGGATAGTGTTCTTTCTACAACATTTTCTTTGTTTTGTTTGTGAAAACTTTTAATTGGCCTTTATAATCACATCATAATATATTATGTTTGTAAAACTAGCTGTAAGTTTTCCTCAATTAAATAAGTTTAAAAAAAATTGTAAAAGACGAACGATTGACCAAATGTGTCAATCCATTGTAACTAGATGCAACCTATTCCCGCCGTAACGGTGCCCGTGTTTTATCACTGGTGTGTTTGGGTTCAGAGAGTAATGTAGCTGGTAAACTTATTCATGTGACGTTTCTATTCCGCCAACAAATGGCAGTGCTCTTCAAGGTTTATCTGTCACAAATTGAATCGTGGTAGAATTTTGCAAACGGTTTTTTAACATTGTTTTAGCGGCAATAGCGTCAGTATCACGTTTGGAGTGTAAGATAGCTGTTAAAATGCATGTCGTATAGTAATGCTCCTGCAACATCTTTGGTGTTAGTAGACGATGGTTATCTTTTTCCACCAGGATAACCATCTGCTTGTTGTTATCTTATGTTTAAAAAAAGACGACGAGTCACAAGTTACAATAGTGCTCTGATAAACTGTTTATAGGTATATTTGCTTAATCCGTCATCTCTTTCTTTACTTATATGTGACTTTCCACAAATCAATTTGTCGTAGAAATCCGGCCTCTTAAAGTTATCAATGTCGATACGGGAGCAGGACAGCTCTCAGCAGTTAAAAGATTACGAGCTTAGTCCAAGTTTAAGTATTCCGCGAGTTTGACAAAATATATTATATGGGAGTAAGGAGTGCACAAATCCAATTTAAGTTTCTTAGCTTTCGGGGCTTACTCGTGTTGGCGTATGGTACAAGTTATTTCGTCGTTATTATTTGCAACTTTTATAAAAATATCTACCATTTATGTCTTTCTGGTTAACAAGAGTTTCAAGTGCCATTACAAACTGTTCCCCGTGTTGGTCTTTGAATCCCCGGGCTTCTTTGAAGAATAGGCCAACTGCCGTTCTGCAAGGCAGGTCGTAAAAGGCGTCCGATTGGCTATGCGAGTTACTACCATCGTGGCTAGTAGGTGGTAGAGTTCTGCATTGTCTCGCCCGGGTCTGGTACCACCGTCTTAGATATTCCTGCCGCAATAGCGTCAGTGCTTGTCACTGTCGTGTTCCGGTTTGGAAGGTAAGGTAGCCGGCAAACTTACGCATGTGGCATTAGACCTCGCCACAAGATAGCGACGTACCGTTAACGCCTTTGGTGTCTATAGGCGATGTTTGAGTCTTACCATCAAAAGACCCATCTGCTTGTTTGCTATCGTATTACATAAAAAAACTCCTGTTTAACACGATCACCGATTTACCGCCTGGGGTAATAGGGGCAATAATTAAAAAACGCTGTAAAAGCCTGTGCTAATGTTATCAAAACTGTTCTTTGTTTTACTTTACTGGCTTTCACATTCATATCAAAATCCCCTACAGGGTAAACAGAATTGAATGCCGCACATCAGGATCTAGACAGATTTTTAGAAAGCGTTAGCTTATTTTATATGTATAACGCCCATCTGGTAGTTTCTGTTTTTCTTATATGGCTGTGGTTATGCGGTAGTCACTATCATATATGTTTTTCTAGTTGTGAAAAATTAATGTAGATAGGCTGATACTAACTTTTTGAAATGACGGTTTCTTATACTCTGAATCCAAAAAAATCCGAAGCTTTAATATAGTTTCTTGGGCCTATTGAATCCATCGATCTCGGTTGTAGGGTGTTTACTTAAAGGAGAAGATTTTATTCTAATGATTTAAAAATAATATTGTTTGGTAATAAGAAACACTAACACACCTTTTTAGTAAGTAATTATCGTAATTGACGCACGAAGGCAATTTCAATTCCATCCAATCCCTTTTTCGTAGAAATTGATAGATGTCTGATGATGTGAAGAAGATGAAGAAGAAGATGATGTGAACAATTCTACTTTACTTGAAAAACTTTAAAAACCACACAGAAAAATGTCGACTTTTATTAACTTTACTTACACTGAAGTTCACCTCCGTGTAAGTAAAGTTAATAAATAGTAAATTTATATACATTACTGGCAGCAGCGTGCAGCCTGCTGCATTATAAAAGTTTTTGACGAATCTTGCGGGATTACCTATTTTTACGGGATAAAAAAGTAGCCTTTGAGCTATTTCAGGTCAGTATCTGCCTCTGTGTCAAATTTCATTCAAATCCGTTCAGTAGATTTTGCGTGATTGAGGAACGAACGTCCATCCATCCAAGCATCCGAACTTTCGCATTTATAATATAGATATATATTCTACACTTTTCATCATCGGCACTTGGTGTAACTCCATTTTAATGTAATATTTTATCACTTATGCACTTGTACTGTTTCACAATAAAGCTATTATCATTTATTTCCAACCGGTTTCGCTTTTTACAAACTCTACAAAAGTTTGTAACTATAAATTGCCCTGATGATGCTTGTGTAAGCGAAACCGGTTGGAAATAAACGATAATAGTTTTATTGTGAAACAGTATAAGTGCATAAGTGATAAAATATTACATCATAATATAAATATAGGTAGGCGATTTTTGTCGCCTGAATTTTGTAAGTTGCCCCATCGATAGCATTATTGTGGACCTTTTCCAACCTGCTGGCATCAGTTCGGAATTGTTAAGAGACGGCTATTCTATTGTTAGAAGTCGGAATTGAATTCGCAAACTTTCTAGTTTTAAGGTTACAAACATTCTATTTCTTTTTATTTTCCTAGTTTTGCTGTAGGGTGACGAAACTTGAATTTCGTATATATAATAATTTCGGTCCGAAACACGTAAATAAGACATATTTACATATCATTGAGTATTGAGTAGTATAAAATGTGTCTACACAAATGTGTATCGTATGTGCCACTAGATGTAGTTTTACAATAATTTCGTTATCCTATCACCTCCCTATTTTGGCAGAAGAAGAGTAAATACTGTTTGAGTTAGTCACACTACCAAACCTGTTCCAATAGTTGTAATGTACCAATAAATAAGTTGTTTTTGTGGTCCTTCATTCCTTCCTCTCCTACCTTCCAGCAATCAAATATTCCAAGGACTACTATACACTCATACTATACATACCTATATAAGGAGGAAGGGGGTAGCTTAAATACTAAACTAAAATACAATACTTGTATTATTGAATATTGATGCCAAATTGACAATGTGACAAGAACATCAAATTACACATTATATTTTAATTAGGCAAGATGAACCCTTTAACCGAATTCCTCTATCCGTGATACATCCGTGTCTCCCTCCGAAGGAAGTACATCCCTTCAACCTTAATGGACTCATCCCCATCCTAATGCGGGCAAAACGTCCTGGAGCGACGACGGCGACACGTTTAGTATGTAGCGGCTCAAAAATAATCACAAACGCTACAAGAAAAAATAATAAAAAATGGACAAAAATCAATAACAAATGGAAAAAATGAAATTTAAAAATAAAATCCTGAATCGCGATATTACAATTATTTATCTTGTAACACTATATACAAGTTTCAACGTTTCTCAAATGGACTTCGGTCCCCAGGCAGTACACCTTGCCTGGCTGGGAAGATCTTCCTATTTCCCTTCCTTGTCTTTGTGTGACGTCATCAACCTCCACAGTAATGACGTCACCTGACAAGCAGCTGGCCCGCTGGTTCCATCACTTCGACCCTTCAGCGGTACGAACCAGCGGCGCCACAGTGGTGACCCCGACGTGATCATCACCACTAACAGCTATCAACATGCCACAGTGGTGACCCCCGGCAAAACAACACGCATCAGCCTTCTGACCATTAGCATCGTCTAATATACTCCCCTCTGCTTCCAAACTGCATCAGCCAGCTTCACAAGCTACGCCTCAACTACGCTTTCCGGAATCCACTTCGAACTGCACACGTTCACTGGATCTCCATGCAGCAACCCTATCCCGCTCGTTCCGACTCATTGCGAACCACAGCGGAGGCGCACTCGTCCCGACTCACCGAGGACCGCGCTTATTCGGCTCGTCTCGACTCACCGCAGACTCGAGCACTCAAGGCACACATACACTTCACTGGCACAACCAGATCGACCTTCGGTCTTGGGGGAGAGTATTGTAGCGGCTCAAAAATAATCACAAACGCTACAAGAAAAAATAATAAAAAATGGACAAAAATCAATAACAAATGGAAAAAATGAAATTTAAAAATAAAATCCTGAATCGCGATATTACAATTATTTATCTTGTAACACTATATACAAGTTTCAACGTTTCTCAAATGGACTTCGGTCCCCAGGCAGTACACCTTGCCTGGCTGGGAAGATCTTCCTATTTCCCTTCCTTGTCTTTGTGTGACGTCATCAACCTCCACAGTAATGACGTCACCTGACAAGCAGCTGGCCCGCTGGTTCCATCACTTCGACCCTTCAGCGGTACGAACCAGCGGCGCCACAAGTATTTTCTTGCCTTTTGTGAGCTGTCTATTACCAAAGTAAATGACTATCTATATTAATACTAGCTGACCCGGCAAACGTTGTTCTGCCTTTTTAACTACTCTTATATTTTCTCACCTTTTAAACCTTCACTAGATTTCAACAATTAATTCAAAACCAAAATTATCCAAATCGGATCAGCCGTTCTCGAGTTTTAGCGAGACTAACGAACAGCAATTGATTTTTATAAATATATAAATATATATATATATATATATAAATATATATATATATATAAATATATATATATATATATATATATATATATATATATATATATATATATTATATATATATATATATATATATATATATATATATATATATATATATATATATATATATATATATAGATTATAAAGAAAACACACTTCAAATAAATTTAAAAAACCGACCAAGTGCAAGTCGGAATCGCGCACGAAGGGTTCCGTACTATAACCTATAGAAATACGAAAAAAACACGTTTATTATATGGGGACCCCTTAATATTTTCATTTTTTTATTCATTTAGTATTTGTTGTTATAGCGGAAATACATAATTAGTGAAAATTTCAGCTTCCTAGCTATAACGGTGTATGAGATACAGCCTGGTGACAGACAGACAGCGGAGGCTTAGTAATAGGGTCCTGTTTTATCTTTTAGGTACGGAACCCTAAAAATGACAGACCAATGTTAAATATTATTTTACCATACTTAGCATGCCTATAATACATATCATAAAAAGCTACGCTATCCAGGAGTGATTTAGGCTATTTTTTTACCCGACTGCGCAAAATAAAGTTGTGACTTTGAGAACGAGAACGAAGTTGGAAGT
Organism: Apodemia mormo; assembly: GCA_036924255.1. Classification (NCBI taxonomy): domain Eukaryota; kingdom Metazoa; phylum Arthropoda; class Insecta; order Lepidoptera; family Riodinidae; genus Apodemia; species Apodemia mormo. Next base: position 1,129,341 of record JAUPFN010000022.1, read on the forward strand.
AACCGCTAGTTAGAAGATAGAGAGGATACCCGAGCCTTTAGGCATAAAAATTGACTATAATTGTCATTTAAACAACTTTTGGCTTGCCTATACATATTGTTACGTACTTCGGATTCGTAATTGTAAGAAAACACCACTTATATTAAATCCGTGTATTTACAACACAAATACACACAACACAACACAATGTAATACTTAAATACTCCGAATAACACTAGTCACTCACTGTACTAACACTGAACTTAACCGACTACACAATAAAACACTTCTCACTTCGCACGGGTCGCTTCAAGTATCGCTCTCGATCGCTTTATAAAAACTGCCCTGTATTTGTCAACACATCTCTATTTATACCCAGGGTAAAGTTCTGCAACAATCGCGAATGTTCCGCAATCATCTCGTAAACAATAGACAATTATTGTAATCAACTTATGATAAACAAATTATGATTCGTAAGTCTTAGTACACGCTATTTTCAACCTTATGCTTTAAACCACAAAGTCCATTATGGCATAGCTATTCGGTTAACGGTCAACTATTTGTTTGTCAATAGGAGTAGCTATCTCTTTCTTTTATTTCTAGATCTCTCCAGCGTTCCAACTCTTCACGTTTCTAGATTATTCGTAACAATATTTACTGTATATAGGTAATGTAGTGTCTATTTTATCATTACACTATATCATATACATAAAAGAACTCCTCAACCAATGTACGATAGTTCCTGGCCGGGTGCGGGTTACCGAATGTGAACCGTCTTGTAAAATAGAAATATCCTCTAGCGTGTAGCTGCAAGTTGTTCCTATTCCGTAACAATGTTTTCTCTCCACTTTTCCCGCTCCGAATGATCCACACTGCATAGCTGCTTCATGTATGTATCGCATTTTTAAGTACGAGGGGCGTTCAATGTATTCTCGGTATCGGAGTGATTTACTAAATATGTGGTTAATGTAAGCTCGTAGCACTGTCTTTGATCATTTACTTTTCCGGCCCAACCCGTTTTCATATATCTGTGGTAATTATGTTAAAAAGTAGTATCTTCACGCCAATATCTCTGAAGCGGTAGGCAGAGGCACAAACAGTGCACCCACGATTAGCCCACAATGTGATAGGTGGTAAGCCTGTCGCCAACCTGGTACTTATTCAATCCTGGGCAACGTTGTTTTTATTAGAAAGCTAAGAAAACACATTTTTAATTTGCCCGACCCGGGAATCGAATCCGGGACACCGGGCCACTGCACCACATAGGCGACAATGAGGTAATTTATATAAAATAAGATGATGATGTCGCCATAATAAAATATCACTATGCACTAAGTCTGCTTGACAAAAGTAAGCAAGCAAAACAACGTTTCGGACACAGATGTCAACTTGGGTTAATTAAAATACTGAACAAGATTAAGGGTCAAGATTTATAACAAAATGCCTAAGGATGTACGTGAATTGCCCGTCAATAAATTTAAAAATAAATTAAGTAAATGCTTAGTGCAAAAAGCCTACTGTAGTCTTAGTGTGAATATTTTGATGATAGAATTTGTCTCTAATATGATGTGTTCCTTTTTTTCGTTGATGTTTATATTTTTATATTTTTTACTAAAATAACCTTGATGGGCAAGTAATTTTTAATGATATGAAGTTTTTAAAATTCTTAAAATATTAATATTTTAAGAGTTTTAAAAATATTATTATTATTAAATTGATAGATTAATTTTATTTATTGGAAACCGAGGAGTTAATTTATTGTGTAAAACTAGAATTTTGCTGTAATTAATGGACGGTATAATCTAAAACAAAAACTTGTTGGTACCTTAATAAACTTTTAATAACTTGTATTTCCCATATTCTGTCAAATAAATAATATTCTATTCTATATTCTATAACACATTGCCTGATTTTTATCAATTGCGTATATTTAGAATAAATGGAGCTTATTCGCAGAACTTGCCTCGCTATTGTATACCGGGAGTCAAAAAGGGGCGCGATAATATCATGGTGGAGGGTGGATCCAGAAATAAACATCGCAAATAATTGCGGATCCAAAAATAAACATCGCAAATTTTCAGACATGACGTCTTTTGGATTTTATGCTTCATCGCTGTCAATCAGTTATTTAGGGTATTTTTAACTCCAATATAAAAAGTTAATATAATAAAATTTAAAAAAAAATGGCCAATTGCGAGTCGGACTCGCGCACGTATGGTTCCGTAGCATCATCTATAAAAGAAAATCACGGTTTTTTATATCATAAGATGGCAAACAAACAGATGGGTCACCTGATGGAAAGAGTCACTCATCGCCTATAGACACCAAAGATGTTAATGGTGCGTTGCTATCTTGTGGCAAGGTGTAATGCCACATGCATAAGTTGTATGTATACTTAAATATTTATTTTATGTATTATTTTTTTTTATATCATAAGATAGCAAACAAGCTGATGGGTCTCCTGATGGAAAGAGTCAACCATCCCCTATAGACACCAAAGATGTTAATGGTGCGTTGCTATCTCGTGGCGAGGTCTAATGCCACATGCATAAGTTTACCGGCTACTTTACACTCCAAAGCGGAACAAGCACTGACGCTATTGCGGCAGGAATAGGTAAGGCGGTGGTACCAGACCCGGGCGAGACAATGCAGAACTCTACCACCTAGTAGCCACGATGGTAGTGACTCGATAGCCAATCGGTCGCCTTTTACGCCCAGCCTGGCAGAACGGCAGTTGGCCTATTCTTCAAAGGAGGCCGTAACCAACACGGCGAAAAGGTATTAGGTATTTATTTCATAGTTAATATATTTCCAAATATTTACTTTTTTGAAACTATTTAAGTTTCTACCTGTTTATTAAGATCGAGTAAAAAATTGCTTAAAAATTGCGTTTGTTGTATTGTTTGGGGCTCCCCTTTAATATTTACTTTGTTTTTATTTATTTATTTTGAAAGGTCCTCTCCTGTCACCGTTATTAATATTGACCAAAAATACGAAAAACACACGTTTATTGGATGGGGATCCCCTTTTAATATTTTCATTTTTTTATTTTTAGTATTTGTTGTAATAGCGGCAACGAAAAATACTTATATATACTATAATTTGTGAAAATTTCAGCTTTCTAGCTATCACGGTTTATGAGATACAGCCTGGTGACAGACAGACGGACGGACAGGCAACGCATGCTTATTACTAAGCCGTTTTACCTTTTAGGTACGGAACCCTATAAAACAACTAGTTGCCTAGCATTATTTCTTGAATATCATTAAATTATTGAGAGACCTGAGACAGTAGTTTTGTACTTGTGAATTGTTAACGAGTATAGCATAATCTTTGGTGTCGTTTATCCAATCGTTAGTTTGTTGAGTTTGCAACTTGCGACGTCTGACTGTCCGCGATTGCTGCGAACGAGGCTTAATTAACTGCATGGATCACTGAATCATCTCCCGAGTTTGGAAACTTAAATATCAGGATATTAGGAGACACTGGCTTCAGCTGCGCATAATTTTAAGTTACTGCTGGCTCTCTTCACATCCATGAAATTTGAAGAAAGGAACATTTGTAATTTCTATAGATATTTCGCATATATTAGCGTCGTCGCAAACGTATACCAAGATCGTTTAGCTAGAGTATACCTGACAAGTTTGCCTGAACAGTTTAACTGTACAGGTAAACTGGACTGTGTCTATCACACAACTGCAGGTTTTGTTCTCTACTCAGCAACTCAAGTGTACCTGTACAGTTAAAGCACCTATATTCTGTTGTTAAAGTGTGCAGGCAAGTCTGTCCAGTGTGCCCTACCGTGTATGGTCTATTTAACTGACTCTGTTCAGTTGAAACCCAGAGTATTACTGAATACTTCGCGGCTTGCTAAACTAAACAAAAGCATTGAATGCTTGTACAATGTGGTCTTGCATCTGTATTTTTTGATACAGCACTTGCTCACACAAGTTATTCCCGCCTTGTTGTCGAGTGATCCTGACTATGCAATCGTTAGTGTTCGGGTTCGATTTCCGACAGGTATTTGTGTGATGAGCATGTATCTGTCGCAGTGAAATTGTCAATAGCCGTTAGATTATAATCTACCTAGTGAGTTTATAATTTGGTTAGGTTAGGTTAGCAGTTAAATTATAATATCACTTAGCTAGATTATACTCTAACGGTATTGAAAATTTCACTGCGACATATCTATATGTATGAAAATCAATTGCTGTTCGTTAGTCTCGCTAAAACTCGAGAACGGCTGAACCGATTTGGCTAATTTTGGTTTTGAATTAATTGTTGAAGTCCAGGGAAGGTTTAAAATGTGAGAAAATATAGGAAAAAAATAAGAGTAGTTAAAAAGGCAGAATAACGTTTGCCGGGTCAGCTAGTGTATATATATATATATATATATATATATATATATATATATATATATATATATATATATATATATATATATATATATATATATATATATATATATATAATTTTGTGTATTTGTATCGTTATACCTATATAACAAGCAAACAATCTGCTTAGGGGTAGTTGAATTCGTGTAATTTGTCTAGCGAATGTTTGTTAGAACTCCTAATATTTCCAACAAATAAGGAATGGTATCGCAATGAATAAATGTTTTGTTGGTGAAACGAACTTTATTGGGTACGGTAATATGCTTTTGCTGCACTTGCGTCTGTCGTCACAAAGCTTCGTGCAATGACACGATAAATGCAGATGTCTTTATTTATCTTGTCATTGCACGAAGCTTTGTGACGATAGACTTTGCTTATTGACTTAGTTTTTATCTTATACGTGCGTTGCCGGCCTTTTAAGTATGACTAAGCTATTTTTTAAACGTCGTATCCGTTCAAAAGCACCTCTGCCTGTAATTTATACCACAGAGTAGTGCAGGACAAAAAGTACATCTAAAAAACACACGGTTAAGGACTTTTAGACGTCCAGGTCCCCTAGAGAACTCTCACCGGGTGAACTTTGAATTTGGATTCGAATGCGATGTCCGATAGTGAAATTTAGGTTCAGAAATTAAACCAAACAATTCCTCTGAATATGATATCCATTAAATATGCGATAAAAGATACAGAACTGACTTACATCTCTACGCAAAATCAAAGAATCAAGCAGATTAAAATCAGTCTGATCATCCGCTGATTCGACCGCTCTACGCTGAATGCGTTTAAGATAAAGCTGCCGCCCAAATGTATATACAATATTTATGGGAAGCTAAGTTTATACCTTACGAATTACTGCTGAGCACATTTAGCCCTTTCTTTCAAATGACAACTGAACTGAACGTTTTTAGATAATCTGTTGACACGTGGCAACTTCCGTGCCTTCAAACGATTTTATCACACTTACTACTGAAAGCAAAATTAAGTAGGCCATTCTGGTAGGTCCCTAATTTCCAAATTTCCGTGATGCAATGGCAATCAGGCTTAAACTGATTGTAAAAGTCTCATTTCGTAGCATTTTTATGCTTTTAACATTTTGCTGTCTCCTGCTAAAAAGGGAGGGAAACAGGATGTATTTTCATACTCCTCCTATATACTTCTGATTAATTTCGTTGCGGGATCCAAGACAGCTTAGCTTTTCCCCAGGGAACCCTGAGCTCGCAACTCAGAGGTTATCAGGACGGTTGCCGCTGTTGATTCTGGTTTACAGAAGTTACAGTGGTGGGAACGAGAGGTGGGCCCATTGCCATATAAAAAAAATCTGTTGACTCCAAGAAATCCAATACTGGTGAGGTTGTTCTTACAACCTCATATTATTAGCAAAACCGTTATATACAAGAGACACAAAGAAATAAAGTTTAAATATTAAATATTTATTCATTAACGCGCGTATAAACCTCCCTTCTCTGGGGTTTATTTAGTTAGACTGAATTTAGTCGACCCTATTCCTAGAATTTGATCTAAGAGACTTCAGACACAAGCTAGCTCTAGCACTCGTCGACGTGTTCGCGAGGAGTACCTGTGTGAAAGCGTCTCCACTAATGTAATTAATTTGTAGCAAGCGTCTATATCAAAATATATAATGTTAAAACATTGAAGCTTATACTTCAATATAAACCACTCGTGAATGTAATATATCCGAGCGATATTTTTACATATTCACGAAACACTTCAAAACTAAATGTGTAGACTACTAGCTGCAGCGTGCAGCCTGCTGCCTTATAAAAGTTTTAGGTGAATCCCGCGGGATCACCTAATTTTTTCTGGAGTAAAAAGTAGCCTATGTGCTATACCAGGACATAATCTACCTGTGCCAAATTTCATTAATTTCGTAGATTTTGCGTGATTGACATCCATCCATCCATCTAAAACTTTTGTATTTATAATGTTAATATAGATAGTGGTCACCACGTGCCACTACTATCTTACTTGCTAGGTAGTAGAGTTCCACAACGTCTCGTCCTGGGTATGTGGCACCACCGCCTTACCTATTCCTGCCGCAATAGCAACAATGCTCGTCATTGTCGTGTTCCGGTTTGGTGAGCAAGGTAGACGGTTAAATTATGCAAGTGGCATTATCATCTTGCATTGATAGCAATGCGCTATTAACATATTTGGTGTCTATAGCCGATTGTTATCTCTTTCAACCAGGAGAGCCATCTGTTTGTTTGCTATCGTATTTATTTATTTATAAAAAAAAGTCGTCGTTGGTATTAACCACTTATAAAAAGACTTATAAAAAGACTTAAAAGTTCTACGAAACTGTCGAATATGCATGGAACATAGATTTTCAGGATGTAAAACCGCTATAAACCGATTCCTCCACCATGTGACGTGTTTGTGGATGTTTTCTGATCCGTCAGTAATTTCAAAGATTTCTACTAGACGAAAGTGCCTGTAAAGATTTATTTGAATGAAACATATATTTTTTTAAATTTTGGTCTTATTTTCGTCACAATCAAAGTGGGAAGGAAAATCAAATATGTACCTAAATATTGATAAATTTTGACTTCCGGACGTTCCGTCCGGCTAGTCAAAGATGAGGTACCAATATCACCACCTTAACTTTCCCCTTTTTTTGTAGAATGCCCGTGTGTCGACGAGCAATGGCCCACCTGGTCAAAAGCAGTCACCATTGCCCGTGGATATCGGCAACAAAAGGAAAATTCTACCGAAATAGCTTCAATGCTTGTCACTCTTAGAGTAAGGTAGGCGGTAAACGGATGTGGCATTACCACGTCACATTGCTAACAACTTGCCATTAATATTTTTGAAGTTTATAAGAAAGTCTAAGGTCTTCCCGTTAGAAGAGCCAATGTTTTCTAATGATATAAAAAAGCGGGCACCGGACTGCGAGTCGCAGTTGATACTCTCGTAAAGCAGATTCTCCCAAAGTATATCCACTTTGACCGTCTTGAGCTTACACGATCTTATTCTAAGCACGACTGAAATTGTTATATTAAATTGCTTGACAAAATTACCCATTCCATGTTACCATAGCGTAGCCTCGATGGCTGCAATTTGATTTGAATTATCACAATATACAGTATTCGCAGGTAACGACAATTGGTGCCCACGTGAGCTGACTGTGGAACAGGTAATCCACCGGTTCGGCTTGCACGTGTAGGCGTTAGTCTAATGGCAATTTCCACTCTTACCCTTTGAGATTCTATTGTGACGCAAGTTATATTAGTCATTTTAGAAATTACATTGCTTTGAAGCGTTGAGGTATCTCGGAGATCTAGAAGGATTTTCATAAAACTAAGTAATATTTGTATGTCTTCTTCGCGGTGGCTTTGGCCTGTTTTAAATGCTATCAGCCATCTGCGATCGTGAATAGTGGTTGGTAGAGTTTTATGACTTGCCCATTGCCCTTGTTTTGTATTACTAGCGTTACCAACTTTCTGTGTAAGAAATAATGTATATATATGTTAAATTCGGAGCTGACAAAAAAAAAGTATTCCAAAAAAAGTTCCTGCGACGAACGAAACAATATTTTGAATCATATTTTTAGTGGAAAAATAAATAGTATTTAAAAGGAAGGAATTGCTGATTTTTGTTCTGTTTCGATTTGCAAAAAAAAGTAGATTCAAGGTAACACCGCGCTTGTTTATTGCTTTACTAGCTGTTGCCAGCGATTTCATCCGTGCGGACTTCATTTACTCCGCACAGCACCTCCCCCGTAGGTGATTGTCCATCCATGCATTACTTTTTGAGTTTATACCGGACATACATACAGACAACAGACAAAAATTGTAAAAACTATATTTTTGGCTTCGATATCGATTGTAGATCACACAATCGATATCGAAGCCAAAAATATAGTTTTATTCTTATTAGCCCCAAGTATTCTTTTAAAAAAATATTCAATGTACAGTTTTGACTTTCCTACGATTTTATTATATGTATAGATGACAAAAAGACGACTATTATTATTCTTAGTCTATTAAGTTTATTGTTTTCCTGAAAGCAATAAAATTAAAACAGTGCTATTGGACTAAAAAAATAATGTAATTTGCATTTTGATTTGCCCACATTGACTTTGGTTTAACGTGATGTCACATTTTTAAATATTCTCTTGAATATCGGATAAAGTAGTTGATTTGTATTAAAATTGTCTCACCCGGTAGGGCACATGTACTTAAATATAAAAGCTATTAAAATCCTAAGTAATTTTTATTTGGTTGCGATCACTCTGCCCGATAGCTTTAAGAATTGCGTGCTCTCTCAGACATGATTCTATAAATACATGAGAATATTAAATCCACGAATTAAACTTGATCCCTACGCCTTTTAAGGAAATTTCTTAGATTATCAGTGTTGCTTGCATTTACACTCAGAGATACGAAGTTATAATACTTACCGATGAAATAAAAACACTCCAGGGGAAGTTTGTAAGCTTTGGCTTTTTATTTCAGCACGATAAGTTAGCACAACATTGACATTTCTATTTTTTCACGATATCTCTATAAGCATTTGACATTTACAAGATACACGTTTCCGCCCAACATCGTGTTTATTATTAGTATTTGTGTGGTTTGGTGGTTTAATTTGATATCAAAGTCCAAAACAGGAAATCAAACCCGAGAAACCATTTTATAAAGCCGAACATGTTAACTTCTAGACAAAAACGGAATGTGTTTTTTTTCTATCATAAAATAGCAAACAAGCAGATGGGTCTCCTGATGGAGTCAACCATCGCCTATAGACACCAAAGGTGTTAATGGTGCGTTGCTATCTTGTGGCGAGGTCTAATGCCACATGCATAAGTTTACCGACTGCCTTACTCTCCAAACCGGAACACGACAGTGACAAACACCGACGCTATTGCGGCAGGAATAGATAAGGCGGCGGTACTAGACCTGGGCGAGACAATGAAGAACTCTACCATCTAGTAGCCACGATGGCAGTGACTCGCATAGCCAATCGGTCGCCTTTTACGACCTGCCTGGTAGAACGGCAGTTGGCCTATTCTTCAAAAGAGCCCGGACCAACACGGGGTAAAATGTTATAATTTTACCCCGTGTTGGTTTAATATATATTGGTATACGATCGATAGATAGACGGAGATTAGGCGGTGTTTTGCTTGTTCCTACCGCAACAGTGCTTTTTGTTGCCGTGTTCCAGTTGACGAGAGTTACTTAGCATTACTCTTAACACGGATAACAACGCATCATTAACATCTCGAGTGCCTATAGGCGATGTTTAAATTGTTGTACGAGGGTGAATTGGAAAGTATTCGGCCTAACCAAGAAAATAAACACGTACTAAATCAGTTATATTTTTATTTTTTTACATAATCACCATCAAGTTCGATGCACTTTTGCCTTCTTCCTTTGAGTCAAAATATGCGTCTACTGCTGTTTTGACTTCGTCGTTTCGTGGTTGGGGAACAGAAAGAAATCTGACGGTGCCAGATAAGGTGAATCAGGCGGATGCGGATAAAGTTTAAAGCCACAATTGTGGATTTCAGCCATTGATTGCACAGACGTGTGGACGTTCGTACGTTGTGTTGATAAAACAGGACTTTTCTTCTGAGCATTCCTGGACGTTTTTCTTTTATTTCCTCTCGTAAACGATGTAGAAAGACACAGTAGTAATCGGAGTTTATATTCGTAGTCTGACCCCTTTCAAGATAATCATAATTACACCCTTCGATTCCCAGAATACTGAAGCCATTACCTTATTTGCCGACAAAAGCGCCTTAGCAATTTTGGGGGTGTTGAACCAGGTCATCTCCACTGTTTTGATTGTTGTTTTGTTTCTGGCTTACAGTAATAAACCCATGTTTTGTCCATCGTAACAAACCGATTCAAAAAATCATCTACATCGGCTTCAAATAACTCCAAACAGTCACGTGAAATAGTCAATCGTGTCCTTTTTTGTTCAACTGAAAGCATTCGCGGAACCCACCTCACAGACACTTTGTGGATACAGTAATAAACCCATGTTTTGTCCATCGTAACAAACCGATTCAAAAAATCATCTACATCGGCTTCAAATAACTCCAAACAGTCACGTGAAATAGTCAATCGTGTCCTTTTTTGTTCAACTGAAAGCATTCGCGGAACCTACCTCACAGACACTTTGTGGAAACCCAATTCTTTGACTATGATATTTCGAGTTCGTTCATAAGAGATGCCTATAATTTCGGCTATTTCTCTAATTTTTAATCTGCGGTCTCCCATAATTAAATCAAGAATTTTTTTAATATTTCCGACGGTAGTGGACAACGAAGGTCTTCCAGATCGGGGTTCGTCTTTCACACTCTTTCTGTCACGCTTGAATTCTGCTATCCATTTTTCGACAGATGGGTAAGACAGAGCAGAATCCCGTAATGTACTGACCATATCATCATGAATGGCTTTCGGTGATAGCTCCTTCTTATGGAGGTACTTAATGACGGCACGTTGCTCGATTTGCTCCATTTGCAGAAAGTATATCCGATTGCTTTGTTAAAAAATTTATAAAATCACAACAAATTATTGCACACGTTTCGAACTTTACACAATTAACTACTCTGACCTGAACTAAATAAAGTGGGTAAATTTGATTTTTAGAATAGAATGGATCTGTGTTAGGCCGAGTACTTTTCAATCCACCCTCATATCAGGGAAAAGTTCCGCATATTTGAAATCCTATGGAATAAAATAAATTAAATTGTAATGAAAGGTTTTTGTTTTACGAATTCGTAATTACGAAGTTTAGTTATGTAAGCACAAAATGGGAGTCATAACGCTTCAACAAATTGTGCGCATATAACATATAGAAAGACGTTCCTCCTGTTATATATTGATTAGTGACGTCCGTTTAGACCTTTCCGGAAACAACCCTTATTTAATCCGAGGGTTAAAACCCTGAAAGGGTTATTCTTACATGTTGACACAAGACGTAAGCTTCAGTGAAGGAAATATCAAACGTGCTAGTTATTACATTAGATATGTATGTGCACACGTGATGTATTTGAACCGTACGGAATTCACTTGGGTGCTCTGGGACAGGCGACTCGAGAACACATGATTTACTCTAGATATTTACATCTTGTTATTTCCGAAACTATATTAATGAGTGAACAAATAAGGAAAGTAGAAATATGACTGCATCGTGGTCTAGGTGATAGCCTAGTCGGCTCAGATCATGAGGTCCCAGGTACTATCCGTGGGTCGGACAAAAGTGCTATTAATTTTTTCCAGGTTATTCTCGAGAATGCTAAATCTCACTAACTTCATGGAGTCTTACGGTCGGTGGGTTACCACTTCCGCGCCTGAGATGAGTATGTAAAGCCCAGTTCCGGTTATCGCAAGAAATTGTTGATAATCCGTATCGGGTCGGTAAAATGTGGCGATTATCTAGCCAACCGACAAACTGGTGAATCGTGGTAAACTGGAAAATCTATAGACGAGAGAGATAATAGTTTGGTTAAATCTGCCTAATCCGCAAGGGAAACAGACGTGATGATAATCTACAAATATATATTTATGTGTATACGTGCCAAGAGATTTTCGTTTCCTTTTAAATTACATTATGTAATTAAAATAAAAAACTACGACATTTATTTATGTTTTCCCCGTGTTGGTCCGGGCCACTTTTGAAAAATAGACCATTTGACAGTCATTCTGACATTCGTAAGAGATGAACGATCGGCTATACGAGTCACTAGTCTAAATCATTTTAAATATTTGAATACTCATTTTTACGAAGTTTTGTTTTAAATACAGTTATTAAAAAGTATCTTCACGACCTTACCTCCGAAGAAGCCGGCAGAGTTACAACCGGTGCACCCACGCTTAGCCGAAGATACTTAGTCCCACAATGTGATAGGTGGCAAGCTTGTCGCCAACCGGGCACTTTCTAATCACGGGCAACGTTGTTTTTTTACCAGAAAACTTTAAAAACACATTTTTTGAAATGCTATACCCGGGAATCGAACCCGGGACCTCATATTGTCAACAGTGACACCGGACCTCTAGACCACAGAGGCGAAACCACAGAGTTTTATAATTTGTTTATAGTAAAAGTGTTTATTACGTGGAATTTTTTACTACGTGAAGTTTTCAACCGTGGTATCTAGGGAATGAACATCACCATTTGTCCTTAAATTATCAAATTATTTTTGAACATACGTCAGTTTCTTAAATATTTACTGAGATATCACAGTTAGAATAATATTGAAATATACTTAGAAGGTAATTGAATTACACCTAAAGCTCATCACACATGGTTTATAGCACACCTTAAAAATGACATATTTTACTACCCACAAATAAAAATAATCCATAATCTTTATCAATATTATAAATACAAAAGTTTGTATGTTTGGATGGATGGATGTTTGTTCTCAATCATGCAAAAACTACTAAACGGATTTGGATGAAATTTGGAACACAGCTAGATGGAACTTTTTATCCTGGAAAAATGAGTTGTTCCCGCGGGATTCACCAAAAACTCGGGCAGCGGGCTGCACGGTGCAGCTAGTCTACTACAAATACGTAGGTCACACTATAAGTTTTGCGTAACTTAAAAAAACAACATGTTATAACCAAAATATTATGTTTGTTGCTTTTCAAAATAATCTACTTTACATTTTAAACATTTTTTCATACGATCGAACCATTTTTTAAATCAGGAGGACCACAGATCTGAAGGTATGTTTTTTACGTGCTGATTGAACGCTATCACTGCCTCTTCGGAGTTGGTAAAAGTAAAATCTCTCATCAAATCTTTGATTTTGGGGAAAATACAGAAATCACGGGGTGCTAGGTCGGGGCTATGCGTAGGATGAGTGACAAGATGTACTTTTTCGGAAGATAAAAATGACTTTGTTTTGTTGGCCGTGTGTGAAGAAGCGTTATCGTGGTGTAGGAGAATGCGGATTTTGGGTCGTCTTTCGCGAACTTTTTCTAACACCCTGGGTAAACAAATGGTAGAATACCACTCGGCATTAACACTCTTTTGATCTTCAAGTGGAATTGTACAGATGGGACCCGTAGCTGAGAAAAAAAACCGCGATCATTTTTTTACCAACGTTTCTCGCCTGTCTCACTTTTGTTGGCCTGTTTTCATTGTCAAACACCCATTCACAAGATTGCTGTTTTTTTTTCGGGTTCAGAACAATTAATCCACGTTTCATCTCCTGTCAAAATGTCATAAGCAGCATTAGAATGTCCGTGGTCGTACTTCAGTAGCATCTGTGAGCACCATTCCACGCAAGCCCGCTTCTGCTCCGCTGTCAATTCATGAGGGATCCAACGACAACAAAGTTTCCGAATTTTCAATTCTTCGTATAAAATTTTCTGAATTTGGCACATACCAATCCCCAATAGTCCTCGAATTGTCTCATAGGTAATCCGGAGGTTTTCTTCAATTAACCACTTAACAGTAGCCACATTATTTTCGTTGACGGCAGTTGAAGGCCGCCCTTCACGAAATTCGTCATGTAAAGAAACTCGACCCCTATCAAATTCAGCAAACCATCGCCTCCGGTTCTCAAACAAGGTGCTTCTCTCCCAAAAGCATTTTGAAGACGAGCGGCACAGTCTTGCGGAGAAAGAGAACTTTTAAAATCATAAAAAGTCATCGCTCTAAAATCTTTTCGACTTAATTCCATTTTCGTTGCGTACGTAGAACTTTGATGTGTGATAAAAAAAACAATTGACAAATGATTTCCCGCCAATTGTTTTTTTATTACTAAGAAGTTTGCAACGTTTTAAAAATATAATATTCGAAATTCAAATAGTTCAGATTAGCTAGAAGTGCAAAACTTTTAGTGTGCCCCATGTACAATTGTTATAAAATAAAGATGTGAAAAAATGGCGCGAGTAACAATCCCTTTTTTGTTATTTGGCCTAAATTAATGTATTATTAATAAAACTCATACTGTACAGGGTTCTTGTAGCATTTTTGCTTCGCCCAATCTAATGAACGATTTGCCAGCGCGACAGGGGAGTTACCGAACCATTGTCAAATGGGGAACATTCACGAAATTGTATCTTTCTAATTCGAATCTGGTGTTACAATCGCGTAGTAATTTTAAGAAAATGTTCTATATCGTTGTGTAAGAATTTAAATTATTATACAATAAGTAATCCGTTATAAAGACAAGTATTTTTTTAAAGAAGAGCTTCCTTCATTATATTATACTAGTTGACCCGCGCAGCTTCGCCCGCGAGTAGATTAGCATGTCGTCAAGATAGCTTTTCATACAAATTTCATCCCTTATTTCAACCCTTTAATGGATTGATTTTTTTTTTAAAAATAGCCTATGTTTGACTCCGGCTCTTCAACTACTTCCATGCCAAATTTCAGAAAAATCGGTCCAGCAGTCTAACCGTGAAAGTATAACAAGATAGACAGACAGACAAACTTTCGCATTTATAATATTAGTAGGGATAAAGCAACCTAAAGTTATACCGAGCGGGCTTCAATTTAACTGTGGACATTTTAAACATTCATTGAAAATAAAAAAATGTTTAGCATGTATAATCGGTTGCCGAGCACCTGTCGACACAGGAAAGAATTACCTCACAAAACACCTCGCCCGTAAATGCACATGGCGTGTAATTTTTCACTTATCGCAACAATCTTTTATCATGAGCACACTTGGTACTTGCGAGACTAACGTATAGGCCAGGGGCCGGCGACGTGCTTCTTTGAAATTATGTTTTTAATTAGATTTTTTTTTGTGTATCATGGAACAACAAATAAGCAAATCTCCTAATGGATAGCGAGCATCACATTTAGACACGGAAGTTGTTACTGGTGCGTTGCCTTCCATCTGGTGGATTAATATTATGTCACACGTATAACTTTACCGGTAACTTACCCTTATACCGAATACGCTAGTTCACTGACGCTCTTGAGGCGGGAATAGTCAAAGCAGTGGTACCAAATACCCGGGCGAAAATCTCTCGCCTTTTCCCTTATGACGCCTCTTATAGCGACTATGTTATTTTTCTCGAGGCGGGGATTTTAATGTTTATTTTCAAACGTTAACTTTTAAACCCAGACCTGCACATGACCTTGACTCAAAGTAATAATGTTAGAAGATTGTGGCATTAAAAATAAATTGATCTGTAGGTAATGCGCGAGCGAGCTGTATTAAAATGTGTCAAGATTTTGATTGATATGTCGCTGTAAGCCACCATGGACCATCTGTGCAAGCAATATGAGAATTTTGTATGAAAACCGAAAATTATTTTCCTATATAAACTTAAAAATGTTTGTTTATTCACATACAAATAACTTGTAAATGATAAAAATCATTCAAAATTGTTTCTAGTCATACAAAAATAGTACGTACCTTATATAGCTTATATGTTTTAACTTTTTTTCTGTAGATATAAAACATTGAACATGATTTCAAACAGACTTAGTCAAGAAAAAAAATACGAAATTCTATAAAAACTCATTTAAACCTAAACCATTTGAACTTGTTACTCGCTTCGCCGGATCTCGTACTAATATTTTCATGTTCATAATGCTACGGTTGGTCTTAATGAGTTTAGAAGTCGGAGACTGAAGCGCCAGAGAGCCGATGGAAATTTTTAATGAGTTCCGTAAACAACAAGTTGGGTACTTTAATGTTTATTAATTTATCGTCGTCGCCGACACTACGTACCTACGGAAAATTTTAACTGCCATAGACTGAGGAAGGTACAGTACAATTTTATATGGGCGTGAAGATACTTTTTTTACCGTTAGGTTTTTTAATACAATGGATATTAAAATACATAAAAAAACAATTATTTCCCTTCAGCAGAAAACAATCAGCTTTACTAGACTTTAATGTAAAAAGTGTATAAATTGTATGTATTATCTCGTCACTAATTTTAAGACCAACACTGTATGTAT
Source organism: Apodemia mormo (assembly GCA_036924255.1). Lineage (NCBI taxonomy): Eukaryota > Metazoa > Arthropoda > Insecta > Lepidoptera > Riodinidae > Apodemia > Apodemia mormo. Next base: position 1,145,621 of record JAUPFN010000022.1, read on the forward strand.
GAAGATTGAAGTGTATTATATTAAGCAGCTTTTTGGTAGGATACTTTTTGATATGATAACATCAAAAACCTAATGCTTTTTTCATGGCAAAAGATATCAAATAGCATATTCCTCTTTAGTGGCAAGAGTACTAAGCGAGGAACGGGGCCTGACGCATACCTTCGTAACGGATCCTACCGCATTTATGTTATTGTTTCACACGTCGCTTGAAAGGTAAACTTTAATTTGCATGCCATATTTTTCAAAATAACTAGCTGGTAACTTGAAGGGATACACAAAAGACATCCAAGTTGGTCCGGGCTCCTTTGAAGAATAGACCAACTGCCGTTCTGCCAGGCAGGCCGTAATAGGCGACCGATTGTCTGTACGTGTCAAAACGTAACTACTAGCTAGTAGAGTTCCTCAACGTCTCACCCGGGTATTTGGTATCTATTCCTGTCCCAATAGCGTCAATGCTTGTCCTTGTTGTGTTCCAGTTTGGAGTGTAAGGTAGCCGGTAGACTTTTGCATGTGGCATTGCCATCCCGCCACACGGTTAGGTTAGCACAACACACCATTAACATCTTTGGTGTCTATAGGCGATGGTTTCTCTTTCCATATGTAAAAAAAACCTATCAAAGAGCAGAATGCTCTGCCAGAGTAACTGCCGCCTTGTCTAGCAGGCGGCAATATTGAGAAAGACATGTAGCTGCGAGAAAGAACACGAAAGTGCCGCGTTTTTGAGTTTCGCATTGATTGACACAAGAATACGCGTATCATGAAAATTGATAAAATGCTCAGCCTCGCCGGCGTTAACTTTGGTAAACTATTTAATTTTATACGTGCATATGGCGCTGAGTTACTAAGTTAGTTTTTTAATTTTATTATTCTTGCATAGATTTATTTGATAAATTATGAGTCCTTTCCATCACTAGTACGCGTTAATGACCATCAGATAAAATCTGGTTTCCTGCATTAACAATGTGTTAATTAACGAAACCAGATTAAGAAACTAATATTTGGATTTAGCTACAAAAACAAAACCAAAACTTGCTAACGGTAAGGTTGATATCCAACTTAGAACTCTCACAATAACTAAAACACGTGACTAGATGTAAGTCTAGACAAGTATTTATTCTGGTCTTGTTATGGCGCCAAAGACTTAAGATCACGGAGTTATTGGAGACGCCTTCTTGTGACGTTTCTTAAACATCAAGTCAAGTGTAGCTTAATTTTACACCCACATAAATTCGTCAACGTGTGTATGTCGCAGTGAAATTGTCAGTACCGTTAGATTATAATTTACCTAAGTGATATTATAATTTAACTGCTAACCTAACCTAACCAAATTATAAAATCCCTAGGTAGATTATAATCTAACGGCTATTGACAATTTCACTGCGACATGTATATGTGGGCGTACCCAAAATCAAAATTCTATTGCAATTAATTTTGCCCGTTGATGGTCGACTACCGATAGTCTAATCTACGATGGCCTCTATTAATATCGAATTAATCAAAAGTGACCGATATTACATCGGTTAAATGACAGTCACACAACACAACACAACCTCTACAACCGACAATTATACTATTAGCAATCCTATCGATAATATCCATAATATGTTAGTACCGATACACTAAAATACTATCGATATTATCCAGAACATCAATGCTTCCAAATCGTAAATTATTAATAGTATGGGTAAAAACGATACTATAAAGGTTACGAAATCAATTCGGCAGCCACCAAAATGAATAGAATTAAGTCTAAGGATGGTAACATTCTTACAAGCACAGAAAACGATGGAGTGAATATTTTGGTGATATGTATGAGTCTGTTCAAGATGCTGCATCCGTCTCTGACTAAGTAAGTGATTCAGTGACGGCGGAAGCATGCCAGGACATTACTATGCAAGAGATCGTATGGACGATAAGAAGTGTAAAAAATAAAAAGGCTGTGGGAATAGATAAGGTGACTGCTGAGATGATCAAACACAGGGGTTCCGGTGTCAGGGGTGCTTTTTGGGTCCTCTAATACACGTTGGAGGACCGGTAGATTACCCGAAGACTGGCGACGCGCGGTCATCGTGCCCTTAAATAAGGGCAAGAGTTCACGTATAGCTATAGGGCATTAATTTGACCAGATTAGGATCAAAGGTATATAGTACGAGTAAAATCATTGAAAGAAGAATGCAAGAGAACTCCGAAAGAATGTCGTGGAAGGCACAAGGGGGTTTTAGGTCTGTAACAGGATATACGGCTCAGTTTTCTCACTCCGCAAAATCGTAGAAAAGCATCTGGCTGCCGGGCAGAGGGTTTTCTGCGCTTTTGTAGATGTGGAGAAAGTGTTTGATAGAGTTGTGCGAAGGAAACTTTGGAACATTTGACCCAGATATGGGATAACCGGGCTTCTTCTGAGTGCTTTGCAATTCATATACTGGGATTGCAAAGCATTTCGTGCGAGTGGACGGCAACATATCGCATTTTGTCAGCACGCCTGTTTTTCCTATATCGGTATAAGTGTCTCCAAAGATTAAGTTAATTGAATTTGTAAATGCGCATGAGTGATCTATGTAGTGGTAAACTGCCTGCTTTATGCAGATGATGTTGTACTTTAAGGCTAGCTCCATTTGAGCTTCAAACACTGGTCACAGTTGTGAATGATGTAAGAGTATGGCTTTACATTTGATAGCATTTGAAAGAGAAGCAACCAGAACGGATGTAAGAGTAGTGGTCGATGATCTAGTGCTTTCCCCCCTCTCAAGTAACCCACCAAAATATTCAATACAAGCAATTTGTATAGTAAAACATTGTTTACCGTGTACGTAATATATATATATATATATATATATATATATATATATATATATATATATATATATATATATATATATATATATATATATATATATATATATATTACGTGTCATGTTTGTTCACGATGGACTCCGAAACTATTGAACCGATTTCAATAAAAAAAAATTGATACTAGTAGCTACTGTTTGGTCCAGCTTAAAAGATTTTTAGGTTAATTTTTATTTTAGTCAGCGTGTTTCACAGAGGGAATAATAATTTAATGTTAAATACATTTTTCGTATTAATTCCTCTTTTGAATAAACAAAAACAAAATAAGATCACATTTATATAGTAAATAATTGTGTAAACTCATCTTGACATCTGATCACATTGCTCGACGAACCTTTTCATTAAAAGCTTTAAATGTCACAGAAATATAATACCACTGTTTATTATTTGGTTTATTTAGTTTAAATTATGGGCTTTTAATTAATTGACAATTGTGATCTCAGTTCATTAATGGAGGTTGTTATAAAATTGGGAAATTGAGATCGAGATCTGTGTACAGAATGTCAATAGTGTGAATTTAGTCACTAATAGACTACTCTCTCATAGAAATAATTAAACTTCAGTTTAATTACACGGTCTGATCATACACAAAATCTTTTATTTAATGGCATTTTTAACAGGACGAAACAAACTATTTAACAATTAATATCGCATGTGCTTAGCTTGTTATGTTACTAATGTCTGCTTTCCATAATGAGGGCATTGCTGCCCGTATATTTATCGCACTGAAAAAGGAAGAAAAGAATAAGTACAGATAAAAGATCGAGCACACTAGGACGGGCCGCAACGGGCCGGGTTCCATCGGAAAGTTCTAGATCGCTTTTACACATTTGAGCTACCGCACAATAGGCCGGGCGGAAGCGAGTGGGTTTTGGCGCGGCAGATTGCAGTAAATGTGATAGCAGTGTGCTATGGCGAGCGGAATTGCGCGCACGTGTTCGCCGTATTTTGAGTATTAATTTGTATAGTCACGTAATTATGGATGAATAACGATTAATAATTTTAGTTTAAAGCTACAAACAGATTAATGCTTTGCAAGATTCACATTATGATGATTAACAAAGGTGAGATAACATTGGGAAAGAAATACGAAAATGTCCTAAGTTGCGATGCGGCTCGATTCACCGCAGTCCGCTCCTCTCTGCTGCGGTTTTTCCTAATTTGCTAAGCTAGCAATGTTCGTTGCATTGCGAGGTACTACTGTCCTTTGCGGCTCGTTCCAATCCTCAAAGAAACCTCTTGTACATTTCGTTTCACCAGTTTTGTAGCTTCTGTGGTCAAGTGATACCACATGAGGTTCCGGGTTCGATTCCCGGGTCAGGCAATTTAAAGATGTGTTTTTCAGTTTTCAGATAAAATCTACGTTGCCCGGGATTGGATAAGTGCCCGCAGGCATATCACCTAACGTTTTCAATCCACCAGCGATCAGCGGTGACTCTTAAACGTAACGAAAAGATCATCAAAAGCGTCGCCAATTGCTTGCCAGTCAATCAATTCACTGCACAATACTAATCAGGCGGCAACGACTGCTATATACAAGGCTGTTATGTGTTTTGCGATAACTAAACAATTACGATAATTGCGCATTTAGAGTTAGGTGATAACTCCGCCGGTTGGCGATAGACTTGCCACCTATCACATTATGTTGGAATAAGTATCTTTGGCTAATCGTTTATCCGCATGTTGTATCTTTGCCTACATTTTCGCGGATACGGACGTGGTAATACTTTCGTTTCACCAGTACTCAAAAATTAGATGTTAGACTTGTAAGATAAGTGCTAGTCGAAACATATCGAACAGTGGCTATAACTGACGCAATTGCGTCAGGAAACTGTAAGGTGTTGGTAACAAATCGGGGCTAAACGTTGTGAACTCTGTCATCTGGTGAACTGCTTTTTGTTGTGAGACATTAACATAATAATGTTGCATTACTATCCGCGTAGACACAATACTTCACGTGCATGTTCACCGATCACTTTAACCTCCTGACCGGAACATGACAGTGACATTATACCGTCAGATAGTATTGGGAGGAATAACAGCGATACCTTAACCGGGGAAGAGCTCTAAGAACTTCTTTCATGTGTTTAATGGGCGCCTTTTTTAAGAATAAATCAACTGCCTTCCTGCTAGGTACGAGCATCCCGTAAAAGACAAGGAAAGCTAATATGTATCACTAATGTCGCGGACTAGTACTTCTGACCGATTTCGGCCATGGTGACCACTTCGACCCCTTGTCAACGTCATCGGAGTCCATAATCGGAAGTGGTCAGTTGCGCAAGATATATTGACAGGTGCGCATACGTTTGCGTAAACGGAGGCGCACGCACTCGTCCTTCCCCTCATCGATTCAGTGGAACGGTAAACCGCTACGGTTAGAAGAGAGGTCAGATGCTATGTGGCCGGTGGTAACTGTACGCCCCCTTCTGTCGCCCTAGGCCATCCACCTTGCCTTGCTGAATCGCAGAGTCCGCCAAACCTATTCGCACTATCTTCAATCAGTTGCCATCTTCGCCGAGACAGACTTAGTATAATTAAGCAGTAGGGACCTGTCGTTGTTAGACATAAGAAGGAAGGAAGGAAGTTGGGAATGGTAACAGAAGTGGAAAAGAATTTAAGAGGATATATAGGAAGTGGGATGCTAATGACTCGAAGGAACCTAGGGAGGAAAAGACAGCATTAGCTCTAGAAGCCGGGGTCGCATACCAGTATATCCCATACAACTTTCGGTCCAGAAGTTAAGATGGATATCCTTGACTTCAAACCTTGTTGTGACTATCTAGATGGTAGATTACTGCAGCCTCTCGACGGGTCTGGTACCACGGCCTTACATATTCCTGTCACAAATATGTCGGTCATTATCGCTGTCGTGTTCTGATTCGGAGGGTAAGTCCTTAGGAGGGTAAAGCTTACGCATGTCGCAAGTCTTCCCCGCCACACACATAGCTAAACACCATTAAAATATTTGGTGTCTATAAGCGATGGCTATCTCACCATTAGGAAAACCGTGTTTGCTACAACAAATAAAATAAAAAATAACTGATAGTCCTCATCCTCTTACTAGCTTCGTCGTACCAAGGCAGTCAGTATATTCTCAGTCAGGGTACTAGAGCACACTGAGACACTCTCTTCATAAAGGAGTCGTCTATTGTTCCTAAAGTATATTTTAATAATGCTTCGCTTGTATACCTAACATGCCGAGCAAATTAAATTTAAATTGCCAACTTAATTAAAAAGCTATAACGTTTGTTGTAAAAGATAATAAAATATTTATCGGCGCTTGTTTTCGTACAACAGATAAAAATTTAATCTCCTCGCAAATATCGCAAAAATGAGAACAAAGAGTCTTTGATTTAATGCCAAGGGAGGAACGATTGTGGTTTTTGCGGTATTCAAATTATACAGAAAAGCTCCCCGGCCAAATATTAAATCGTTTTTGAATGTAGATGTTTTTTATAAATGTTTATGGCTTTAATTAATAAACATTAAGGCGGGTACAATTTCGATAAAAGTCAGTACATTCGGTAAACTTACACATTAAACTAAAATTCAACCCTTAACGTGACAGCGGTAGAGGAGGAAAGAAGGAAAAGGAAAAAAGTAGCCTTAGGCATTTCACTGCAGTTTAACCGACAACGGCGAAACAACAACGATGGTTTCAATATTATTTTGTATGTATGTATGTAATTATTGAAGAATTTTGTAAAAAGTATCTACAAGCCCATATCCCCGCCGCGAAGTTGTACCTCTGCCTACCTCTTCCATACCCCGAAGAGGAGACAGAAATACAACTAGTGCAACGATTAGCTGAAGCCCGAAGATATGTACTTAGTCCCGCAAATGTGATAAGTGAAAACCCTGTTGCCAACCGAGCACTCATCCGATCCCGGGCATCGTTGTTTAAACAGAAAACTGAAAAAACACATTTTTTGGTTTATTTGGTAAGCGCGAAGGCGAACTAATTTCTCACCAATTCTACCAATGTGTTCAGATTTTGCCTTGGCCATAACTCTTTTGAAGAACCTCGAGGCGGAATTATACTCCTTACGTAACGCGCTGGTTTTTTCATCACGAGATGCCAACGTTGCAGTCCAAGCCCGGTAGCACTCCTGCTTTCGGCGTGAAGCCGTTTTGCAGGCGCGACCAAACAAAGGCTGAGACTTACCACCAATTGGTACCGCAGAAAATTGAATGAAAAGTTACATGCCCTGCAGCACCGCATCGGCAATAGAGTCAGCGAAGACACTCGGATCATCCGGCGAGAAGCACAACCGCCCCCATGGGGAGGACGCAAAATAAGACCGCACCCGTCCCAATCTGCTGACCTATAGTGCCAAACGCGGCGACATCCTGCTAAAGCTTTGCTCCGGATAAACCAGTGGTCTGACGTACTAAGTGGGGCGTCAACAGATACTTGGTAATGGTCTGGATGAGAGGTCAGCAGAAGGTCCAGCAGTGAAGGCGTATGATCTTCCACACCGGGAACTCGCGTAGGCGAAGTTACCAATTCTGTTCGACCATATATATGCCAAAGCAAAATCGTAAACAGACCTCCCCGCATGGTCGGTAGTGCGTGAACATAGCCATTCGGCGTAGTGCGCATTAAAATCGCCTAAGATCACGATCTCGGTGGAGGGGTCTGTTTTTTGTCTGACTGCAGCGGTGGAATAATTTCACAAAAAGAAGATTATCCCACCAGCAGGCGACGGGATCGCCACGTCCCGACGCTGGCAAACGTTTAAAACACACATATTTCTAGTTACCTGTTGAAATACTGGAAAAAACGTATATACACGCACTGAAGTGGTACGTATAACGTATGTTGATTTGTTCGTATAACGTATGTTAATTTTACATATAGTTAAAAGCGCGTTATGATCGGTTTCTGACAATAAAACGATGTCGGGTTCCTATATTAAGCGATCTGTCATTCGTAACAGTTATCATTAGCAATCAATTTAATAGTAATAAGGCGTTCCATAATTTGTTTGTTTGGATGGTAATTTGATATTTAATAGGTAAAATAGCAACATATAGTAACTGTTATATATATACAACTATTATAGGAACAGTTTTAGCTCACGCGCCCAGAAATTATTACTATTTGTAACTAAAACGAGTCGTTTTACTGATATAGAAACCAGGCATTAATATAAGGGATATTAATGCCCGGTTCTTATATCAGTGAAACGACAAGTGTTTCGACACATGACAAATTACCAAATGACAACAACTTGTAGAACATCTATCATCATCATATCATGATGATGATAGAAACTTGTTTAATAACAACATGTAGTTCTTATTAAACAAGTTTCTAATGGTTACTGGTACGAATGACAGATTTCTGAATATAGGAACCCGGCATTAACCGTTCGTTATTTCCGCTAAAATCAATAATATGACGCATTCAGAAAAAAGTTAAAAGAAAATGTTGAAAGGTGCCGCATTGGGTATCAAAGGAATTAATTAGTTGTTTTATATTTTTCAATGCGACCCTATGGAGACTGGCTTTAGTATTTAACTTATTTCTTATTAAAGTAATAATAGACATAAAAAAGTATCTTCACGTCTGTATCCCCGAAGGGGTAGGCGAGGTACATCAAGTGCACCCACGATTAGCCGAAGATACTTGGTCCCACAAATGTGATAGGTGGCAAGCCTATCGCTAATCGGGAACTTTCCAATCCCGGGCAACTTTGTGTTTATGAGAAAACTGAAAAAACTGAAAAAAAAAACACTTTTTAAGTGCCTGACCCGAGAATAGAACCTGAGACCTCATCTGGTCAACGCCAACGCTGGACCACTAGACCACAGAGGCGATTAATAGACATAAGTTTAGAAATATCGTCAGTAATATGTATATCGTTGTGCGTGCTGTGTATACGTCGGATACACGTCATTGCGTCCATTGACACATTTCTCACTGGCCGATACTTTTGTTCTCTGTTAAATTGCATAGTGTAGTTATTATAACCAAGCGACACTGAATACACAATCGATTGGGCTCCAGTCGTTCCCGACAGGGACTAGTGTTTTTGTGATGAACACAAGTGTTTGTATTTCTGATTTGATTTTGAATTTCTGAAATGTTTCTATTTCTGAATTTTAGGTATTTTATTAAATACTAGCAATCGCCCGCTGGTCGTAATTCTATCGTAACTTGATCACAGACTATATTAAAAAACTTCTAAGTTTTTCAACAGAATTTCACCATAAACAACATAATATGTAGAATATGTGTTTGAATGTGTTTTAAATGCAAGGTATTGAGTGTTATATAACGTTTATTTTTATTAATGTAAGTGATTTTAATTCATAATATATAAAAATGTTTGCTTACTGCACTTCTCCATATAAACTTCAAATATTTAATATATCATACACTTCCGTTCGCGTGATTGCTGTAAAAAAGCTTACAAAATTCATTATGTTAAATATTTATACTAGGTGTTGCCCCCGACTTCGTCCGCGCTAGCTTCGTTTACTCCGCACAGCTCCTCCCCCGTAGGTGATAGCGTGATAATATGTAGCCTGTATGATGACCCGCCCTGTTAGTAATATTCATGCAAAATTTGAAGTAAATCCATGCAGTACTTTTTGAGTTTACCCCGGACATACATTGACTTTCCTACGATTTTATTACATGTATAGATACCCATGTATTTCTATGTTTTAGTATCATTGACTAACACTCATATCCACATTTTTTGGGATGTTTTTGCAAACATAATATAATACGCAGTGGCGAAATAACCGCGAACGCTCTGCCAGACTCGTAGGCCTGGTATCGCCTTTAGACGAAATTATATTTTTTCGGGATTCCAATCTGCCTAAAGGACCTTCCCAAAATTCGTCGCCTGCTCCCAGTCTAGAATAATTTGCTTACTTTGGGAGTAGCTCAATTCATTAAATTTGTGCAGCTATATTATTTGTCCAGTTATATAACTTCTACTTGAAATGCCACGATTAGTGATTTTACCGAATACCGAATATTCGGCCTCAGAATGTATCACGACAGAACGACGTGTCACGACATGAAGTATTTGTTAATGATAAATTGAGAAACAATGTTCTTGTTGTACTGTATTTCTAAAAATATTGTCTATCTGACTGTCCAAAGAATAAACATCTTACTCTAAATTTTAAGATATAGTATTATTGTGAGAAATATGTGCGAATTTTTCTCATGAATAAGTATTGGGTATTCGGTTAAATAGTTCGCAATATTCTTCCGATTACCACGTGTACCGAGTAGGCCGAATACCAAATAGTAACCGAATATTCGAGGCATCTCTTTTCTACGTCCAAATTCAAAAATGTAATGGCATTACTCTGTAGCTATTATTTAGTAAATGCTCGAATGGTGTCCTACATTTCAGATTTTTTTTAATTACATGAAACGTTAGAAGGATCTCTTGAATGTTTGTACATATAAAGTGATATCTGTGAAATGCTTGTGCGCGACTCGGTAGCGGTTACGCTCGCTAATTAGGTATAAAAATTAATTAGTAAATGTGGAGACTGCATCACGAAGGCATTATCCTTCTGTGTGTACTTATATGTTGACTACGTACAAAATTAAATCGGTAAAAGATAATACGGGATATAAGTAGTCTTTTTTCGTATTAAAATATCGTAGAATACCAAAAAAATATTGGTTGAAAAATTTCGAAGTTATGTAGAAAAAACACTTTTCAAAATTTTTCGTCAACGATTACTCCCAAACAGATAAACCGATTTTGATGCAATTTATGCATTAGATGTAATTTTTTGAGGAATAGAGCTGATTAGTTTTTGTACTCAATCGGTACATTAATCTGGAAGTTTTATTAAAAAATTACTGTTTCGCCAAAATCATTTTGGAGGTTTTTTCAAAATTTCTCAAAATCCGCCGAAAGGGCCGTCTTGATTCAGATTTTCAGGAACGAATTACAAGCAGACATACTGACGTCATCGCGAAAATAGTCGGTAAAGGTTCTAGGACCTCAAAACATGGAGATCTAAAAGAATTTCGAAAATCGGGGCAAAATCAGTAACTTCCTATTTTACATACGTAGCGGAAAGTTAAAAAGAAAAAAGATAGTTTATTTGCAAAATATGTGTTACGAGTTAAAATATATAATGCACTATGTATACCACCTATAGCAAAATTATACGCCTTTCAAGACAATTCAGTTTGTTAGAGTAGCTTGCAATTACACACAGAAATACAGAGTTATACTACCTACCGATGAAATAAAATCATTACAAGGGTAATTTATAAACCTTGTCATCTCATTCGGAACGATAAAACAGTACAACATGGTTTATTTTCTATTGATTTTCTATTGATTGACAATATAATATAACCTAGAAATGCATGAAATTTTTGACAGTGATAGGAGTATTTGTTCATATGCGTAGCGACACGTTTCCTTCCAGCGCGGCATGTCTATTAGTATTTATGTGGCCTGTGGCTATAACCGACATATTCTATCTAATATGGCTTTCAAACATGAAGTTTTAGGTATAGGTGGACTAGCACTCTTATTAATCAATTGAAACAAATATTTACGTTATATCTCTGTCTATGAGGTCTCGCCATCTCTTTTTATACAGCTGTGCTAGAAAGGGAGGGTAAGACCTCAGAAGGTGACAGCAGTATTTAAAATTTGGTTTCAAGTAGGTATTAGAAGTGTTGCCTCCAGATATAACACAGCTTCATGTTTGCAAATATGTAAAAGATTTGACATATTTATGAAGTGTAAAACACTCACTTAGACATTAAGAAACAGTTTACAATACACATAAAAAAAAGGAAAAAGCAATTTTACATTATTTTTTATACGCAGTAAAACTGCAGTAACCGACTTCCTATTTTCTGTATCTTAGGAATTTTGCATCAGACCTTCATCGTATTAAAATGAGACCAAACATTTATTCCCACCATTAATGAATAAATGCCTTAAAGAAAATGTAGCCATTCCTACAAGCAAAACGGCTATTTTTCACAAAAGTATCCTTTTTATGGCTGCTAAAATATTTAATAAATTGTCCAGGTCGTAAAAGGCGACCGATTGGCTATGTTGTGAGTCACTACCATCGTGGCTACTAGGTGATAGAGTTTGCATTGTCTCGCCCGGGTCTGGTACCACCGCCTTGCCTATTCCTGCTGCAATAGCGTCAGTGCTTTTCACTATCGTGTTCCGGTTTGGAGGGTAAGGTAGCCGGTAAACTTATGCATGTGGCATTAGACCTCGCCACAAGATAGCAACGCAACATTAACACCTTTGGTGTCTATAGGCGATGGTTGACTCTTTCCATCAGGAGGCCCATCTGCTTGTTTGCTATCTTATAATATAAAAAAAATATAATATATATATATATATATATATATATATATATATATATATATATATATATATATATATATATGTGTGTGTGTGTGTGTATATATATATACATATATATCGCGGTTCATACAAGTTCATGTATGTGCTTAAAGTGTCTACGGGAGACGAATAAATTGAAAGGTTTAACGCTACCTTGGGGTGGAAATTTTACCATGAGTCATAGTATTATTTAGCTGCTGAAATGGCTCGTAACCTCTATTGCCTCATTATTTAATATTATAGAATATAGCTTCTTAACATCGATAGTCGGTGCCGACAGCTTTATGAGCCTTCTAAAGCAAATAATTGATTGTTTATGTCGTCTTTCTGGCCCTAATTGCGATATTTCTAAATCGAATCTATTAAAACTCGAGACTTAACGATTTTCGTTGTAAAACTCATTACCATTATTTGCCCGATCCGGGAATCTAACCCAAACCGGGTTATATGAGGACCTCGTAAGCCGAACAGGCTCACCGATAAATCGACAGTCACCGTTAATGCCGCAGGTTCATATTAAAAAGCAGAACCTGTAACGTAGTTGTAAGATCGTGTAACAAACTTATGATTATATTACTTTACAGAAGCGCCCGATCACTGGCTCCCCGTTTGTTATTCCATAGTAAATAAATATAAATAAATAAATATTCACGGTACAAATTAAACTAACTGATCTAACCTTAGAGTAAGCAAATTATTTGTTTGTGTTATGGGTGTTAGTCAATGATACTAATACGTAGAAATACATTTACATACATAATAAACACCCAAACCCGGAAATACAAACATTTATGTTCATCACACAAATGCTTGTCCCCGTCGGGGATCGAACCCGAGCCCCGTTGATTGCGTGGTCAGGGTCGCTTCTTTCTTCTTCTTTGAATCATATTCTGTAGCCATATTGCGTCGCTCAATTCTGAACGTCAGATATCTATGAAGTTTAAAGGATAAATCTTTTGTAGTAATAACCTTTATAGGTTTATTAGCCACTCTCTTCAAACATTAACTCCTTGATAAGAAGTTGATATAGGCCTGGTTATTGTTTTATCTTAATCATATATTTGTAAATTTATATCTTTCCTCCTTGGAGGGTAATAAAAGTCGGTAAACCTGTTTATGCCATACTCATCATCTTGATGTCTGTAGTCAGATCATAACAACACTGTTTTCAGATCATATAATGGATGGATAATATAATGGGCATGAAACAATTTGTTGGATGACATTTTGAGAAAGTGTTTTTGTGTGAAAGTAATATAAAAAACTGGGAGTTATTCGTGATTTCATTCGTTTGATCAAAAATCATTACTTCCCCCAGTTCCGTTGACTAAAAAAGTAGCATTTGTCACTCCTGGATAATGTAGCTATGTAAAGGTGAAAGAATTTTTCAAAATTTAGCAGAATCATTTTTGAGTTTAATCGTAACAAACAAATAAAAATAAAAAAAAGCATCTTCACGTCCGTATCCCGAAGGGGTAGCCAGAGATACAACTAGTGCACCCACGATTAGCCGAAGATACTTGGTCCCACAAATGTGATAGGTAGGTGGCAAGCCTATCGCCAACCGGGCACTTTCCAATCCCGGGCAACTTTGTGTTTCTCAGAAAACTGAAAAAACTTTTTTTATGCGTGCGACTCTGGAATCGAACCCAGGACCTCATGTGGTCAACGTGAACGCTGGACCACTAGACCACAGAGGCGAAAAAAATCAAATCTCTACTTTTACTATGTTAGTTTAAATTACTTTGTTTAAAATGGATGCTGTGCGATAGTGGCATTTTTTTTACTTTGTGGCAAAACGACACTGCATAAACAACTATGCTGTTTGTACTTTATGAACCGTCCATTATTTATATTATGACCATTGACATTCGTCACTATTGTTAGTCACCATCAGGAGAGCCGCCTGCTTGTTTGCTGTTTCAGGTTATTAAAAAATAACAATCTTACATCAACAATGCAATAACAGTCTATATTGATCTATATTAATATTATGAATGCGAAAGTTTAGATGTTTGGGTGGATGGATGAATGTTTTTTATGTTACTTGGATAGGCAAATGGTTGACGTCGCCAATGAACATAAACTAGTTTACCTGGAACTAGTCCAGGTAACTCATTTATATGTTGCCTATTTGGAGACTTCTTAAGTCTCCGAATAGCCGACATGTTAAGTGTCTGTGCCAGTAATTACACTCTTGCCCTTCTCTCTGAAACACAGAGAGAAGGGCAATAAATAATATAAATATTTCACGCGAGAAACAAACAAGATGGTGGTGCCCATGCAGCCGGGAGCGAGGCACAGCGCATTCCTCCCACCGATGTGTTACACAATGACGCAAAAGCTAGTGAACGGATTTAGATAAAATTTGGCCCGGTTTGGCGATAGGCTTGCCAACTATCACATTTTGTGGGACCAAGTATCTTCGGCTAATCGTGGGTACACTTGTTGTACCTCTGCCTACCCCTTCTGGGATACGGGCGTGAAGATACTTTTATTTTTGGCACACATGTAGATCATGATCTGGAATAGCAAAAAGAAAATAATTTATTCCCGCGAGATTCACCAAAACTTTTATCATGCAGCGGGCTGCACGGTACATCTAGTACTTATATAATACTCAAATATATTAAAATAACTCACAAACCCATAAATACTAACATCTACGATCATCACCAACTGTTTGTCCCTGTAGGGATTCCTAACCGCACCTCAACGATTGCGCAGTCAGAGTATGTAACCACACCGCCAATGGGGCGGCAGAACATAATTCTTGTTCGAACCAAAATTCTATGATTAGTGAAAACGGAATTCGAATTTGAACTTTATTTCTCATTCGCCTATTCATTGTTTTTTCGATGAGCTATAAGTTAAACCTTCTCTTTGATTAATTCAGAAACTTAAAAATTGTGCAACTTTCCAATACGGGAAATTAAAATGTTGGCCACAACGGACTCGGAAATTCGATTATGAATTACGGAGACAGAATTCCCCGTAATTTAGGGTGTATTCAAAAGGCGATTCTCAAGAAATATAAACAAACATTTAACCACAATTTAAAGCAAAAAAATATAGACATCAGCAGAAATAAACGAATATTTTACTCTTAGATCTTTTTATTTCACTCTTTATTTAAAAACACCTTAAAACATAATTCAAATATTGTTACTTATGATAGTAATCCTGACACTAATATTACGTAGGTCTACTATAAGTTTTGCGTAACTTAAAAAAACAACATGTTATAACCAAAATATTATGTTTGTTGCTTTTCAAAATAATCTACTTTACATTTTAAACATTTTTTCATGCGATCGAACCATTTTTTAAATCAGGAGGACCACAGATCTGAAGGCATGTTTTCTGCGTGCTGATTGAACGCTATCACTGCCTCTTCGGAGTTGGTAAAAGTAAAGCCTCTCATCAAATCTTTGATTTTGGGAAAAATACAGAAATCACAGGGGTTCTAGGTCGGGGCTATGCGCAGGATGAGTGACGAGATGTACTTTTTCGGAAGCTAAAAATGACTTTGATTTGTTGGCCGTGTGTGAAGAAGCGTTATCATGGTGTAGGAGAATGCGGCTTTTGGGTCGTCTTTCGCGAACTTTTTCTGATACCCTGGGTAAACAAATGGTAGAATACCACTCGGCATTAACACTCTTTTAATCTTCAAGTAGAATTGTACAGATGGGACCCGTATCTGAGAAAAAAAACGCGATCATTTTTTTTATCAACGTTTCTCGCCGGTCTCATTTTTGTTGGCCTGTTCTCATTTTCAAACACCCATTCACAAGAATGCTGTTTTTTTCGGGTTCAAAACAATAAATCCACGTTTCGTCTCCTGTGAAAATGTCATAAACAGAATTAGAATGTCCGTGGTCGTACTTCAGTAGCATCTGTGAGCGCCATTCCACGCGAGCCGGCTTCTGCTCCGCTGTCAGTTCACGAGGGATCCAAAGTCAAAAAAGTTTCCGAACTTTCAATTCTTCGTGTAAAATTTTCTGAATAAGGCTCATACCAATCCCCAATAGTCCTCGAATTGTCTCATAGGTAATCCGGAGGTTTACTTCAATTAACCGCTTAACAGTAGCCACATTATTTTCGTTGACGGCAGTTGAAGGCCGCCCTTCACGAAATTCGTCATGTAAAGAAACTCGACCTGTCTCAAATTCAGCAAACCATCGCCTCACGGTGCTCAATCAAGGTGCTTCTCTCCCAAAAGCATTTTAAAGACGAGCGGCACAGTCTTGCGGAGAAAGAGAACTTTTAAAATCACAAAAAATCATCGCTCTAAAATCTTTTCGACTTAATTCCATTTTCGTTGCGTACGTAGAACTTTGATGTGTGATAAAAAAACAATTGACAAATCATTTCCCGCCAATTGTTTTTTTTTTATTACTAAGAAGGTTACAACGTTTTAAAAATGTAGCATTCGAAATTCAAATAGTCCCGATTAGCTAGAAGTGCAAAACTTTTTGTGTGTCCCATGTATAATTGTGGTGCATGTTGAATGCTGGTGACGAAGCGTACAGCTGATATCAATGGGTAGAGGTGTTGATATAGCATCGTTGGTCAATTTTATTATAATGTTTTTTTCTGTTTTTTTTGTATCATTAGACAGCAAACATACAGATGAGGAGACCCATCGCTTATACAACCAATGATGTTAATGGTACATTGCTATTCGTGTGACGGGATGACAATGCCACATACATAAGTGTGCCTTACCCTCCAAATACGGTTACGGCACTGACAAGCGTTGACGCTGTTACGGCAGGAATAGATACGATGTTGGTACCAAATACCCGGCGAGACGTTGAGGAACTCTACCACCTAATTAATAGTCACGATGGTAGTGAGTAGCGACACGTATAGTCAGTCGGTCGTCTTTTAAAACCTGTCTGGCAGGATGGCAGTTCATCTATTCTTCAAAGGGGACCCGGGGGATTAAGGGGGGGGGGGGGGGGGGGGGGGGTTGTGCGGTGCGATAATGTGTAACGTAATTAAAAACATTGTATAAAGTTCGTTCCTTAACAATGCGACTAAGGATTTTTAATTATGTAGATATCCTAGGTTAGCCTAGATAGCCTTAAAGACTTGAGCACCAGTATTTGCTACTACGTACTATTGTTTCCTACTATTGGGTCCAGTGTCTACCAGAGGATAGCGTTAGGCTAAATCTCGTACGTATTTGGTACTACCGCCTTGCTTTTTCCAGTTGCAACAACGCCAGGTCTTGTTATTGTATGTGTTGTTTTTTGTTTAGGTTTAGGTAAGGATAAGCTAGCCAATAAACCTTTTCATGTAACATTACATCCCTGTCAAACGTAAACGTAAAAAAACGTAAACGTAAACGTAAAAAATAGGTAAAGGAGTGGCTAAGGGAGCCAGCTTATTTACGATGTACGACGATGATATGCAAAAAGTGAGTTTTGCCTTAATAGTAAGTAAAACCGCTTACAATAACTGAGAAACGTGTAACTTATTGGCAAAAAGATCTAACTTAGTTTTACCACTTAACGGCAATATGTAATTTAAATAAGTTACGTCAATCCACGTAAAAGTTATTTTAGCTTAAAGTACGTCATTTAAGTTTATTCTTTAGGGGGGAAGAGTTCTGTCTAGTTCAGTAAGTTATTGAAATATAGGTTACTCAGCAGTTAATAGCTCTTGTTCTATTATTTATTGACAAGATTTTCAATAAAATAATCAAGGGATACAGAGATGAGATCGAGGGGCGGCGAGAGGAGGGTGGCTGGGACGCCAGTGATCGGCCGCCCGCCCAGGCGTCCACACGCGAATCTACCGCGTGCCTCGTCTTTGTGTCAAATCGCCGTGTGTGTACCAGGACATCATAACCTTCAAATGTATGTTTCGTGTAGTGATTCACATCTGAAAATCTATTGAGTGATACCGCTTGGCTGACAAGAAAGCCTTCGACAGTTCGGTTGATGACCCGCGACAGGTTTCAAACTTGACATCTTTTGTATTATTATCTTTTACCTTATGGGAGCCTAGGTCATGTCTGGGTGTGGTATTGATAAAATTTTAGTCATTAAAGTTACCTCAAGGATATCATCGCTCAATCTAACCGTAGATTAAATAAAATTTAAATGCATATGATTAAAATTTTTATATTATCGCAATAAATTAGTAAAAGTTAATTTTGGAGAAAAACTGAGAGGACTAAAATATTTGATACAATGTATTATTATTTAAATAGAAAATATTTTACTATCGCTTGTGTGGATTCAGTACCACTGAGTTTTGACAAGCAGTGTGTTGCTGAGAATTCTTCCAGATTCAATAAAAATCTGATTTCTTCTTCTGATTAAAATTTTGGTGTTGATATATCATGTAGGACATAAAGATTTTGGAAGTCATTTTTTTTGTAAATAAAGACCACCGCTAGGCTTTCGTTAGACAATCAGACCTTCCTAATCAAGCAGTATGTTTTTACGTACATTATATTCAGACTTGACTGTAAAAAAAGTAAATTAAACGTTAGAATTCCGGGTCTGTAAAAAAATACCAATATCATTGGTCGCCTGAAAATAATTAGTAAAATATTTGGTGAGGAAAAGTTATTCTATGTAAGGATAGATTATTGGCTATAAATCATAAAGGCTTTGCATCATGTCCCGACACGGAAAGTCATTTGTGTAATAAACGATAGGGTATGGCTATCCCGGCTTCAATTACAAGGATAACCTATCAGACCTTATTATTTTGTAAATGATTATTGTTGTTTATTAGCTAAACTGTTTTCGGGTAACTTATAGTGTCTACGATACAAAAATACCATAAAGTATACAAAAAAAATTAAAGTTCTTTAAAGGAGACCGAGTAGGTACAGAGACGGCCGATTGGTCGAACTTGTGACTGACGATTATAACCAGTAACAAAAACATGTAACAGCAGATCCAATACTTAGGTCTGCGTTGTGTAGTAAAGCCATTTATGAGTCTGGATTGTATCTGGGTTTCGGTGCAATCATACTCTTACTCTATGTACAACAACATAAAAAAAAAGAAAAAGTATCTTCACGCCCATATCCCCGAAGGGGTAGGCAGAGGTACAACAAGTGCACCCACGATTAGCCGAAGATACTTGGTCCCACAATGTGATAGGTGGCAAGCCTATCGCCAACCGGGCACTTTCCAATCCCGGGCAACTTTGTGTTTCTCAGAAAACTGAAAAACACTTTTTTTATGTGCCCGACCTGGGAATCGAACCCGGGACCTCATGTGGTCGACGTCAACGCTGGACCACTAGACCACAGAGGCGATAGAAACAACATACATACCATATAATATGTAGTTTCGGAAACCTTTCGGATTTTACATTATTTTTAACTAATCCAAATCAACTTATTTAAATGAGGAGAATAGGAATAGTATGAAAATTAGGTAGCAACTAAGACAGGGTGAATTTGCCACTTCTATAAGAGCGGAGTGTCACACGTGCGCACGAAAACTCACACACACACACACATACAGAGAGAGAGAGAGACTCACAAAAACACAGTGATTCTAACATCAAGCCCACATTACGGCCCGAAGGTTCGTAATGGTTTGTCGCGTTCAAACTTTGTGGTTGTGCTATAACTACACTCCGTCGACAATAGTCTATCTCGCTTTAACTTGCGATGCGCGCGAATGTAAAACGAGATGAACTTAGTCGCGGTAGAAAACTGACACAAGCCAGAAGGTTTGTGATGCAGAGAAATCGTTGGCGACACACATCGCGATAGAGCGATAATGTGGTCATGCCTTTAGACGATAAAAACGGGGCTCAACGAAATATATTTGGAGTATTGCTTGTGCCCTACTAATATGTTATGCTACGCAGGTGCTACTAGTCGAGGGCGTAGAAGCGCTTCGTAGCAAATGGGAATTAGTAATAAAATTGTCATTTAAACCGACTTCTATTATTAACTATACTTACCCATATCTCAGAAACTATAGAACTGATTTAGATGAAACTTGAATTGTTTCCCAAGTTGGAATATACCTGATTTCAGATTTTTTTTTACGAGATGGCTTTTAATTCCCGAGAAATTTATGGACAAACATACAAAAATACATACAATTACAAAACTTAGTACACGTGGTTGGACGCCTAAATAGATCGTCATACTAAAATATTATCCAATTCCAACAATATTACATACATACATGTCAAATTAATAAACTACGGTTTTTCATCGGTTGAAAATAAATTAAGTTACATATTATCTATTCTTAATTTTTGTATTCGTTTTAGGTAACTTTATATGTAGCAAGTTTATTAAAGATAGGTACTAGTTTATTTCAACTGATGTGAGTGTATGGTATTGTTAAAATTTTATGCTGTGTAATGTAGCTTCGCTAAAACATCAACAATACTTAAACTGTGAAGTGTGCAATATCCACACAAACCTATAACGAGGTTTAAGGATGTTGAAAAAATTTGTAAGTTTATGTTAATTTTTTTTTGATGAAATAAATAAAAATAAAAAAAAAATATGAAAAAAGCATTAATGTTAAAGTATAGTAATATCTATCAACTATCTGTAAATCATAAAGTCTGTATAACAAAACATAGCCCGTGATACATTCGAAATTCTAAGTACTAATAGTAATACTCATACATGGATTCTGTTGCGCTTAGGGACAAAAAGAAGACTTTACTTCTAAGCGTCACGTTCATACTTAAATATTAATAACAACTGGTATTAATAAAAAAAATGTAAAATCATCATTTCAGCGATACTGAAGCAAAAGATAAGGAGGGAGGAAGGAGGAATAAAGCACATGATTGATCTGTCTCAAACATTAAAACTTTCGTATATTTGTTTTTAATTAGCAGTAACATTAGGTGTACGGCGTTCGATGAAATGAGAAACTTGGAAAGTAATTATTACCCCGAAATATGTTCTCCGTTGCCGTAAATTAATTATTACTGGTGTTTATATCGATAGATTAATTATTGTGATATTTAATATATATTGTAACTCTCACAGCCTAACGTTTAAACATTAAAATAGTTCTTTAGTTGATATGACTGAAAAAGCAAGAATGACATTCTATCGTCATGGACATAGTGGTTGTAATTTTCATTGGGGCCGTAGAAATAGTCGGTTTGCACGAGTAGGTAGTCACCCTGACTACACAATTGCTGGGGTTCGGGCTCGATTCCCGATAGGGACAAAGACAAACTTGTATGTGATGAGCGTAGATATTGGTATTTATAGGTTTAGGTGTTTATTAAATTTATTTCAGTACATATTAATATATGTATTTCTAATTCCTTTGTATTAGTTATTAGTATCTTTAATTACATCCGTATCATAAGCACATACTTTGCTTAATTTAGTGTTAGATCAATTCCTTCTGAATTAATCGACGATATTACATCCTCAATTTTGACAGCTGGCAAAAGGTTATCGATAAATCGGTCACACGAGCAAGTAATTTCGTTGAGGAGAATGAGTATATTATTGTACTGGGCGACACGGACAACTTCGCCCGCCAGTTTTTTTTTATAGAAAAGGGGGCAAACGGACAGGAGGCTCACCTGATAGTAAGTGATCACCGCCGCCCATGGACAACCACACTATCAGAAGATTTGAAGTTGCGTTGCCGGCCTTTTAAGAAAGAGTAGGCTCTTTTCTCGAAAGTCCCTTGGCCAATTGCACTAACATTGTCTTAGAACAATCCTAAGTAGTATGTTGTCACTTCTTGTCTTAAATGTAAAGAATGTGACAGCATACTTTTGACCGCCCCGTTGGTCGAGTGGTTAGTGACCTTGACTACGCAATCAATGGGATCCGGGTTCGATTCCCGGCAGGGACAGGCATTTGTGTGATGAGAACAGATGTTTCTATTTCTGGGTTTGGGTGTTTATTAAATATATTAAAGTATTTATATATGTATTTCTATGTATTTCTATGTATTAGTATCGTTGACTGGCACCCATACTACAAGTATATAATTTGCTTACTTTGGGATTCGTGTAATTTGTCGAGTGATATTTATTTATTATTTATTTATTATACTATTTAGGATTGTCCTAAGCTAAGACAATATTAGTGCAATTGGCCACCTAAGTCGTATATTATAGTATATTAACATGTCTTCGATGTAATTTTTCATACAAACTTCCATTCCTTTTTTAGCCCTATAGCATCCCTAGTCTGTCCCCTAATATTTTGTATTTTTTATATATCTTTTTTATATAATATGATACCAAACAAGCAGATGGCTCTCCTGATGGATAGAGGCAACTATTGCCTATAGCAAGATCAGAGATGTTAATGATGTGTTGCTATCCTTGTGGTGGGGTCTTAATGCCATATCTATAAGTTTACCGGCAACATTACGCTTCAAACGTAACACAACGCTGGCAATCCCTGACGCTATTACGTCAGGAATGAGTAATGCGGTGGTACCATATAGTAGCAACGATTATATTGACTCGTATAGCTAATCGTTCGCCTCTTACAAACTGCCTGGCTGAACGGCAGATGGTCTATTCTTCAAAGGGAGCCGGACCAACGCGGGAAATACAAATTAAATATCATCACGATCACATTCTTTCGTGCAACGTACTAACAATCAGCCAACGGTATTAAGTCTGATAATATTGTTTGGTGACCAACCTCACAACTAATCGGCCATACCCAGTCTTGAAAAAACTCATTCAGAACTATTTGCATGACTCGGAATTTGAATTTAATATTTTTATGTGTATTTTTGTTTCGATCTCGTGAAATGATCGCTATCTATCATAATTGTTGGACGTGTTAGCGCGGGCTACGGAGGCCTGATCTGACGTCCCGTGGGCAATCAATCGAGATAACGTTAATAGCGGTGCCCTGGCCGCTTTGTTCTGCACGAACAATATTTTTATGACATTTAAATTATATCATCACTCGCCTCACCATTCACTCAATTAGTATTTTTGGGTTTATTTTTATGCAATAAGAAATGGAATAACGTACTATACGTTTTGTCGTGGACATTTATATACAAATGCGCGTAATGGTATTGGTCCTACGTACAGGGCATACGCCTTTCTGTCAGGCAGCCATTAAGGACAAAGGCTAAATGTGTTAAATCACTGACATTGATTAAGTGATAGATTTTTGGGGCGACTTAAGAAAGGTTTTAAGAGTATGTATATTATACTAGTGGCTTTATCTTGCCACAAGAATAGGAACACACCATGACAATTCGTAAAGTCTATAGGCGATGGTTGTCTTTTGCCATCGGGAGAACCTTGTTTGCATTCCTCTGATATGAAAAAGACATTCAAATCTCTCTAGGTGTTTCAGCGTTAAGAAGAAACGAACATACACATACAAGATTGGTTCTGATCACCACTTTAAATGACTAATGCGATATATTATTATCTAGTGGTGGGTATATTTGATACTTCTTACCGTACAGTAGTAAAAATAGCCGTGGCGGTATTTATTCTAGTATTGTTACTAGAATACTACTAGCTACGTTATATATTATATAGTGTAACTGGAACACTGACTGCTAAGTGTGAGTTTTTTCTTTTCGCATTCTATCGTGAGCGCGTTTCGAGTTTACTAGGAATTTGTATGTGATTTGTACAGCGCCACCTAGTGGTGAACTGGTTTCTCACGTTTACCACTAGGTGGCGCTGTACAAATTACATACAAATTCCTCGTAAACTCCAAACGCGCTCACGATCGAATACGAAAAGAAAAACTCACACTTAGCACTCTGATCGCGGGAGCCGGCTGAGATAGCGCGTGACTCATCACAACGTCATACAGCGAGCGATGGCCGAGCGCTATAACGCTATAAACTATGTTATAATGTTTAGCGTCTAAGGTTTAGCACGTTACTCGTTAGATCGCGTAGTTCGTAACTTCGAGGTTATAATGTTATAAATACGGCCTATGTTAACCGCTAGGTATAGTGTGGCGACCAGGGGCGGATCGCGAAATTGTGGGGCCCTGGGCTAATTCTACTTAGGGGCCTTCCTGATTTCTTTACTTATTACCATGAAGTCGAAACATTGTTATCTATAGTTATGTTAAAAATTGACTGTACTCCAAATTGTACTCGATCAATCTGATCGTGGTATGTCAGTCTTGGTCTTCCCCGGTACCTACATCCTTCCACATTCGCGTTGTATATATAAGGTTTTCTGCGGTTTTGTGGATTTGGAGAAAGCGTTTGATAGAGTTGTGCGAAAGAAACTTTGGGACATTTTACCCAGTTATGGGATAGATGGGCGTCTGCTGCGTGCTTTGCAATCCATGTACTGGGATTGCAAAGCATGTGTGCGGGTTGACGGCAACATATCGCCCTGGTTCGATGTCAATATCGGCGTCAAGCAGGGTTGTGTGTTGTCAGCTCGTCTGTTTATTCTATATCTGGATAAGTGTCTCCAAAGATTGAGGTCATTGAATGTGGGAATACGCATGAGTGATCTAGTGGTGAACTGCCTGCTTTATGCAGATGACGCTGTACTTTTAGGCTCAACTCCATCTGAGCTACAAACACTGGTCACAGTTATGAATGAGGATTGTAAGAGTATGGGCTTACATTTGAATGCGAAGAAAACTAAAGTTTTGGTATTTGAAAGAGAAACAACCAGAACGGATGTAAGAGTTGTGGTCGATGATGTAGTGCTGGAACAAGTGGATGAGTTTGTATATCTTGGATGTGCTTTTAGCAGGGATGGAAGGTACACCGCTGATGTTGAAAGAAGAGTGTGTGCAGGGAACAGAGTGAATGGAGCGTTAGGGAGATTACTTAATAGCACAATTTTAAGTCAGGGTGCCCGTCTAGCCCTGCATAATCATGTGCTTATCCCAACGCTATTGTATGGAAGTGAGAGTTGGGTATGTCAGAGAGGGCATGAAAGTAGAATCAACGCGGTCGAGATGAGGTCGCTAAGAAAAATATGTGGTGTGACACTCGCGGACCGGGTTCGTAATGTCGAAGTGAGAGAGAGGTTAGGTTTGAAAGAAAGTGTCGGTGTAAAGATGAGAAAGGGCATGCTTCGTTGGTTCGGACATGTAGAAAGAATGGTAGATGAAAGGTTAACAAAACAGATATACAACGCGAATGTGGAAGGATGTAGGTACCGGGGAAGACCAAGACTGACATACCACGATCAGATTGATCGAGTACTGTCCGAAGGTGGTGTCAAGAGTCTTCGCAACCGGCGTGTGTGTATGAAGAGAGTGATGAATGTGGAAGAAGCGAGACAAGCCTGCAAGGATCGTGATATATGGCACTCGGTTCTCTCTGCCTACCCCGTAAGGGATCTGGCGTGAAGATATGTATGTATGTATGTATGTTAAAAATGAATTACAAAAAAAATAATACATTATTTTTTATTTATTACCATTAGTCGCTCACACGGGTTTATTTGTGGCCCGCCACCAAATTCAATTCAACGCCAAGTCAATGGTCGGATTGTATTGTTTTATCCACTATATCTTCTACGTTTTTTAGTGGAATTCAGGTGCCTTTTAACTTCCGGGCCCTGGGCTGCAGCCCAAAAAGCCCTTAAGTAGATCCGCCCCTGCGTGGCGTTATGTTGTAGCGCCCAGTGCGAATCTAAATAGCGTACGCTATACGTTGAGTATACATCGCGCTATAATTTAACGCTAAGCATTAAATTAACCACCGTTAATTATTCCCCAGTACCACACGACAGTCCCTTGTGTATTCAATATTTTGATGAATCAAGATTCCGGGATTTGATTTTAGATAAAGTTGCCTTTATCTAAAATCAAAATCCTTTTTAGCAGTTTTTGGGCGTTTAAATAACATAATATGTTTAAACATACAAACTTTCGTATTTATAAAATTAGAAAAAATTTATTACTAAAAAAAATAATATTTACTATAAGTTACGAATATCAGAACAACAGACTCATACATTTTAGTATAATAGCAGAGAGTCCATTTTGGAAACACAGTAAATTGAGTGAAATCATTGACGGTGCTATAAGATAGAACGAGTACGACAATAATACTTAACGTTATACTGCCTGGAACAGGGCTCGAGTGGTCTGAGAGTCCTTTTTAATGCAAAGCTATATCCAATTGTACGCTTATTTAACGGTGCTCTTGATTGAATTGCTTTTTAAATGCAAAGAAATAAAAACTGTATTCTGACGGTTTTAGTAGCGACCATTCCGTTTCAAACATTATTTCCTATTAAATGATAGAACTTAAAAACATAACTTTTTAAATATCTCTGTATCCGTAATTACGTAGTACTTTTAAATACAAAGTTTATTGGTACATCTGACTATTTAAACTATATACTAAGAAAACATTAAATACTGATTTTTACAAGGATAACGTATGGCAATGTTTAATTTTTCTGTTTAAAATTCTCAAGTCCTAAAATAATATATTGGACACGGTTCGTTTTTGTTTGTTAAACACACCAATGTCAAGCAAGGAGGTCGTACCATAAGCATATACCTTACACCCAGGCGACACTTTGCGGAACTCCACCACATTCAAATCTACAGTTAAAATTTTTGGTAATATGATAGTTGACGGTTCCGATATATAATAGTTGACGATTGGTCATCCAAGAATTTTGCTTATATCTTCCGTATACCAACAGTTACACTCGAGAAGAGCTTCTCACACAGTTTTCCCGAGTAGCTTTGATATTGGAATTTTTAAGAGGAGGGCCAATAAAATTTTCGGAATCCGCTAACATTTTGTGTTGCAAATTTACATGGGCAGTGGAGACTGCTTTCCATCAGATGCTCTTGCTCGTATGTCTAAAGATACCTACTATAAAATAATAATAAATAATATCGTGTCTGACTTTAATGATATGATATTGAATTTATTTTACCACGTGTTGGATCCGGGCCTCTTGGAGGAATAGACCAACTACCGTTCTGCCAGGCAGGTCGTATAATGCGACCGATTGGCTACGTGAGTCACTAACATCGTGGCTACTAGGTGGTAGAGTTCTGCATTGTCATTTTTCAAAGTGTTAATTCACTATTTAAAGACACTTACAGCTACCATCGCACGATACCTTTCATGTGATCTTCGATTGTACTTTTATTAGACGTGGACCATTCGCCGCGCCGCATAGTCAGAGGCATTGGCACTAGTACGATTGTGACCACGACCGTTGCCACATGGATGAAACCTCAATCCTTTCGAAAATTTCTCGTGGTAATATAGTAAATAACCGCCTGAGTCTCTAAATAAGTGACATTATTATTACTCAGTCCCTACAACGTATAAGTATACTACACATATAACGCGTTTAATCGTTACGGATAATTAACGCTCCACAGTCGAGTGATTTCAATAGATTCACAATTCACAGGTTTGAAAATCGAAAATTTTGAACTCTGTTAACTCATTCTAAATCACGTTATAGAAATCTTCAAAACTATGTAATATATTGCATAATTTGTGGGTAAATTTCATCGCTTCTTATGTAACTTCGTGGATTTGTCGGGCGTGAGAGATTTTTCCTTTAAGCTTTAGTACTGCACCATTCTACTTGACATCACAACGTATGACATAAAATCGTTAGCTAAACGTATTCGTAACTCGCATTTACTATGGGACACCGCCCATTCTTTTTTTTGTTCGGTGGAGCGAGTGAAATACCATCACAATACATACGAGTCCATACTTCCATACTGATATTATAAATGCGAAAGTCTGTCTGTCTCTCTGTCCATCTGTCTGCCTGTCTGTCTGTTATGCTTTCACGGCTAAACCGATGAACTGATTTTAATAAAATTGTAATGAAGACAGTTGAAGATCCGAGTTCATAGATAGGCTAGTTTTTTTAAAAATCAACCGTCATGATGCTGAAACAGGAAAGGACGACATGTTAATCTAGCATGTCATAGAAAGGGCACTTTCGCGGGCGAAGTCAGGGTTAATAAAAACATATATGAAGAGAACATGTACACTCACGTTTAATTTGCTCAATTATCTCCGCCTGTTTGGAGAAAATACACTTCTTGGTCTCAATTTTCACAAATAACTTAAATCAGGATCACAAGTCATCTTGCTAACCGATAAAGCATTCAATCATGATCGTCAAACATCTATCTAACAACATATGGTTCGTTTTGCCTACCCCGTAACGACCCGGCGGATATATATTTATTTTATAGTTCAAAAAAAAGCCAAGTCATTAGCACAGGTAATATTAAAGAACACGAAACGTAGAAACGACAGTGTGCGCGCATACACAGGTGCACTCTTATCCCTTATTTTATATATATAAAAATCAATGCCACTTTTCGTTGTAATTTTATAACTCAAGAATGGGCTCACCTATCCAAACCAAATGTTTAGACTTTGTTCGGACTATTTAGTAGACGGTTTATGTGAAATTTGCACAAAATCGGTAGAGCGGTTCTTCATTTATCACATTTTTTATAACAAATGAATTCAATAAATGGCGATACGTAGCGAAGCACGTGACGGGTCGCTAGTATTTTATAGTTATCAGTTCAGCATTAGCGAAGTGATTAAGTTCCAAACACACGCTCACTGACAGACTTTTGTATATAGTGGGATATGGGATTAATTAGTCGGGACGCTGCACTTGAATGAAAATGGATGCTTGAAGGTATAATTAAGATGGAGTCTCCATTATATGTTTGTCTTTTGTCTCGTTCGTTACACATGACCGCTGAACAGTGCGATACGTTCATATTGTTAACTATTTCGCTTCGAGTTTTGACAATGAATCCAATATGATGCTTTGTTATTCATTTTATTTTTTAACTGAATTTCCGAAACGCGCAAATTCTTAATGTTTCTGTTTTTTATGTATGTCTACTAAATAATATTTTTAATTTTAAATCGATTTTGATGATAATTATGCAAAGTGTCTTTCCGAGGTAGAAATAATATTTAGTAAATAAGTTCTACGTTTCACAAGCACAACTAATTAGACGTTGTTTGTTGCAGTTTACTGCGTTTAAATTATCAAAATAATAATTATATTGTTTGGTTTCTATTAAATTAGAACAAAGACAGTTATGACAAAACTACTATGTACAAACTGAGAACATTTGTTGCAACCTGAATTTAAGACGTGCCAAAAAAATACCTTTTCATTTTTTGTTTTCATTTTAAGTAATTTTTGCCATGTTTTAATTGGGAATATTAGATTAGCACTTAATATCCCATAAAATATTAGGGACTTTTAATTTGTCAATAGGGTATGTGACTATACCAGCGCACTCAATCTAGTTTCGATTGGATTCTGGATCTTGAAGAAATTTCTCAAATATTTTTATTTATGTAAGTACGGGGTATTAGTGTTTGTTATATTAAGTACTAGCGACCTGCCCACGGTTTCACCCGCGTAGCTTTTGTTCCCATGGGAATATCTGAAAAGTTTATATAATAAAACCTTCTTCAAGAATCAATATATCTATTTTAAAAAAAACCGCATCAAAATCCGTTGCGTAGTTTTAAAGATTTAAGCACACATAGGGACATAGGGACAGACAGAGAAAGCGATATTGTTTTATACTATGTAGTGATATCGGTTTTAAATAAAATTGATGGTTAATACTTCATCTGATTTAATAGTCATTTCATTAATACTTCGGCATTTCCTCTTGTGCAAATTACCGTATTTCGTATGCAATCCTAATCTACCTACCTATCCTAATATAATTACAAGACTTTGTGTGTGTGGTTGTCTATTTGTTACATCCTCACTTTGCACTTTGCCCTTTAAGTATCTATAATGTATAAATATACCTAGTCTTGCCCTAAATATTGGTACAAAGAAAAAACATTCATTATTACACGTAATGTTTATTACTATTACAAAGTATTATTTTAATACATAAATATAAAACTATTAAAAATATATAAAGGTTATTCGAAATGGTCTCCATTGGCTGCAATACAGTCCTTAAAACGTTGAGGCCAGTTATCAATAGAAGCTCGCACTCTTTCCATGGGAAAATTCTTCACTGCCAATCGTATTGATTATTTTAGGGACACCAAATTATCATGACATTTAGAACAAGCCATATTCTCTTAAACTGACCATAAATCATAATTCAGCTGATTAAGACTGGGACTAGATGACGGCCAGCCTTCGGCTTTGTTGAAATCCGGAACTTTGGTTTCTAACCAAGATTGGGTGGATAGAGCTTTATGACCCGGCGCCGTCTTGCTGAAAGAACCATTCTTGGTTATTGAATATGGTGTTGTTAAGGGGCTTAATTACCATTCCCAAGAATGGTATCTTGATACACTTGTGCTGACGTTTTGATACCTTTTTCACAAAAATATTGTTAAGTCACGCCTTCATGGCTAACACCCCACCAAACCATCACTGAAGTCGGATAATGCCCACGTTGTACTCTGTTAACTAATTGGACAGCTTCCATAGAGCTTTGAACATAAATATGGTCATTTTGTTCGTTTAAAAATTGCTCAATTGTAAAAAAATCGCATCCGTAAACAAACATTTTTGTGACCCCCCTTTACGTACCGCTTAAGTAGTTGTTTTGATTCTTTTTATGTCATAAGATGTAAACAAGCAGATGGGTCTCCTGATGGAAAGAGTCAACCATCGCCTATAGACAGCAAAGATATTAATGGTGCATTGTTATCGTGTGGCGAGTTCTAAAGCCACATGCATAAGATTACCGGCTTCCCTACCCTCCAAACCGGAAAACGACAGCGACAAGCACTGACGCTATTGTGGCAGAAATAGGTAAGGCGGTGGTACCAGACCCGGGCGAGACAATGCAGAACTCTACCACCTTGTAGCCACGATGCTAGTGACTCCCATAGCCAGTCCGTCGCCTTTTACGACCTCTCTGGCAAAACGGCATTTGGCCTATTCTTCAAAGGAACCCGCCACAAGATAGCAACGCACCATTAACACCTTTGGTGTATATAGGCGATGGTTGTCTCTTTTCATCAGGAGAATCATCTGCTTGTTTGCTGTCTTATAAAAAAGTATTTTGTAGCGGGTGACGTATCACACGCTGTCCTAAACGGACACTTGTATACTAGCTACGGTGCTACGAGTTGGTTACAGTGGAGCTACCTCGTTGCGTAGCAGTTGACTACGTGGCTCACAATGAAAATTGATATAAATAAAGATATGTAAGTTCTTGTGACGACGATGATATGATATATATGATGAATGATAACTCATTCATATTAATGATTTTCTACTAAATAGTATTTTATAGTAACTGTAAAGTCCTTACTGACTGACATATCAACGCGAGGTCTAAACCCTTGGACCAAGACGGCTGAAATTTTTCACAGGGGTTGTTCTTAAGATGTGCACGAGAAATAAGGAAGAATATTTCAAATTTCTTACATTGACGATATGCTAATTAACTCACGGGAGAAAGTGCGAGGGTCACCTAGTATTCTTATAAAATATCATTTTTTTGAAAAGGAAAACCTGTAGTTATTAGATTTGAGCGCATCATGTAGAACTACCGCATTATCAGCGCATAGTACATACGAGTATAAAAATAGCATAAATCTATACATATAATAAAATCGTAGAAAAGTCAAAACTGTACATTGAATATTTTTTTAAAAGAATACTTGAGGCGTGATCTACAATCGATATCAAAGCAAAAAATATAGTTTTTAAAATTTTTGTCTGTTAGTCTGTATGTATGTCCGGGGTAAACTCAAAAAGTACTGCATTGATTTACTTCAAATTTTGCATGAATATTACTAATAGGTCGGGTTAACATATAGGCTACATATTATCACGCTATCACCTACTGGGGAGGAGCAGTGCGGAGTAAACGAAGTCCGCGCAGACGAAGTCGCTGGCAACAGCTAGTAAATTGTATGATAGTGTGTTAATGAGGAACGACAGTGACAAAATCAAAAGTTTCCGCCTCTGTGGTCTAGTGTTCCGGTGTTGGCGTTCACCACATAAGGTCCCGGGTTTATTCATGCATCGGGCAATTTAAAAAAATATGTATTTTTTCAGTTTTTTGATAAAAACAATGATGCCCCGGATTGGGAAGTGCCTGGTTGGAGCTAGGCTTGCTACCTATCACATTTTTGGGGCTTATCGTGGGTACACTTTTTGTACCTCTGCCTACACCTTCGAGAATATGGGCTTGGAGATACTACATAGGTGTAAATTTATATACAAAAATAGCATAATTAAATCTTTCGAAAGAGATATTTAATTGAATAAGTTTTTTTTTCTACAAACTTTTGTTTACTGGAGTTGTACAAATGTGTCTTTGTTTCGTCTTGCCGTCAGAACTTAATTAAAAGCCTGTTAACAAATAAAAAAAACATCCGTTGAAGTAGGTAGCGCAAAACCCAAATAAAACTACAAACTTTTGTTACCTTTTAGATGGGACGTCGACGGACCGGAAAATGAATGAACGAAATATTTGGACCGTACATCTAACGGTATACACCAACATATTTTATATCTTAGAGCATTCATTCAGTTTATGGTTCCTTGTTACGTGTTATAACCGGATATTTTGCTGTATATAAATTAACATTATCATGCCGATTGTCGTGTAAGGTAGCAGGGAACCAAACCCTGTATTAGCCGCAAGGGACTGGAACATGCTTCCTGAGTCTGTGTTCCCCGACAAGTACAATCTGGGGGGGATCTTCAAGAGAAGATTAAACAGGTACCTTCTAGGGAAGCGCGTTCCATCTTAGGCCTAATCTTAGCTAACCATCAGGCAAAATCGCAAAAAGGCATCTATAATAAAAAAAGCCAGGGTTTCTTTGAAGACTAGACTATGTCTTTCTGCCAGATATTAAAAGAGAACAATTTGCTAAAAATATCATATTATATCATAGTAAGTACTTAGTGGTAGAGTGTTGCAACGTTCCTGGCAGGTATGGTCAGTGCGTCAGTCGTTTTCGCTGTCATGTTCCGATTTCCTGTAATTAGGTCTGAATCCATATGTGCAATTCGACCAGCTGGGAATCGAGCCTGAGACCCGACTGCTGTGATTATTCCAATTTATGCAATTTAAAAATTTAATTTTACACTCATCGCAATATATAATAAAAATATGCATACTCACTGAAAAGTTATACTCTAAGGCAGTGATTTTCAGTGTGGGTCGCGGCCCCCTAAGGGGTTTTACGACTTCACCGACAAGAGAGCGTTATGAAAATTCACCACAGAATTTTCATAACGCTCTCTTTTCGGTCACTTTTTTTTTGCTTGTATGCTCTTTCTGATATACACAGCTTACGCTTTAGTTCAAAGCTTTGGGATACATAATAAGGAATTACAGAAACAGGTTAATCAGGTTCCCCATTTAGTAGTAGTTTTCATACGCTCCATTCATTCTGTTTTCTGCACACACTTCCATCCCTGCGAGAATCATATGCAAGGAATACAAACTCAACCACTTGTACTTGCTAAACATTATCTAGCCTCTAAGGTATACATTATTTTGACGTCAGAACAATTAATTCCTGGTAAAATAAATTTAAAACAGTTCTCTGTAGTCTATACGACTGAACATAATTTTAAGGCGTTCAATGGATTGGCATATTTTTATGTTAAAATTTGTTGGATAGTAATCGAGTGATTGCCGCCCCATTAGTCGATTGTAGCAACTGACTGTAAAACACTGACTATAAAAAATATAAGCTCGGGTTTGATTTCCGACAGGGACAACTTTTAGGCGATGATTTGTGTGTGCGCTATGATTGACCACCACCCATATCAATATAGTTTTCTTACTTAAGGGTAGGATTAAATCATATTATTATTCAAGTGATATTTGTGTTTATTTATCATCATTATAAATATTGTTTTTCGCTAATCCATTGTATACACATAGACAGTGTTATTCTGGATTTTTATCACGAGAGTCATTACTTATATTAATAATATAAAAAATCGCAATTGTCGGCCATGTATAATAATGTTTATACACGGTTCACCGCTGCCAGAATTTAGAACGAAATATAAATATCTCGTGTCTGTCGAGAGTTCTCGATGAAGCTTATAAGTGGTTTGAGGTTATTGAAATCTTTCAAACGCATGTAAAGCCTCTTTTAATTCCGGATAGACGTTGGCTGTGTGTGTGCGCTGCCGTTTGTGTAGTACGGAATAAAAGGAGACACTTTAACAACTACTTAATTTAGTTCTTTGATACATTTATCCATCAAGTCATTCCATCCGTCAAAAATGTATCCTTTGATAGTTCAAGGGGCGGTTTCCGTAACCAAGACCAAGACTTACTCCTGCTTATGGTATAAGTATTATTATTAGCTTTTGGCTAAAAAATATTCGATTTTCGCACTGAATTCGACTTTCGCATATTTGGAATTGTTTTTATAAAGTAGAATAATACATATTTTAAGGTAGCGTACAATCAAGTAGCAAGATCTGTAGGTAAATTGAAATTAGAACGAAAATTGCTATGCTTATTTAAACTAGCACTTTTCAAATGCGATTGTACATTGTATTAAAAACTTGATGACATTTTGTGCTGCTCAGAATAATAAACTTTTGTTACAAATACGCAACACTGCCAGTTGTTACCCGCGACTTCTTCGCTAAACACCACCTATAAAAATCCTAATTTCTTAAAAATTTAACTTTATGTTAAATGAAGATCTTTTTTGAAATAAGAGTCAAGTATCTAAAACACAAAAAAACGAACAATGCTTGCAAACAGTAGACGTCTATCATTTTATTAAAATAGATATTTTGTATGTAGAGACATATATCCATAATATCATTGCACTAAATCACGTTATGTCCAATCTACGCTAAAATGAAAATGGATTCAAAATTGTTGCTATAGGTTATATAATGGCATGGAATATGAATTTGACACAAAATTAGTCTAAATAACCAGATATGAGCTAGTAAAGATAGTTAGTGAATTGTAGCTTAAGAGTTAAATGTGGATCGCTGGAGCGTAACTAGATCCTGCGGCGGTACTTTGATGTTTAGCCGCGCAACCTACCGAGATTGTTTGAACCGGGCGCACCAATTAAATGTTAGTTTGTTGACTCTGTTTGAATTACACTTTTTATACAAGTTATAACTTACACTTGTTAGCATATGCATTGCTTATGTTAGTCTTTTTCAACTGTTGGGTCGTAGCTGAAACGTCAATTTGATGAATTTCTTTTTAATAGGGATCACGGAGACCACGGCTGTCTGAAATATGGAAATGCTAAGTTTACACTGCAATATTTATAGCTGTATACTGTACACTTTATGAATACACACAATTCTTTTTTGGTTCGAGTCGCCAAGGCTTGGAACGAACTGCCTGCGTCTATTTTTTCCGGACAAATATAGTCCTGAAACGATGGGCGTGTACCACCTTCGTCTTCATCGACACTTTCCACCAGGTGCGATGGAAGACAAACGCCTATTCCAATTAAATCTTTAAAAAAAATACACCAAATGTGAGAGTGCAGGTATCTGTAAAGCTTAGTTCGCATTATTTTAATATTTTATTCGAGTGGAAAGTATTTTAGTAGTTAAAACACTCGCTATTGGCCAAAAATTATT
This sequence comes from Apodemia mormo, assembly GCA_036924255.1. Lineage (NCBI taxonomy): Eukaryota > Metazoa > Arthropoda > Insecta > Lepidoptera > Riodinidae > Apodemia > Apodemia mormo. The sequence goes on from JAUPFN010000022.1 coordinate 1,181,374, forward strand.
CTCACTTTGGCCCAGTACAATTTACAAGTGAGTTGTATTTTGTAAGATGAACATTCTACGAAGCCATAGGCGCGCGCAAACACAGTAAATAATACAAATAACTAATAAATTCGACTAAAGTAAAAGATTCATACTTGTGAAACAGGTGAATCAGTAAGCGAGGTGCGTGGAGGTGGCGCTATTCGTCCGAGAAAAATAGATCTAAATGGATCGGCTTCACAAAATTGTGCACTAAACTATTCGACAAAATTTTGTTGTTCAGACATGTTTCGTTACTTAAATACTGGCTACTCGACTAAATTACTAATCTAGTCAAAACGAGGTTTCATTGTTGTATTTACATTTAAATTGAAAAAAAAGAATTAGCTAGGTGATTACAAGATAGCGATATTATCAACACCATCACACCATATATGTCGGTAACTTAATTTATTTTTAACAACTTGTAACACCCATATTCTTGCAAATAAATATTTTCTTTCTTTCTTTCTTTCATCTTGTTAACTTGTAAAGTCTTCTTAAAATTTTAGTAAGGACAAAATAAAAACCATATGGATTTTTGGCCAGAATCGGTCACCTAACCTGAGAATTACTGGACCTAATTTACTGTCGAATAACACTAGTCGACGCAGACTGAACAAAGATAATTAAAAAAAGAACAATATAATTAAATTGCCAGTGTTCATTAATACGTAAACGTAACACGTTCGTGTCGGGCCGAGAGTCGGGACTAATCAAGTAATCACGACATGTGTACGGAGTATCTACAGAGGTCTAATATTTGAGTCGAGCTGCGAGTACGTGATCTTAGCAAACTACTTAAATAGTTGCCTTGACTAACCTTCTGTTTAAACTTGTTCACAAACTAAACATGTTTGCAACACTGTTTAAACTGAAATACACAGAACAAAGGTTGTAGTACGAGAAAATATAATGTTTTTATCTAACGATGTAGCATGAAATTTGGCACAGTTAAAGTTTACCTAGCGGAGGACTGCAGAAACCTAATATATTTTAATAAAAAATATTGTAAATCTATATACATATAATAAAATCGTAGGAAAGTCAATGTATGTCCGGGGTAAACTCAAAAAGTACTGCATGGATTTACTTCAAATTTTCCATGAATATTACTAACAGATCGGGTCAACATATAGGCTACATATTATCACGCTATCACCTACGGGGGAGGAGCTGTGCGGAGTAAACGAAGTCCGCGCGAACGAAGTCGCAGGCAACGGCTAGTACATTATAAATTAATAAAAATTAACATTACACATACTACAGTCATCCGACATACATGATATTGTACACATATGTATACCTACATTTTTCTTTCTAAAGTCTGTTGTCAAACTTAAATGAGATTTTGTTGTTTAAGACGAATTTCGGCCACTGACGATCGTTAGTATATTATTATAATGTGTCAGTAAGCGACTTGATCGTCAAAATGTTAATTGTCTAATGCCCCGATTATACTTTGATTAGTGCAAGTGCGAGTGTTTAATTCAGGTGCTTAGTATTAAGCAAAAAATACGTGAAGAAAGCCGTTGATCAGTGCGAGTGATTAGTAATCAGCGTAGTAAAAGTGAATAGACGCTGATTACTATTACTCGCACTGATCAACGGCTGTCTTCACGTATTTTTGCTTAATACTTAGCACCTGCATTAAACACTCGCACTCGCACTAATCAGAAGTGTAATCGGGGCTTAAGGCCAAGTAAAAATTTGTTCGATTATTTTTCTCGAACGATAAAATCATTAAGATGCATCAGTTGTATCATGAAATCCCGTGAATGTTAGCTATGGTTTCGTAGATGTTTAGGTACACCTACTTGTATACCGTTTATGTTTGTCTATCCGCCTGCTTGTTTGTTTATTTATGTGTAATCACGTAAAAACTATATTTTTTTCTGTATAACCGACTTCCTCGGCCAACATCTAAAATACGGGAGGTTATGGGAAAATGTCTCATTCTCAAGTTATAAATATCAGTTTTCGCGTGAAGTCGTGGGAGTCTGCTACTATACTATATAATATATTTTGATGTACATAATATAGATAAAACATACACAAAAAAATGCTATGTCATAGAATTGCGAAGTTTTATCGCGTAACTGAATGCTGTGCCGTCGACTCCCGACGCGACTTGCCTGACGGCCCTAATTGACGAAGTTAAGCGAAGCGCGAAAATTTCTTTAAAGGGACGCCTAACTGATATCCTTTGGGTGTTCGTCCTTCGAAGATTACACAGATGCGATCTGGGACTCTCGTCGCTATTTCATTTGGAACTTACTCATTCGAATTTGTGATGCTACGATGAGTTCACTCGTATAGATTAAAGACGTACGCTATTTAAATATATGTAGTCTTTGTGAAATTAATTAAGCTTTTCGACTGATACTCAGTGGTTCCGATGGAGGATTAGACACGGAGTAGAATAAACCAGCGGTTTTATGTTAATAACTATCATTATTGACTCTCAAATTTCAGGGATTACTTGATACAATCTCATTACCTGACTATAGTTATACCTTTTAAACGCGTGGTTCGGGATTTATATTACAAAGTACTCTGTGGTTCGGGATCCGTCATTACAACTTAGCCAATTTAAGTTTTCCATATAAAGTTCGCAATTTACCGCGTAGTGTTTTTCCATTGTAATAACTAAAATGTTAACAGTATCTTTAAAGTTCGGATCTAGATCTTTATAAATCTATATTTTAATTTTATTCTACTATTTTAATATTTTAATTTTAATAATATTATCTATATTTCTATATTTTATATCTATATTAATATTATAAATGCGAAAGTTTGGATGTATGGATGGATGTTTGGATAGATGTTTGTTACTCAATCACGCAAAAACTACTGAACGAATTTGAATGAAATTTGGCACACAGGTAGATGATGACCTGTAATAACACATAGGCTACTTTTTATCCCGGAAAAATAAGGTGATCCCGCGGGGTTCACCAAAAACTTTTATAATGCAGCGGGCTGCACGCTGCAGCTAGTAAATTAATATTTCCCGTATAATATTTATGCAGGCGGCGGGCTTCTAAAAACAATCTAATTCACTACGCTAAATATTACTAGAATTAACGATCTAACTCGTCCTTCGAAATATCTGGTCCAAGCCACCATTAAGTAATAGACAATCTAAAAAAAAGGTGAAAATGGTTCGCGGCAAATAACAAATTTAATTATGTTCACTTTTTCATTATGGATTTCCGCAAGGTAACGCCTGAATGAATAAAATAGACCGTCCATTCCATTCTTAACTTTACTTACTGCTTACGTATTCCTAATGCAACAGCGTCACTTTTTGTCATTGTCGTGTTTCAGATTGGATGGGAAGGAAGCCGGTAGACGTATGTATGTATGATGGACGGATGGATGGTTGTTCTTTCCAACGAGAGAATCATCATCTTGTTTGCTATCTTATAATATAAAAAAATATTTTACAGGACCTTTTATATGAGCAATGCTCACAGAAAATACATTTTTGTGTTGGCATCTCAAAAAGTAGTTCCGAACCGGCAATAGCTATTAAATAGTGAAATAGTGGAATTTTAATTGTTGACTTGCCAAAATGCCCGTAAAAGATTCATTTGAATATTGTTTTGGTTAGATTTGTTTTAGAAACGAATTCGAATCCATTTGCTTGCATTTTGCGAACTTGCTATCTCGTCTTAACGCTTTTCGCAAAAATAAAGACTCTTCCGATGGTAGGAAATAACTTTGTATCAAAATGTAGTGGGGATGTAAAAGCATAGTCAGCACGATTGTTATAACGGTAACCATAGGAAGGGGTGTCCCACTACCTTGTAATGATGATCCACTACCTTGTAATGACGGTGATACTGTCATATCTAGTCGCTTTTTTGTACTTTTACGCGCTGATTGTGTAGGTATACAAGTGGCCTATTTTTAATAAGGAGCTAATTGTGAAAAGCGTTGACTAACACAGGAAACTAAACACTGTTATAGTAAGTCAAATTGAAGCCTTTTTGGTATGGATAATAACACTTTTTGCCTCGCACTACTCTTTTGTGGAATCAATTACCGGCAGGGATTTTTCCGAACAGATACAACATGGAGACCTTCAAGAAAAGAGCTTACTCATTTTTAAAAGGGCGGCAACGCAAATGCAAGGCATCTGGTATTGTACATGTCCATGGGCGGCGGTGCTCACTTAACATCCGGTGCACCTCCTGCTTGATTGCCCCCTCTTCCATAAAAAAACCCCAGATATGAACTTCCTAAATCTTGAACTGAGTCTTACAGTACATGCTAAAATCGTGAAACTGAAAACATACTATTTTTTACACTACGACAACACGATGAGCACACGACTGCAAGTAAATAATAAATCTTTACAAATAGCTGTAGCTGCACGGTAGAGCCGTTGACTAATACAGGTTGAGAAGTAATATCGAAATGGAGCTATTGAAAATGACACGAGAGGATTAATCGAGGTACTGTGGTGCTGTGTGAGGCCGCGTTCTCGATGATAGCGGATGATTGAGCGGTAGCGAAGTCCCGATGAAGGAGTTAAAGCTGAATTCAAATTTAGTCCTGTATAGTAAATATTGCGATTTATTAGTTACTAGCTGTTGCCTGCGACTTCGGCCGCGCGGACTTCGTTTACTCCGCACTGCTCCTCCCTCGTAAGTGATAGCGTGATAATATGTAGCCTATATGTTGACCCGACCTGTCAGTAATATTCATGCAAAATTTGAAATAACTCCATGCAGTACTTTTTGAGTTTACACCGGACATACATACAGACAAACAGACAAAAAATCTAAAAACTATATTTTTGTCTTCGATATCGATTGTAGATCACCCCCCAAGTATTCTTTTAAAAAAATATTCAATGTACAGTTTTGACTTTCCTACGATTTTATTATATATATAGATAGTTATTTACGTATATAAGAACAAAATTCTGTTTGGTTTTAATATCAGTAGGCATCGAGAATATAATATCGAGACAATATTTGCTTTTATCACTACAAAGCCTTGACCGTCCCGGTGCAGTGGTCGAGTGGTTAGCGACCCTGACTATGGAATGAATGGGGCTCGGGTTCGATTTCCGGCAGGGACAGGCATTTGCTTTATGAGCATAGATGTTTGTATTTCTGGGTTTGGGTGTTTATAACATTATTTCAGTTTTTATATATGTATTTATACGTAGTATCGTTGACTTATACCACAAGCAAATAATTTACTTACTTTGGGGTAAAATAAATTAGTGTGATTTAAGTTTTTTTTTTGTAAAAAATATTAACAGCAATTTCGCAAACTCGCAACTTTGCAAAAAAAACATGAAAGAAACTTCTTTTTTTAAAAATATGTTTGTTACAATTTGTTTAAATTAATGTACAGTTTAGTAACTGAACTAGTAGAATACTCTACCAATACGGTGTACAAAAAAATAGAAGGTTTGATATATTTTATAACTACAAGTATAACTCTATGTCATTGTGTCTTAAACTGTGGTCCGCGGACCCCCTGGTGGTCCGCGAGTATGTGTATGGGGGTCCGCGAGTATGTGTACGGGGGTCCGCCGTCTTAGCTATAAAGTATAAACGTTTAAGTAAATAAATAAATGCCAATATTTTTTTATTAAGGGGGTCCTTGAAGTTGTTGTCGATTTTCAAAGGGGTCCGCGGTTTGGAAAAGATGAAGAAACACTGCTCTATGTCAACAAGAGATGGATAAGAGTTCGGCTCTTCAAATATAACTCTTACAGAGACCGACTCGTTGGTCGACTGGTTAGCGACCCTGACTACGCAATCGACGGAGCTCGGGTTCGATCCCCGACGGGGATAAGCATTTGTGTGATGAGAATAAATGTTTGTATTTCCGGGTTTGGGTGTTTATGAAATATATTCCAGGGTTTATATATGTATTTCTATGTATTAGTATCGTTGACTAAAACCCATAACACAAGCAAATAATTTACTTACTTTGGGGTTAGATCAGTAAGTGTAATTTATCCCATGAATATTTATTTTTATATAATTATTACAGAGGCGCTTAAATGTGAGTGACGAAACATATTATTACATATGTGTAATATATCAAATATACGTATCAGTAATAGTACGATTTTGGTTTATTATTTTCTGCTGTATGACCAAAGGCAAGCAAACCTTACGCCCCCCCCCCGTCTCGCTCCGTCAAAAAGCACGACCTAACCGTAATACCTTTAGCTTTCGAGTTTCATACTGCGATGACGAATGGATAGAATAATTTCGACGTGTTTTTTGGTGAACACATCAACAAATTGATCATTATCTGAATTAATAACGGAGAGTGTTCTACGTGTATCGACTAATTGTTTATTTGTAGTCTACGTGTTGCCGATAATATTGCATAACATGATACTAGCCAGAGGATCAAAAATAAACTTACACCTAGACAAAATCAAGTTCTAAACTATTTGTTGATTAATGATTCAAATAAATGATTGAAATCGTTTGAATTATCAGACGCGTTTCTCACGGCAAATCCGTGATGCCACCACCAAGTTACAAATAATTTTGACTTTTAACAATTCTCTTCATATAAAATAAAGTTTACGTCTAGCTAATATAATCTGAATTAATAGAATCAGACTCAATTCAGACCAAAATGGAAGCATGGACCGTTAATTTAGATAATATAGCAAATGCATTCTGCTCGATATGACACTAATGTAACTGTTTTAATTGACTGACTGGTATATCAATGCAGGCTTAAACTACTATGGATCAGGATGCAATTTGATAAATAGAGTTGTAATGACAACATGAAGTTTTTCAATATTTGTGAGTGGTTACGCAAAAAGGGACCTGAAGGGATTGAAAACGGTTTTTTTTTTTGATAAATTCTGATTCTATGGTCCTTCATCTTTGTTTTGTTCTAATCAAAATAATTTTAGGTGCCGTAGTTTTTTGAAGTGAAAACTTCTTTAGGCGCGTTGAGCGTTTTGGTAGAGGGTAAAATCCTCGGTTCGCGTCACCGACATGCTAATGATAATAGTATATCTATAGCTATGTTTTGCATATAGTTTTAATTACTCTCAACTTAATAATTCCGTTTTCACTTCTATCGGCAGTCTCACGACTGCTACTGTTTTTTTTTTAAATGATTTTTTATGTAAGCCGAGGCAGTTTTGAAAATATTACACCTTATACACAGCGCACACTAGTTTCTTTTTCTAGCGCGCACATAAAGACAAGTAAAAGACGAATAAATAAGTCACCAATAATACAGCTATCGCAAACACATGCTATTTCTCACTGACGAAGTCGCTCACTAACGACACTAACATAAAACACCCCGCGCCTCTCTCCCGCACTCGTGGCGAAACTCATTTCGACTCAACATTTTAAACGTGATTTACTCGAAATCAATTATTTTCCCTTGAGGTCCCTTTTTGCGTAACCACTCACATTTAATCCCGAATGCCCGGGCTACAGGAGTCTAGTTTTTGAAGTAAGACTAGCATGCTAGTTCTCTACTAAATTGTCCTGGCTTGCTGACTTGGCCTGGAACATGCTAGTTCTGTTCACATGAGTCTAGATTGTTTTAAGCTTGTACTCGTGTTATAGCAGTGGCTTAGGTGACCACACGTCCAAAATGAACACATGCGAAAAAAGCACTATTCGACTGAAACAATTATCTACTTCAAAAACTGTGCCAGTTCGTATTTTTCGTAGTGCTGAATCACGTTTAGACTTGTCTTTATAACTTGGAAGGGTGGCGTTTCACAGAAATTCATAGTCACGGTTCAGTTGTACAAAGAAAGAAAGAAAGAAAGAAATTATCTATTTGCCAGAATATGGGAGTTACAAGTTATTAAATTTTGATGAAACTTAAAATGATGTGAGTCGATTTTTTACTATTACTATCGGATCGGAATGCGGCTACACACTGAGAAGATCCGGCGGAAGAAACTCGGGCTTTTTTTTTCAATTATAGTTTTTCAAACTTTTAATTAATCTCCGTGCTTAGTTTGAGCATCTCAATTCTCAAAAACGCGTTCTGGAAATAAAAACGAAACGCGGGGCTCCTGTTTCCTAGCGAACTGAAAATTAGCTTTTTCACCCAAATGAATCTAGTATACAAGCCAGGATAGTAAAATCAGTGGTAGGGGGCGCTATTGGCCTTAAAAATAGAACTCCATCCTGTTAATAACTGTCCTGGCTTATAACTAGCTTACTAGCTTTGGAATGAAGCTAGTTTTGTCTACACGATGCAGATGTACTACATAGCTTGATAGCTTATTGACATTAGCTTGCTATCCAAGCTTGTAAAACTACCCTCGTGTAGCCCGGGCATAAAGGAATAAAAAGGGATTCAGTTTAGTAAGATAAAGAAATAAAATATTTAAAGCCTTATACTCGCAAGTATTGCAGGTTATAGGTCACATATCACAATAAAAGCAGGTCGTAAACTAGATAAGACATTTCAAAACAGCGGAAACGTTTCAGAAGCTACATTTTATTTGTTACCGTAAACACACTTGGGTCGTTCAGCTGGCGTTCGTTGTTAGTGGGACGTTTTACTTGCGAGCTGCTGCTAAGAATTGCGGATACATCGCGGGAATAAAGCAACACAACTGTTTTCGAAGCTTTATTTTACGGCACAATTCAATTCTCCATTGACTAGAAATAGTTGATTTATTTAAAAACCGAGGAAACTTAGCAAATTAAATTCTAAGCTAATAATTGTACGTTTTTATGTTTAATTTGTTTTTCCTTATTTGATTTTACGGGTTGAGTTAAGCATATTACTTTTTATATAGCGTTATTATATCGAATCATTAAATATTCACGACATTTTTTTTAAATATCACTAATTATTATATCACTACCACACCCAAAGCCAGAAATACAAACATCTATGCTTATCACGTAGGTAAATGTTTGTCCCTGTCGGGAATCGACCCCAAGGTATTGGGTAGGTAGTTGGTATACATGTATATGGCTCTCCTGAAGGATACACACAAACATCGCTTATCTATACATATAATAAAATCGTAGGAAAGTCAAAACTGTACATTGAATATTTTTTTAAAAGAATACTTGGGGCGTGATCTACAATCGATATCGAAGCCAAAAATATAGTTTTTAAAATTTTTGTCTGTTTATCTGTTTGTCTGTATGTATGTCCGGGGTAAACTCAAAAAGTACTGCATGGATTTACTTCAAATTTTGCATGAATTTTACTTATAGGTCGGTCGGGTCAACATGTAGACTACATATTATCACGCTATAACCTACGGGGGCTCCTCTCCCGTAGGTGTAAATGAAGTCCGCGCGGACGAAGTCATTAATAAAAATGTTAATGGTGCGTTAATATACGTGTGGCGGGATGGCAACGCCATACAAATAAATTTACCGATTACCTTCCCTTCAAACCGGAACACGACAATGGCAAGTTCCAACTCTATTGCGTCAGGAGCAGATAATACGCTTGTACGCGACCCAACGAAGACGTTAAAGAACTCTATCACACTAGTCGTCACGATGGTAGTCACACGTATAACTAATCATTCGCCTTTGACGAATTGCCTGGCAGGATAATAGATAGTCTATTCTCTAAATAGGAACCGGATTACCACAAGGCCTCCATCACCATCACTATAATACCTATCCTAGTATCCCTGTCCTGCTTTCATAAGGACGTATCACTAAGTTTAGACGTCAGATTCGTAGCTACACTTACATAACGATATTAAAATGGAGATCCGCGTGACTCGTCTGCCCCGCTTAGTATATGCAACGTCAGACGATTTCTCGTGTTGTTTTACCGTCTTTGAAACTAGTATTTCTACTGTATATTAGTAAAATGTTTGCGCAAGGATTTTTCATGCGTCAAAAGTTAAGATAACAGTACGTTTGGCTGTGGCTGCTTTGTCTGCCGAAGGGAAACATATTTCTCGTAATTGCGAGTCGCGTTTGTTGGAATAAATGTAATATTAGTCGACAGCAAAAAAGTTTTTGTTTCGTGCGCGACAGATCTCATGTTGCTTAATCTAAGGATACTAATCAATATTTAACATCTTGGCAACTATTTAAACTAGAGTTATTCAGTTTAGCGTTAATACTTTTTTAATTTAATCATTTCTAAGGACTCTACTATTATTTGGTCCGCTTGTTAAATACATATTGGTGGGAAAAGTGGTTGGAAAGTTTTGATTGCGGGCAACGAGATGGTAAAATATCTTAAAATCACCGTCTCAAAAGTTGTTCACAATACGTTACTAGGATCACTGCTGAGGTCTGGAGCTTTAAGCACAACTTGACCAGCTACAGCGTTACTGGGACCCGATTGTGGCAATAATTCCTAATGATGCTACCCATTTTTTTTAATATCATAACAGGCAGATGAAGTCTCTTGAGAAAGAGTCAACCATCGCCTATAGACACCAAAGATGTTAATGGTGCGTTGCTATCTTGTGGCGAGGTCTAGTGCCACACGCATAAGTTTACCGGCTACCTTACCCTTCAAACCGGAACACGACAGTGACAAGCACTGACTCTTTTGCGGCAGGAATAGGTGAGGCGGTGTCAACAAACCCGTGCGAGTAAATGTAGAATTCTACCACCTAGTAGCAACGATGGTAGTGACTCGCGTAGCCAATCGGTTACCTTTTACGACCTGCCTGACAGAACGGCATTTGGCCTATTCTTCAAAGGAGCCCGGGACCAACACGGAAAAAAGGAAAAACCATTAAAAAAAAGTGAAATTGAACAGAAATCGCAATTTTTACCGCGTGTTAGCAGAATTGCAGATAATCTATTCTTCAAAGGGGGTGGTAGGAATCACTAACGCGGTGGTACCGAGCGCGAGTGAGACGTGGCGGAACTCTACTACCTAGTAGTCAAAATAGTGGTGACATGTTTTGTCAATCGTTCGCCTTTCACGAACTGCTTGGCTGAATTGCAGATGGTTCTTTAAAGGGGGTCCTCTTAAACATGTCACCACTATATTTACCCACGTGGTAAAGTTCTTCCACGTCTTACTCGGGTCCGGTACCACCGCGTTACTGTTTCCTGCCGCAATAGGGTTAGTGCTTTTCACCACCGTGTTCTGGTTTGGGGGGTAAGGCAACTGTACGGTAAACTTATTCATGTGGTATTACCATCCCGTCACATCTCTTTTCATCATGAGCAGGACGTGGAAACACTAGGTTTGCTTTCCTAGAATATAAGTAACACGATACGACGAAGTAATATTTACTATGCCAAATGTCATTACGAAATAGAAATCCATCAGAGTGCTAAGTGCGACTTTTTCTTTTCGCATTCGATCGTGAGCGCGTTTCGAGTTTACTAGGAATTTGTATGTGATTTGTACAGCGCCACCTAGTGGTAAACTGGTTTTTCACGTTTACCACTAGGTGGCGCTGTACAAATCACATACAAATTCCTAGTAAACTCCAAACGCGCTCACGATCGAATGCGAAAAGAAAAACTCACACTTAGCACTCTGATCAAACAAGAATTTTAAAAACTTTATATAAAAGAGGGTAAAGACGTCGCCGGCACCGGTTAGTCGCTGTATAATGTTCCACAGTTAACGAACTCTTTTCATTTAAAAATGTTCGCATTTTTCGAAGGCATTGTGAGATAATTATGCGTAATTAAAGACTATACGCCTATTTTGTTACTTTATCCTTGAGAGCTTGCTACAGGTCTTTTTCTCTTTCATCGAAATAATGATTAAAATGGCGGCTGGGCCATTATATTATATTGTCAGCGATATGGATCTACATTATTAATATTATTTTATATATTTTCCCCATGTTGGTTCCGGGCTCCTTTGAAGAATAGACCAACCGCCGTTCTGCTAGGCAGGTCGTAAAAGGCGACCGATTGGCTATGCCAGTCACTACCATCGTGGCTACTAGGTGGTAGAGTTCTGCATTGTCTCGCCCGGGTCTGGTACCACCGCCTTGCCTATTCCTGCCGCAATAGCGTCAGTGCTTGTCGCTGTCGTGTTCCGGTTTGGAGGGTATGGTAGCCGGTAAATTTAAGCATGTGGCAATAGACCTCGCCACAAGATAGCAATGCACCATTAACACCTTTGGTGTATATAGGCGATGGTTGACTCTTTCCATCAGGAGACTAATCTGCTTGTTTGCTATCTTAAAAAAAAAATTAATAAAACAGGTTGACTTTGTTAATGCCAAAGGTCGGCCCGTTAGAGTGCCACAGGAAGTATTTTAAACGTTTTAATGTGTAATCTTGTATGTTTATGGATTGTCAAAATCGGGAGCACCTTATAACAACCACTTCGCGTTGGTCGTGTGGCTAGCGACCCTGACTATACTTGAAAGTTATCATTATAAACGTAATCTGTCTTTGATCGATATTTTTAAGGTTTCTAAACAAAGGGTGAAATAGAAGCCTATTACTAAAACTTCGCTGGTCGTCCGTCTGTCTTGTGTCTCATAAACCGTGATAGTTAGACAGTTGAAATCTTCACAAATTATGTAATTCTGTTTCCGCTATAACAACAAATACTAAAAACAGAATAAAATAAACATTTAAGGGAGGCTCTCATACAGCCATCGTGATTATTTGCCGTTTTATTATAGATAGTGGTAGGGAACCCTTCGTGCACAAGTCCGGCTCGCACTTGGCGGGTTTTTTATATCACATGTTAGCGTACAAGCAGATGACTTTCTAAATGAAAATTGACAACCATCACTATACAACTATGGTGTTAACGGTGCGTGGCTATCCGTCTGGAGGTTTTAAATACCACACGATATGTAAATTGATATTTACCGAGAAGAGGTAAGATGATGGCACTAAACCCAGAGGAGACGGTGCAGAAATCTACCACCTAATTAGTAGACACGATGTCAGTGAGACATGTTTGCCTACTCTCGCTTTTTACTGGTAGTTGATCTATTCTGCGAAAGGGGCTCCCATTAACGCGGTTGTGCTGAATAACATCTTCTGTACTAACTTGGTAAGGGCTATTTTATACAAAAGATTGAAGAGCTGCTCCCAATTTTCTCATTATGTTATTAGGTTTAGTCGTCCACATGTTTAATCGGTATTTAGAATATGTGTGTTCCTGGAAATAATTTGCGATCAATGAAGTAAATGATCTGATATTGTCATGTGTAATTTGATCAGCCTCACAATGTCGGGTGTGAGTGGCATCGGAGGATTGAATGCGTCGTGATTGAGTGCCGTTACGTGAGATAGGCCCGCGACTCGCGCACAATGAGGGCAATCAAGGGGAATGAGTTTGTTGTCGTAGTCCTCACGAGCCGGCTCTAACTTCCAACATTCCAATTATTTCCCTTATAATCCAGTACCATTTGTGGCGGGATATTCGGAGTTATGTGGACGATAGCATTATTTTCAGAGGGCTATTACTCGCAGTTTGGCAATAAAAATGTATCGTGATTCTCGATACGATAAAGAACCTGAACGTTTTACCCTAAATATTATCTTTATCCGTCAAAAATATTTTCTTTATAAATTATGATCGCTTGGTGGGTGTGAAATATATAAAATAAATGTTTTTGTTTCAATGCTGAATTGTTTTTATTGGAATGTTCTAATCTAAAGAATTCTCGCAGCGTTTAAATTATTACATTTTCGCAATGAATCTTTTCTTATTTGAATATTTTCTCAGATTAAATTGTTACTAGCTTGTTCCTTTAGATGTAGAAATATTGCGAAGTATTTATAAGATATTTTCAAATTGGAATCAGTCTTTGTCAGAGCACTGTATATATTCCTGAGTTACAATATTTCTGTTAAACATACATATTTTGAACATTAATTTAAAACAACTTACATATAGAAACTTTATTTCTTGTAAAAAGCTGACTTTTGGACTAGTAATAGTTTGAAAATCAAAGACTTCAGTAATGTCATTTTTGCTTGTTTGGCTAGAGTTAGTTTTTGATGAACTATTTAAGAATAGTAAAACTGTTTTCTTAAAGTTTCTCCGTATTATCAGTTCAGGAAAAGTCGCCCTCTATTGATTTTAAACAGTCGCTGTTAAGATTTTTATACGTACAATTGCGATATGAAATCTGCCTAAATATCAACCTATCTCTGATAACTTATATGACTAAATTTCGATTTGTGATATTTGTCTACTAAACTTCTTCAAAATATTCTGTTTATGCGTGATTTATTAATCGAAATATATAATAATTGGATAGTTTCTATGTTTGAATGTGTATTTCTCAATAAACTTCCAAACATACAATTGTTTGCATTTATTACTATAATAATATTAAAGTGGATTTTTAAATGGAAAACAGCGATCAACGATGTAAGAAATGAGTGAACTGCAAAGTCGTACTCACGCCTCCTATGTAAATCAGCTGACGGTTGCAGCTCGCGTGCCGAGATAACGACGTCGTTTAGATGTTGTTTTATCTGCTAATGTTGATACGGAATGAATGACTTTGTACAAGCCAGGAATATTTAATATATTTGTGTATGATATTGGATAGAAGCAGCATGTATCTCTGAGATAAATCACGTTAAATTATATTAATAAATGAAAATTAAGCCAGTTCGTAATTTTTGCCACATTGTTCTCTTGCCTAACTTATAGGACAACATAGCATAGCATACTAAATGGTCTCCTGTTGGAAAAAGACAATCATCACCTACAGTCACCAGTGATGTTAAGGCGAGGCATCGGGACAAACCGGAAAAAACTGGTTTACTAAATCACGTTTTTTTTTGTATTGATTGTTAAATATCAATTTTATAAAAACTACACGTTATACCTGATATTATCTAAGGAATATTCTAACTTATTACATTGTAGAATGTACTTTACTCGGATCATATAAAATTCCGAAAATAGGTAAAAAATCTCTAAAACAAATAATTTGTCAATAATATTTCTAATCTTCCACATGATTTTTATGGTGTCTTGTTTAGTTTTAAATACAAAAAAATGATGTGGTGTCGCGGGACACCAGGTAGGAACGAACTTCCTTTGGCTAAACGGCACTACTCGCTTGTGTACGCGACTGTCGCGCCTGCGCACGTCTCATTTAACGCTTTTATTCCACGCATTTTTCTTACGGTTTTACTATTACATTTTTTCAGTTCGGTCGCGCAGCAAAATCCCTATCCCCTCCAAGCCTGCCGTAAGGAACTTCGTTCCAAAAAGAATGTACTAAATTTCGATTTTCAGCAGAAGTCCTATATTTATTTATCCGAAATTAATTCGTTTCCCAGCGGTTTCAGAACAACCGCGCCGCCCACTTCCTATAGAATTGATGCGCATCAAAATACCTCGCCTTAATAGTTAGTTGCTATGAGTATGGCATGGATGTAATGACCAACACAAGTTCAACGGCTACCTGACCCTCTAAACCAAAACATGTCAGGCACCTACGCTATTGTGGCAGGAATAGTGAAGGCGGTGGTGCAAGACGTTGGAGAACCCTGCGATCTAGTTGGTAGTTATTTAGTGACACGTGTTAGCCTTTTGCGAGACGCTTAGTTGAAAGACTGTTGTCTATTTTTTAAAAAGGGCTCGAACAAACACGGGCGAAAATCTACAGAATAACAATACTTAAATAATACTATACTGTCTCAAATAACAAAGCTTTTGCTGCAATAATACCGGATCCGCGTCCGCTCCCATGAGCGCGCTTAACCATATAAATTCATGTATTTACATAAATAACCTGGTATTTCTAGCTGTTTCGTGTATCACAATTCATTAATGTTTCAGCGTCAAAAGCATTTGTGGCTCCCGAAAGATGCATATTTAATGAGCTCTCTGTGAAAATATCGAATAAACGTTGGTATTTATTTATCGATATATTGCGAACAATTTATTGGACACTGGACGCTGTTGCATCACTAGTCCTGTTCAAATGAAATTAAATGATCGTTTATTTACATTAACATAACGTAAAACAGGAGTTTATTATTTTATTCTCTTCTATAACAGTATTGCATATTTCAAATGAAAGCAGTTCAGAGTCATTATTTGTTACTAGCTTTTAGATAATAGAAAAAAAATAATGCTGAATTTCTTGCCCCTTATCTTCTCAATGTTAGCCGCGTTCCGATCCGGTAGTCATTCTAAAGAAAATCGCTTACCAAAAGTGCATGTAAAGAGTAAAATTTGTTTTGGTAAATAAAAATAATTCAATAAAATATCAATTCAATAATTTCATTTAAATATTATGTGTAAATAAATAATGTTACAATATTTAAATTTCATACAATATTACGATAATTTTTAAATGTTTGAATAGTTGTATACCATATGATAGTAGAATATGCTGGTAACTTTTAATTAATTTTTATTAACTTGTCGCACACATATTCTTGCAAACAAATATTTTTAAATTCATTTTCATTTAGTTTTATAAATCGCCAGCTTATTTTTTCCGCCGCCTTTGCTGTATAGGCAGATTAAAAGGAACTTCCGTAAATATGAAACTGTTTCAGGTCGGATTGCTATTGAATGTCTCGTATTAACCCGGGATCCTTTTGAAGTAAGATAAACTGCAACTGTTAACTGCCTCCATGACTATTGACGAAGTGGTAAAATTCTGCAGCGTTTCGCCCGGTTATAGTACCACCGACTTGCTTATTTCTGCCGCAATAGTGTCGGTGTTTGTCGCTATTTTGTTCCGGTTCGGAGGGTGAGTGAGCTGGTAACTTATAGCATTTCGTTCTCGCTATCAATACCAACTTTAATATATTCGGTGTCTGTAGGCGATGTTATATTCCTTTCTGAAATAAGAGTACCATTTGTTCTCTATCCAATTATATAAAAAGCAAGAATCTACTCATCAACGGATGGCAAATGTATTTAAGGCGATAATATAAAAAAAATCTTAAAAGATAATTTTTATATAAAAAAATAGATAGTATAAAAAATATTCAAAGATAAAAATTAAAGAAAAGTGATTCGAATTTTGGAGCCTCAGTATCTTTGGTCGAACAGGTTACCACTAGATATCCTACCTATAAGTTACATCACGTCCAACAACAACGTACGTACAAGTCCAATGAGGAATAATATTTCAAATAACAATTGTTATTTAACTGTTTTTAAGTTGGACCTTCAAGCGGGTTTCAGCTTGTGTTAAAAAAATATGAACGGTAGGACCCCTAATCGCGGCCAGTGGAGTGTGTGACACAATGATTTATATACGCGTTCTGTTATTGTTTACAAAAATAACTCCCGACGGTGGTTTAACAGTTTTTCAGTGGGGAAATATTCATTCACAGGTTTATTTTATATTTACATACCAATAGTATAAAATCTTATTAATACAAGGATTTGCATTCCCTCTTTTTTGTACCATCACTACATAATATAAAACAAAGTCGCTTTCTCTGTCTGTCCCTATGGCCTTATGTGTGCTTAAATCTTTAAAACTACGCAACGGATTTTGATGCGGTTTTTTTAATAGATAGATTGATTCTTGAGGAAGGTTTTAGTATATAAACCTTTCCGATATTCTCACGGGAACAAAATCTGCGCGGCTGAAACCGCGGGCAGATCGCTAGTCTGTAATATTTTATAGACGATTAGTGAAATATTATCAACTAACTATTATTTTAGTCGTCTCAGGTCAATGCTCGCTTCTGTATGAACTATAGATACAACAGTTCTTGGGTTCAATTCGTATTGTATTTATTTATTTTGTTTTATTCTGTTCTCTTCTTCATATTATTAATAAGAAAGTGTGTGGGGATGTATTGATGATTAGACGTTACTTAAGAGATACATGTTAATCGGTATACAGGTTTATATTGTATACTTGTTTGGGGATCTACTTTGGGATCTAACTTTTTAATTATTTCTCGATAACCGCAACAGTAACACGCATTTGTAAATTTCTAATGTCTATCTATTTCCGTTGAAGAGACAAAGCCCTGGCAGTGTCAGAGAGGCAGACAGACAACGGAAGTATATTAATGGAATTCAGAACCCTAAAATTACTGAAATATTTTTTTGGGTTTAAGAAACTTTATTCTCATAAGAATTTACAATTCACTTATATGAGAAATACTTACAATCTAATTAAAGTAACAATAAATTGTCTTGACGAGCACACGAGTCATCAAATAATTCAGATTTGCTAATAGATAATTATATAAGTTAGGCTTAGAACAAAATGTGAAATAATTCATGTTTCAAAATAAATGTAGGTAGTTTTGTAACCATTTCAAGTTCAAGACGATTCAATTGTGCGGCAAAAGATACACAGATCTACAGTTGCTAGATATGTCATGATTCGACGGGTAAACATTATTTGTGGTTTAGGTGATATTTTGGTTGTTTATGTTCAATTTTTGTCTATGTATATATGTGTGTATATATATATATATATATATATATATATATATATATATATAGAATATAAAGATATAGAATATATAGAGAATATAAAGATCAACCAAGGTACATACTACTAGAGGGATTGAGTATCATTTACAGTACAGATAGCGATTATGATATTAGGGATCTACTGAGAAAGTCAGCGCTTGTGAAATCGAATGTAAAATTTATCTATGCATAATAATATTTAAAAGAGAAAAAACAATTCTATTTCAGTATTTTTGTATGTTTGTAAGAAATAAACTCATAAACTACTTGAAAAACCTTAAAATTTCTTATACCAGTAGAAAGCTACACTACCTTTACTTTGACTTCAGCTACTTTTTTTACCAGACTGCCCAAAATAAGGTAATGGCTTTGGGTCACGCAATTTTTTTTATTTATACTTTGTAAATAAAAACTTTGTAAATAAATGTCAACGTTATTGAATAAGTATTTTAAATAAATTGCAAATGTCTACGCGTTAATCTATTTGCATTCTTATGGAGAGTTTTAAGCGATATGTTAGACACAGTATCTGCTCATTTTCACAAACTTTGTAACATTAAAAATGTCAAGTGATACTATTTAACTTGTTCACATGACAGCTTCACCTTGCTTTAGGATTATAAAGCTTTTTATAGTGAAAGGTGTGAGGCTTAAAAACTTCTCTAAAAGCATTCGTCAACTTCTATGTTCCCGGGCTTTTAGCACTCAAAACTTTCTCCATATCAGGTGCCAAACAAAGTTAAAACAACAATACACTTCTCCACGCAGTTTTTGTGATTGTACATTAACTAGCTGACAGAGTGCCGTGACGACTCGGGGTTTCGCCGTCCGCGTTATTACGTTAGCGCTTTATAGTTTTCACAGTCGCGTTGTGTTTTGTCTTTGAGGGCTGTAATATAGCACTTCAAGATTAATGCTGAGAGCTCGCGCATATCAACTCATCTTAAGTTTTGCCACATAAATAATTTAAACGCAGTAAAACTGCAATAACCGATTTCCCATTTCCTGTATCTTAGGATCCCGTATCAGATTTCCACCAAATTAAAATGGGACCACCAGAGAGCATTATCTTTCAAGAAAAAAGAGAATTTTCAAAATCTTCCCCGTGTTGGATCCGGGCTCATTTGAAGAATAGACCAACTGCCAGGCAGGTCGTAAAAGGCGACCGATTAGCTACGCGAGTCTCTACCATCGTGGCTACTAGGTGGTAGAGTTCTGCATTGTCTCACCCGGGTATGGTACCACCGGCTTACCCATTCCTGCCGCAATAGCGGCAGTGCCTGTCACTGTCGTGTTCCGGTTTGGAGGGTAAGGTAGTCGGTAAACTTATGCATGTGGCATTAGACCTCGCCACAAGATAGCAACGCACCATTAACATCTTTGGTGCCTATAGGCGATGGTTGACTCATTCTATCAGGAGACCCATCTGCTTGTTTGCTATCTTATGATATAAAAAAAATCTGATTATAAATAACCGATTTCTTAAATGACAAACAGAAAAACATGCAACCGTTTAAAAAATAACACCGAGCAACGCTTGATTATTTAGGTACTAAACATTTAATTATTGATATTATTATGTTAATTCTAAAGGTAACCTGTAAACTTATTTACATTTCATCGCTGCTGTAGTTTAACTCCAGAAATACAATTATCTTTGCTCATCACACAAATGTTCGTCTCTGTTGGAATCGAATCCGAGGCCCATCGATTCGTAGTTAAGTTCGCTAATCACTCGACCAACGGGGCTAAAGTAAGTAATGAATGTATTGGAAGCACGACAAATCTGCAAGGATTGTTATATATGGCAATCGGTTATATTGCTATAGGTATAGCAGGGATAATTCTACGATAGTGACAACTTAGTAGTAACATCCTAGTTAAATAAAAGCGATGGTTGTCTCTTTCCATCAGTAGTAATGTGACTGCAAGCCTCGTATTTTACTGGTACTCGTCTAAGAGCCGGTGGGAGATCGTCCTTCATCGATCTGATAACCAGATGAGACGTAAAATTTATCAAATATTATTTATAAACAAATATGCATATAATTACTTGCTCTATCCAAAAGTGCTCATGGCAAGTTTTTAGCTTGGCAACAGTACTCTGAGTACAACTTTTTGCATGCAACAACAAGACTGATTTCGTATTAAAGTAATCTAAAATTTGATATAACTTCGACGTTAGCAGATTATTAGACAATATAGGTGACTCCATCGTTAGCAGAACGATGGAGTCACCTATATTGACTTACCTGTTCACATCTGCTTGCCAGGTAGCCATACACAGAAATGAGTAGGCTAGCCTACCTAGGCATATTCTGTGTGTTAAAAATTATCAGTGAAATAAATTTCATTTGGTTATCAAAAGTATGAAACTAATGAAAAAAAAACGATTAAAGTTAATTTAATTCAAAATAGCCATGAGCACCTTTGGATAGGCAAGTAATTATAGGAAATATTTGTTTATAAATAATATTTGATAAAATATACGTCTCATCTGGTTATCAGATCGGTGAAGGACGATCTCCCACTGTTTTTGCGCTACAAAACTTCGTAAGCCGTTTTTAGTAAAATTGAACATAGGGTGAATAAAATTTCCGTATTTTTTCAATTTTCGACTGGCGAGCGCAGTTAACTTGAGTGTTCTGTGTGACCACCCCGGCTCTTTGAATCCGTTCATTCGTCTTTCCGTATGTAAGTCGGGGATGCATGCGCGTGATGATTACATATATATTTTTATATATTTTCTTCACAAAATGAAGATCTTTTAGAAGCTGTTTTCTATGACAAAAAATCAAATTTTTTGTAATAAAACAATGCCGCTTTGAGTTTCTTCCGTAAAAAGTATGTAACCCGTGTTTTTGATGCTAGTAACCACTAGTAACCCTTAAATCTAGAAATGGAAAATGGCAGCTCTCACCAGGAGAGCTACCATCTGTAGTATCTGCTTAGTATATTAATATAGTATCTGCTTCATTGATGATATATTTAAAAAAAATGCGTAATTGCCTTCATTTTATTTAACGTTCTCCTGGACCAAATCGCATTTTACGATGAATTATTAAACGGGCGAAGGTATCACTCCAATAGGTTTTCAGATGTAAAGAGTGGTAAGTGACACAGTGGATGGCAGAATGGAAATGTTCATGATAGTTGGAATGGCAGTGTTGATTTACACGTTAGTGGCGCTGCTGCTTAAGTGCGACTGCTGGAACCCCGAGGATGACAAGTGTCGCTGCGAAGAGTGCAGGAGCCTGTGTCAAAGTGTCAGCAACTTTACACCAACTGTTCTCTCTGTGTCTTCCCGCGTCGACACCGTTGAGAGATCGTAAGGACAAATCATTAAATTATTGGCGAATTATGAAGTAAATTATAAAATACAGGACATCGATAATCGAAATAATTAGATAATTTTAAAATTTTAGTAGTAAAAAAATCTATACGATACCTCAGGTCCATTAAAAGACTACGAATAATGTTACTTCAATACAATATTAAACAATGTCTTTGGTAAATGTCATCAAACTTAACTACTAATTTTATTTATTGTTAAAGAGTGACGTTATTTATAAAATAAAAATATTAACTTGTGTCGTCAAACCTAAAAAGTGTAAATCAGTAGTGCCAAGTGATGTGTCAGTAAGTTCGTGATGGACCCGCTAGCTCGGTTGATGGAAGGCGCGCCGCTTCCTAGCGTGCTGGGCGCCACGAGGGACGTCCGCCCGCGGGGGGCGCTGGTCCACGCAAGCCTGGCTGCCGCCCCATTGCTGGGGGACAAGAAGGGCAGACACCTTTCTGGCACGTTTTGTCTCACTGGCGACACCATGGAAGGAATCATACAATGTTTGGTCTTTTTGAAAGCGTTTTCGGTAAGTGTTTTTATCTATATATGTGTTTAAGCACTTACCACGAGCAAGGGAAATCCTTAAAAACTTAACGAAGAAAAATTCTGCGCAGTTGGGTAAAGAGTTCCAGCCAGAGGCAAGGTAGGTTCATATCCTGTCGTTTAAAAAAAATTCTTTGTCAAGCTTTTAAGTGATTTTGTGCTAAAGTACTTTAATTATATATTGAAATTAGAATAAGTTATTTAAAAATGAAGAATTATACACTTAAAATTCTTTCCATTCGAAATCAATTTAAACCAAAGACAGCCTTAACCATTTACTTTGATATAAACTAATAGTATTCACCAGCATTTCATGGTTTAGTAGTAAGCTTATTCGGCGCTGAATACGACAAAGAAAACTATTTAATTTGCAAATTAAATAGTTTTCTTCGTGTAGCGTGATGATATTTATTGAGTATTGTATGAATTCTTGTAGACGTTTTGTCGGTTTTCCCCGTGTTGGTCCCGGGCTCCTATGAAGAATAGATCAACTGCCGTTCTGCCAGGCAGGTCGTAAAAGGCGACCGATTGGCTATACGAGTCAAAACCGTCGTGGCTACGAGATGGTAGAGTTCTGCATTGTCTCGCCCGGGTCTGGTACCACCGCCTTACCTATTCCTGCCGCAATAGCGTCAGTGCTTGTCGGTGTCGTGTTGCGGTTTGGAGGTAGCCGGTAAACTTAAGCATGTGGCATTAGACCTCGCCACAAGATAGCAACGCACCATTAACACCTTTGGTGTCTATAGGTGATGGTTGACTCTTTCTATCAGGAGACCCATCTGCTTGCTTGCTATCTTATAACATAAAAAAAAAACGGCGAAGAGCATTTACAGAAATTAAATTTTAGTGCTGCGTTATTCTTTAAAAAATTTCGAAGCTAAGCCAAGATGATTTTAACGTAAGAAGATTGTGATAGCGAAAACTATTAATCATGGAAAGTGAAGTCTAAGCGCAACGACAAGTGTTCTAGCAGCATGGGGCAGCACCTCTCTGGCACATTTTGTCTCAACAATGATACGAAGGACGTTATCATGTAATGTTTAATCTTCTTTAAAGCGTTTTTGTATAGTATATTAATATTTTTTGACCTAAATTAATTTTAAGTTTTATTATTCAGTATTGTAATCTATACATATAATAAAATCGTAGGAGAGTCAAAACTGTACATTAAATATTTTTTTAAAAGAATACTTGGGGCGTGATCTATAATCGATATCGAAGCCAAAAATATAGTTTTTAGAATTTTTGTCTGTTTGTCTGTTTATCTGCATGTATGTCCGGGGTAAACTCAAAAAGTACTGCATGGATTTACTTCAAATTTGTGTGAATATTACTAATAGGTCGAGTCAACATATAGGCTGCATATTATCACGCTATCACCTACGGGGCATGAGCAGTGCGGAGTAAACGAACTCCGCGCGGACGAAGTCGCTGGCAACAGCTAGTCATATATATATAATCATAAGTGTATCTAACTTATCAAATTTCAAATCAATTTTTGAATTAAATACAGTCAGCCCGATGTAAATTGTATGCTTGGTGTATTAGCCGTTTGTTCTTTTTTATATTACAAGATGGCTCTCGTGATGGAAAGAGATAACCATCACCTATAAACACCACAGATGTTAATATGTTGTCCATGTGACGGGATGGTAATGCCACATCCATAAATCTACTGGCTACCTTACCCTCCAAATTGGTAACTACACGACAGTAGCATAGACGGCGGTGGTACCAAGACTCGGGCGAGACGTAGAAGAAGTTTATCTCTAGTAGTCACGGTATTAGTGACACGTATTGTTCGCATTTTACGAACTGCCTGGCAGGATGGCAGATGGTTTACAGACCAACCCGACGGTCTTGTTAACGTGTTTACTTATATATGTTATATCAGACGTAGTTAATATGAAAATACGACGTAATGTAGCCAAAGATATGTAACACGAACGCACAAATTGGAACATCAGAAGAAAATTAGTTATTGTGATTTGAAGATCAATAAACTTTTCCAAGCTTACGCTTGGAAATCCATATGCTATGCTATGATAGAATAGAAAGTCGAGACGTTGCCGCACTTTACCACACGTTGGTCGAGATCTATTCCTGTCGCATTAGCGTCAGTGCCTTTTACTGACGTATAATGGTTTAAAGGGTAAAGTGGCTGGTTAACTTATGCATATGGATTTCCACCCTCGCCTCACGGATGTGCGTTGCTATTGCATAAACCTGTTTGGTGTTTATAGGCGATGGTTATCTCTATCAGGAGAACCATCATCTTGTTTGCTATTCTATAAAATAAAATAAAAAAATATACTTACCCTTATTTTGCTGTGTAATCACCCGCAAATGTTTTGTCATGCACCGAATTTTCTTATGAAATTAAAATGAACACGAAATGTACAGAATAAATTACTACTACATATAAAGATATTTGCGGGAAAAATGTGTCCAAATGTATTATCTTGTTTCGGGATTGTCTCACGGTTTGCCTAAATTATTACCACACATTAGACAGTCATTGGATTGGCTCGAGCTCGATGAGCCAGAAAATTACGTGTCGTAAAGACAGCGGCATCGGAAATGTCTGAGGATTTTATACGAATGTCACCCTCTTGTTAACTTTGGAAATGACCTGCTTAACCGACGTAGAAAATGGTTTTTGTGGGAGACAATGGGCCTTTTTGCGTTGGATATTTTCTTATCGGATGATTTCCATATGAATTTGAATGAGATAGATTAGTTGTCCGAATCAGCCAATTTACCTTAAAGCTTAGATGGCTCAACTGGGTTTATCTGGAAACATAAAAGAATGTAAGAAAATCGAGTTATCATATCGTAAAATACGTATTGTAGCGTGAATATTTTGTTGTAGAGCGACTGATATCTTACCCGATAGTTAAAACAACATATTATTATTATATTTAAGCCAAATCTATCACGGATCAGGTAGAGAGATACATCATGATTCGAACAGACGTGCCTTGCATAACTCTTTGCATACAAACACGCCGTTTTCGAAAACTCAGCCTTTTTAATCATAGTACGTCAGTCCGCCGCGGTACCCACTTTTTCATTGTCTTTCTCCATGTCCGAAACAAAGAGAAACCATCGCCTATAGACACCAAAGATGTTAATTGTGCGTTACTATTTGTGGCAGGATGGTCCTTATTTGTTATCGTATGATATATAAAGAAAACCATGTGCACAAGTTTGTGTTACTTCTTCACGCTAAAAAGGTGTTTGAATGAAATTTGACAATTGACATACAACATGTAGCTAAACTTTTTATTCCTGTTACATGCATTATTGCCGTGGAATTTAATCCAGTTGTGAGCTTGTCGCCGCTTGGCGCTTTGTTATTTTTCACTTTTAATGATAATATTATGGATAATATCGTTCAAAATGCTAATCCCTTTTTAAGAATACTTAATATCAGGTCACATGAGGGTAAATCGGTTGTGTTGTAGAAGCTATTAGCGACGAGAGGCCCTCCAACCGCCCTTGACTTGTAACAACGTGATATTTCACTCTTATTATTGGATTACTCGCAGGGACGCCTCTTATACCCAATTATCGTTTACGCCATTCATAAAATTCGTTTGATATACTCAGTAATATACAATTACAAGGGAATATATTTTAAATTGTCGCCTGAAGCGTACGCAATTTATCCATTATACTTGTGATTTTCTTGGTATCTTTGGTTAAGTAACTTGAAACACGAAACTTTCTGGAATAATAAATATTATTACAGGTGTAAGCGCGGTTCTCTTTGAAGAGGCACAGTGAATCAACCATAGTTAGATAATTCAATACTTTACACTGATTTGTAGGCAGTTTGTAGGTAGTGTAGCAGCTCCCCCGTAGGTGATAGGGTGATAATATGTAGCCTACATGTTGACCCGACCTGTTAGTAATATTCATGTAAAATTTGAAGTAAATGCATGCAGTACTTTTTGAGTTTACCCCAGACATACATACAGACAATTAGACAGACAAAAATTCTAAAAACTATATTTTTGGCTTCGATATCGATTATAGATCACGCCCCAAGTATTCTTTTAAAAAAATATTCAATGTACAGTATTTGACTTTCCTACGATTTTATTATATGTATAGATTATTTAATTTGAAATCACTAGCATGAAATGTCTATTTATTTAAGCTTCGTGACTGTTACGTTTAATTGTCATGTAACGTAATAACGCCAATGCCTAACGCTGCCCAAACATCTTTTAACATCAAGGCTTATTTGCCAAACTCACGTTACTAAAATTGCTTTAAGTAGGTATGCAAGGAAAATATACGTGTAAACCTAATTATAATAAGAATATAGGTTTTCTTCGTTTTGTTCTGAACCCCTTTAGAACTACACGGAGAAAACTTCCTGTCATGACATGTTTTGAACGGTAGGGTAGCCGGCAGACTTACGCATGTGACAATACCACCCCGCAACAAGGATAGCAACGCACATTAACACTTTTAATGTCTAGGCAATGGTTGTTTATTTCTATCCGCAGAGCCATCTGCTTGGTTGCTATCTTGTAATATAAAGAGGTTTACAGCCAAAATTAACCTTTAATAAAAAAACATTAATGATTGACAAAAATTTAGATGTTCTGAAGGTTAAATAAAACTTTGCTATGGATTCCCCAGACTCCTGCGTAACTCTGAATGGATTGCCGAGGAAACACCCGGAATTATGTCAAACTTTTTTCGAGATAGGTCTTCTATACTGTCTCAGTATATACTTGTACTTGGATATATGGAGAAAGTTGGAGTACTCTTTATGAGTAGAGTTACGTGTATACAGCCGGACTCACACAATTTTTAAGGCTAAATTATTGTCTACGACCTACGTCATATCTTATAATCGGATATATTTTATCATTTATGTACCTCTGTAATATCTGGCGTTACTTTCTGAACCTTTTGAAGAGTAGACCTTTTTTAGATATCTGTTGATACAAAAGATGATAATATTGCGTTGCTATTCGTGTGGCGGAATGGCAATGCCACATGCATAAGTCTACCGGCTACCTTACCCTCCAGACTGGAATACGACAATGACAGGCATTGACGCTATTGCGACAAGAGTAGGTTAGACGGTGGTACCGTATACCCGGGCGTGACGTTATGGAATTCAACCGCCCGCGGGAAGTCATGATAGTAATGACACGTGTAACAATCAGTCGCCTTTTACGACCTGCCTGGGAGAACGGCCGTTTGACTGTTCTCTAAAGGCGAATGATTGGATATACGTGTCATTGCCATCGTGTCTATCTGGTCAAAGAGTTCCGCATCGTCTCGCCCGGGTGCGTGGTACCACCGCCTTAGCCATTCCTGCCGCAATAGCGTCAATGCTTGTCACTGTAGTGTTCCGGTTTGGAGGATTCCTGCCGCAATAGCGTCAATACTAGCGTCAAACCCAAATTTATATAAATATTCCTACAAAATTCAACAATTTAATCACATAATACAAGATCCGGAGTAACGATGACACCGAGGCCATCTCAAAAGTAGAGAATTAAACATTATGTTGATAGTAGCTTCTCAAAGACGTTAAAGTACGTTTTATCCGCTAAACGGCACCCGACTTTGCATATTATACTACGCGGTGACATTAACTTGACGCATATCTGGAATGGAAGGCGGGGCTTTCCTTACCTAGCCCGGTTAATAATATAAGTGTCAGTATAGCCATGGTCAGCATTTTTGTTACCGATACGCGCGTAGATAATTTGGTTAGTTTTCTGTTATTGTTATATTGTTTTTGGACATTATTGTTACGTTTTGCGCGAAATGATGTCATCAACGGCATGCGTCAAGTTAATCTGACCGC
Source organism: Apodemia mormo (assembly GCA_036924255.1). Lineage (NCBI taxonomy): Eukaryota > Metazoa > Arthropoda > Insecta > Lepidoptera > Riodinidae > Apodemia > Apodemia mormo. The sequence continues at coordinate 1,209,468 of JAUPFN010000022.1, forward strand.
GATGTACAATCAGCAGCGAAAAACCAAAAGAGGCCACCGCGTGCTGCTAGGTTAGAGTACACATAATTTTAGCTTTTCTTCAATTTGGTCAGTCCCGCGTGAGATTTAGTTCTATTTATAACCAGCTTAGTTCCGCCAATAGCATGCGGGGGTTGTCATTATTTCTGGATCACTGTGTCCCGGTATTGCATTTCCTAATTTAATGTTCGTCTGAAATTTGAAAGATAGTATTGCACAATTAGAAGTTTAGATATCTTTAATTAGTTGTGAGGTAGGTGAACTGATTGATAATTGAGATATTCTGATGGAAAGAATCGACCGTGTGAGGGTTAATCGTGCGTTGCTAACTTGTGGCGAAGTCTAATGCCACATGCAAAAGTTTATCGGCTACCTTACCCTCCAAATCAGAACACGACAGTGACAAGCACTGATGCTATTGCGTCACGAATAGGTAAGGCGGTGGTACCAGTTCCGGGCGCGACAATGCAGGACTCTACCACTTAGTAGCAACGATGGTGGGGAGTCGTATAGCCAATCAGTCGCCTTTTACGACTTACCTGGCAGAACGGCAATTGGCTTATCCTTCAAAGGAGCCCGGGACCAACACGCAGAATTTCTCATGGTGGATGGGATTAAGTAGCGGGAACATCGAACTTCATTAAGTATATTTTGTAGTTAACTTAGACTCCTTAGAGATAAATCCGGGGTTTTAATTTAAAATAAATTATAGTAATCTATCGTCAGGTACAATTTATTACTATCGTTGCCTGCTTAGAACGTGATTGAACTGCCACAAAGCTTACATTGTAAAATATTCAATTAAGTACGTTTAAAACGCAATGAACGAAACTAATTTAACTAGGTTGTAGAGAAACTATCGCAACGTCTCGCGCGCGTTTTAAACCACCCGCCTTGTTATTATATAATTGTAAACAATTGCAATAGAGTCAATGCTTCTCACTATTGTGTTCCGATCTTCAACACATGATAATGTGTTGGAGATCGGCGAATTTTTGGCGAATATAGGCGAAGGTTATCTTCCCATCGGTAAAGTAATCTGCATCTTTGCATATTTTCCATCAGTACAATTATCTGTATCTTGTTTTATTATGAAATCTATATATTAATACGTAAAGGAAAAACTTGAGATCCCTTTATAAGAGTACTAGCGACCTGCCAACGGTTTCACCCGCGTAGCTTTTGTTCCCCTGAGAATATCGGAAAGGTTTATATACCAAAACCTTCCCCAAGAATCAATTTATTTATCAAAAAAAACCGCATCAAAATCCGTTGCGCACTTTTAAAGATTTAAAGCATACATATGGACATAGGGACAGACAGAGAATGCGACTTTGTTTTATACTATGTAGTGATGAAATTAGACACAGTTAAAGGAGGATTGAAGAACCTAATATTTTTAAATAAAAAGCATTAGAAATACATTAAATTAATAAAAATAAACTTTACACATACTAAATTTCTGTGACACACATGATATTTACACACATGTAGATTGTTTTCTTTTCGGCTTATCAGTTGTCAAACTTAAAAAGTGATCTTATTGTTCAGTCTATGGTCGAATTTCGGTCACAGGCGATCGCTAGTATACAAAAATATATATTGCTTCTTAATTTTTCAGCTTGTGCTAATTTTATCCTTTTCTTTTCCTTATTTCATGCTTTTGTTCCTATCTTATATGTATTTCCGAGATCATAAGAAATTATATTAAAAGCCACAAATATACAATGTCTGTAAACATTATCTGGATATAATAAACAGCTCCCACTTTTATTGGTGGAGATCGTAAACTCCCTACATCGCAGTTATTGCAACAGTAAACGCTAAAATATTGACTTTCATTACTTTTTGGGACGTAAATACGTCTCAGAATACGTTATGATTTTTATATTTTATTTTTTGTATTTTTATAAGTGGTTATATAGCATTGTTCCGGGAGCCCGGGCTTTCTGCCACCATTTGTTATCTTTTTTCATATCATTAGATAGCAACAAGCAGATGGCTCTCCTGATGGAAATACAAACCAGAACCACCGCGTGTGGTCGTCAGATATGTTAACGGTGCGTTGCTATACGTGTGACGGGATGACAATGCCACATGAATAAGTCTACCAGCTACCTTACCCTCCAAACCGGAACACAATAATGACAAGAATTGGCGCTATTCCGGCAGGAATAGGTTAGGCGGTGTTACCATACACCCGGGCGAGATGTTGCGTAACTCTACCAGCTGGTAGTTACAATGGTAGTGACACGAATAGCCAATTGTTCGCCTTTTACGAACTGCCTGGCAGAATGGTAGATAATCTATTTTTCAAAAGGGGCCCGAGCGGGCTATTACATGTGAGTGTAAAATTGCAATTTTGTACGGCGCTTATCGCCTCTGTGGTGTAGTGGTCCGGTGTCGGAGTTGATCACAGAGGTCCCGGGTTCGATTCCTGGGTCGGGCAATTCAGAAATGTGTTTTTTCAGTTTTCTGATAAAAAACAACATTGCCCAGGATTGGATAGTGCCCGGTTGGCGATAGGCTTGCCACTTATCACATAGTGGGACCAAGTATCTTCGGCTAATCGTGGGTGCACTTGTACCTCTGCCTACCCTTTCGGGGATACGGGCGTGAAGATACTTTGCTTTACTTTTGCTTACACACATTGATATAAACCTGAAGAAACCTCTCATGAAGAATAGACTATGAATACTGGCATGCAGCAGCAGGCAGACTGAATAACGGTCACTACCATCGTGACAAATAAATAAATGACGTTCTACATTGTCTTGCCCGGGTGCCAAACCCGGGCAAGACCGCTTTTCTTCTTTCTTTGGTGTCTCTGCTTGTTTGCTATCCAATCATATAAGTCATAAATCTACTCTTTATAAGATGGCGCTGTTATTTAAACTATTAAAAGTGTGTTAAACTGAATATTAAAGCTTAGATTTTTTCAGAATTCAAAAATTAAGTTTGTTAAAAATAACAGTAATTCTATCTTTGAAAACCTGTATATTTTAGAAACTATGATCGATTTTAATCCTTTCGAATTACATTCAACATAAGTTTTGAGATCTAAAATATTATCTTAGGTACATAATCGTTTATCGATAAGTTAAAAACTGTCGAAGTAATGTCAAAAACATTTTTTTTTAATTTCGTCGTTGATAAATTCCATGATTTTTTAAAGAAAAAGCTGATTAAATTTTTAAATCAATCAGTATATTATGTCTTGATTGATTGAACTTGATCCGATTTTGATTTATGAAACGGCATTAGATGCAGTATTGTAAGTTCTAAGATATTATAAAAATCCCGAAGTTATGTCAAAAAGATTTTTTTTTCAAAATTCGAAGTTTTTTTAATAAAAGCATTGTTTTTCCGTATTTTAATTCCGAAAGGAAATCGGGGCCAAGTCAGTTTCTTCTTTATACTACTAACGTTGCGAAACTTAAAAATATTTATCTTATATAGGATAAATAATAGTGATGGGCCGAATGTGGTTTGAACCGAATTCGAACTTCGGCCGAACATTCGGTGAAAATAAGAAATTCGGCCGAATTTCGGCCGAACTTCGGTTAAATTTTGGGGCGCTTTCTTAAAAGCGACACGTCGTGACTTTTTTACGAATTTGCTTAAAATTTAATTATTTTATACTAGCTATTTACCTATTTTACTATTTACTACTATCTATTATATTGTCCGAGGCTTCGCTCGCGTAAAGTAAGAGAAAAAGTAACCTATGTGACTCCATCCCTTCAACTATCTCCACCTTAAAAATCACATCAATTCGTCGCTCCGTTTTGCCATGAAAGACGGACAAACAAACAGATACACTTTCCCATTTATAATTTTAGTATGGATATATAGGAGATCGTTAATGGGTTTCGCAACGCACGTGAATTAGTGACGTAACAACAAAATTTTGATACATTGAGTTACATTGTTCCAATTTAGGAATGGATTTTTATTTTTAACTTTCTGCTACGTAGGTATATAGACAAGGAAGTTACTGATTTTGCCCCGATTTTTGAAAATCGAGTTTTCACCAGATCTCCTCGTTTTGAGGTCCTAGAAATATTTTCCGATTATTTTCACAATGAGGTCAGCATGCCTGTATATATGTGTATGTGTATATGTAAACATCTCATAACTTTGTACATAAATAACATACATAAATAAATAACTTTGTATAATCTAAGTACATAAATGTATAGATTAGGTACAGAGTGCTAAGTGTGAGTTTTTCTTTTCGCATTCGATCGTGAGCGCGTTTGGAGTTTACTAGGAATTTGTATGTGATTTGTACAGCGGCACCTAGTGGTAAACGTGAGAAACCAGTTTACCACTAGATGGCGAAATTCCTAGTAAACTCGAAACGCGCTCACGATCGAATGCGAAAAGAAAAACTCACACTTAGCACTCAGAATCTAATCAGCTCTATTCCTACAAAAACTGCGTTCAATGCATTAATTGCATCAAAATCGGTTTTTCCGCTCAAGAGCTATCGTTGCCGAAAAACTTAAGAAAAGTGTTTTTTGATATAACTTGGTAATTTCTCTAACTAATTTTTTTTGACCTTCCACAATAGTTTAGTGCTTAAAAAACTACGTCAAATTTAGTTTCAAGAAACGAAATGGAATCGGGTTTTCAAAAGTTTTTTTACTTTTTTAATATTAATATTTTGTTGTTTACAGAAAACTTCTTAATATTTTTAAAATAACTTTCCGGCTAATACACTGCTTGATTTAAAAATCTAACCAGCATTTCTTTCTAAAAATCTGCGTCAAATATCGTAAATTGTATCAAGACCGGTTTATCCGTTTGGGAGTTATCGTTGATGAAAATTTAGGAAAAAGTGGTTTATTTATATAAGATAAGAGACTTTGACCAAAACTTGTTTGAAGGTCAAACCTTCTACAATATTGTGGTACTTAAAACAATTACGTCAAATGTAGTTTCAAGAATCAAAATCGAAATGAAGTTTTCAAAAATTATAACTTTTGGATAATAAAATTTTGCTGTTTACATAAAACTCACTTAATATTTTTAAAATAACTCTTAGGCTTATACACCGATTCACTTAAAAAATCTAATCAACTTTTCTGTTTATAAATAGCGTCAAATACCGTCAATTGGATCAAAATCGGTTTATCAAGATTTATTATAACGAAAGTTTTTGAAAACAAATTTTGATATTACTTCGACATATTTTAGCTTTAGAAACGAAGTTTCAAAGATAGCCTGCAGGGTCAAAATCGGTTGATCTACTGACCTGACAACTGACGTACCTATTTTTTTACCTTTTCTTCGACATTTTTTAACCTACCGATTTTGGAACTAATAAAACCATTTAAAGGTAAAAATTACGTTGAATGCAATTAAAAAGATCTAAATCATCATGTTTTAAAATATATGTATCTTCATCTATATCAAACTTTTGATTTTTAACTTCCCGCTAAGTATGGAACATTTTCTATTTTCGTGATGACGTCAGTATGTCTGTATGTATGTGTGTGTGTGCGTGTGTGTGTGAGAGAGAGAGTGTGTGGTTGTATGTATGTGTGTATGTAAACATTTCATAACTTTTGAACAGCTTGACCGATCGAAACGCGGTTAATTAGATTCTGCTTAACTTAGAATTCCCAACAATTTTAACCAATTCGGACTAGAATATTTTGAGAAATTTTGAAAAAATTGAAAAAAAAATTGACGAAACCTATTTTTTTAATATAACTTCAAGATTAATGTATCGATTGACTTTAAAATTTTATCAGCTCTTTTTTTTAAAAACTGCGTCTAATTCATAAATTGTATCATGATCGGTTCCGTTTCGGAATCCGTTCGGAAGTAATCGTTGACGAAAAAATTTGGAAAAGTGTTTTTTCGACATAAATTCGAAATTTTTTCAAATACAGTTTCAAAAATCAAAATTAAATCAAGTTTTCAAAAGTTACGGCTTTTCAAATATTAATATTTTGTTGTCTACAGCAAACTTAGCATTTTTATAATGACTTTCAGACTAATATACCGATTGACTTAAAAGTTTAATCAGCTTTTCTTTCTATAAATTGTGTCAAATAAGCAAATTGCATCAAAATTGGTCGATTTATCTGGGAATTTTTTTTGATATTGCTTCGACATTTCTGAGTCTGTAGATTACGTAGCTATGAAAACATTTTAGAGGTCAAAAATTGCGTTGAATGCCATTCGAAAGACCAAAATCAATCATCGTTTATAAAATATAGAGCATTTCAAAAATTTTGAAATTACTGTCATTTACGACTTCTATACTTCTATGTACTAACGAATATTTGTAACAAATTTAAGATTTTTGAACTCTGAAAAAATCTGTGATATGCTACGATATAGATAAAGATCTAGCGGGAAGTTTCAGGGATGACCTGCTGGGTCAACTGTTTTACGGATTTTTTTCGAAAGTATAGTATAGCCTATGTTACTCGGGAATGATTTTAATATCTTTCTAATGGTGAAAGATTTTTTTAAATCGGTTTAGTAGTTTTTGAGTTTAGATGATACAATATACAAAAATATAGAATACAAATCTTTCCTCTTTATAACATTAGCGTAGATTTTAAGCAAAACAGTGCAAAAAAGATACTTTTTTCTAGTGCCGAATGTTCGGCATTTAAACCGAATTTCGGCCGAATGTCGAAGTTCGGTTCAAGCTGCCGAAATTCGGTTAAACCGAATGTAAAACGAATTTCGGCCCATCCCTAATAAATAATATTTACCTTAAACAAAAGATAAAAAGTAAATTTATCTGATATTATTATTTATTACATTACTAGCGACTTGTCCGCGGTTTCACCCGCGTTTTTTTTCAATCTATGTATTAAAAAACCGCACCAAAATCCGTTGCGTAGTTTTAAAGATATAAGCATACATAGGGACAGACAGAGAAAGCGACTTTGTTTTATACTATGTAGTGAAGAGCAAGCCCTTCTGATGTTGTTACATTGAAGGTTATCACAAGTTTCCATATCACAATTCACCACTTCTCATCATCAAAACGTTCTTGTCGTTGAAAATTAAAATATTTAATTGCCAACTTCCTTATTAAGTATTAAAGTCGGTACGCTTAGTTGAACTAAAGAATATTTTAATTTAAAGAGCTTAGCGCGGAGTACTCCACTGGGAGGTTTTTGCCTGTTTCGACAAAAGAAAAATAAAACGAATTAAATATCAAGGGAAAATTTGTTTTTGAGCTCCTTAATAAATTATTTAAGGTAATGAGATTAATTCTAAAATTTATTGAACGAACTATATCTTTGAAGGTTTTTTATCTTGTTTCATATTTTTTTACATAACTTCAAATACAAAGTTATAAAGCAAATATTTTTACAAAATTTGCGTCATTTCTGTAAACGAAAATACTCTCACTCTCATTTTTTTTTCAAATGAAAAATAAAAAATACATTTTATTCCATAAATGTAAAAGTTTGTATGTTTGGATGTTTAGAATTTTAGGTGTTTGGATGATTAGAGGTTTGTTATTCAATCGCGCAAAAACGTCTGGACTGATTTAGATGAAATTTAGCACACGGCTAGTTGACTACTTGGTATAGCACATAGAATAATTTGTATCCCGAAAAAATAAGTATTTTTCCGTTGGGATTCGACAAAAACTTATGCAGTGGAATGTGGCGTTTATTAACTATCTCCTGTATTGCAGTTTGCAGTCTGCAGAGTGGTGTATAAGCAAACCCTTACTTTGGAATAACTCGTTATAGCTATGTATCCTTGTTATCGCACATAAGAAGTAGTAGTCGTCATCTATACATATAATAAAATCGTAAGAAAGTCAAAACTTTACATTGAATATTTTTTAAAAGAATACTTGGGGCATGATTTACAATCGATATCGAAGCCAAAAATATAGTTTTTAGAATTTTTGTCTTTTTATCTGTTTGTCTGTATGTATGTCCGGGGTAAACTCAAAAAGTACTGCATGGATTTACTTCAAATTTTGCATGAATATTACTAACAGGTCGGGTCAACATATAGGCTACATATTATCACGCTATCACCTACAGGGGGAGAGCTGCGCGAAGTAAACGAAGTTCGCGCGGACGAAGTTGCGGGCAACAGCTAGTAAGTTATAAATATTTGCAGACCAAAAGGTAGAAGAATATGTTGGTAACTTAATTAACTTTTAACAACTTGTAACATTATTACATTTTTACATTACATACATATTCTTGCAAATAAATATTTTCTTTCTTTTTTTCTTTTGTAAATCGAATGCGGCGATAGGAACTATCACCCATTATACCAGTTAAACTTTTTGGCGAATCTCTTGACGTTCAGTTCACTGTGCCTAGTGCCTTCGTCGCGTAATTATTTTTTGTCTTTTACTCTTATTCGCTATTGGCGGTGTAAGTCCTGAAGCATTTCCATGCATCCTATTTTATGCTTTTGTTTTGCATTACATTGACGTAGCATTTTTATTTATGTGCTCGTTCAAGTGCCTTTTCTTGGCTTATATCTGCCAAGCTTTTCAAGTGGTCGCAAGTTATTAAATAATATAAGGGATAATGGGCCCTTCAAGTTCTATTATCCCTATTTACTCGCCTGCATAAGAAGAAAGGTAATGATTTTTAGGTTCTTATTTGTATTATGTCAGGTTGTTACGGTGATTCCTTATCGGCTTCTGTGAAGTGTTTGTGTGTCACTAAATTAATTTTAATTCCAAACATACTTTAATATAACCACTTGCCTAATCCTAAGTTCATTTCATAGTGCTTATTTATTTTCAACTGTTATCATTAATCTATAATCTTCTTAAAAAGGGCAATGGGCCCACCTCTCGTTCCCACCACTGTAACTTCTGTAAACCAGAATCAACAGCGGCAACCTTCCTGATAACCTCTGAGTTGCGAGCTCAGGGTGCCCTGGGGGAAAAGCTAAGCTGTCTTGGAACCCGCATCGAATTTAATCAGAAGAGTATAGGAAGAGTAGGAAAATACATCCAGTCTATAATCTTCTATGTACAAAATGATCACTTTAAAATTTTTATTGATGAATAAATCTGAATTATCAACATTACTTTTTAAAACCTGATTTATCAGATCCCATTTAAGTGATGGTAAGCGTCTTTAATCTACAATTCGGTCGTACCTTCGCGTTTCTTATCTAAATATTATTTTATCTAATGCCGATCAGCGGGACAAAGGGCCGTTAGCAATAAGCTCTAGGTCGCCAGTAGCGGCTCTCAATTGAAATTCACTCCAAGGGAATTTAATGGACTCCAGGCAAATCTGTGTTTCGGGAGTTCTCGCTTAATTTATGAATAAAACATTTTCAGGGTGGGAAGGGAGATCCTGCCTTTGGCGACGAATTTGAACTACTTGAGTGTAATCCGGAGAAATCCGAAATATTAAATAAGTTACAGATTTAAAGCGTAAATGTTATCGCAGCCCCTTTGTTCTTGCCAAGCTTTGTTGTTAAAAAATGTTATTGCCAAAACATTCTACTTAGTAGTCCATCGAGATTAAATGCTAATTTTTTCCTCGTCAAAAAACCCTTATCAAAAATAAAGGTTGGCAGAGGGATTAGCATAAACGGTCTAGGCAGACTTGCTATACTTCTGCCTTATCTGTTTATAAATAGGCCGGTTCCAGGGAGTCTTTCTACCACTCTCGTGCTGCGTATATCTAATAATGATATATTATGCTCGAATACAGTGTTTATGCTTAAGAGGTCGTTGATATCAACTCTTATTCGTACAATACGATCTGCGAAGCTTACTTGCACTTGGCCGGTTTTTTAATTTTCTTATATGATAGGTTTTCGACATTTGCAGTTTTTAATTGTCGAGTAATAAGAAAAATTGAGCGAGCCATATAACAGTAGTCGAATGTTATTATGTGTAACACCTGTTATAGCGCGTGCTCATTGTTCAATTCAAATAACGAGGGGTCATCGGTCAATTCAAATGGCCCGCTTCACTCGGCGCAGGTTGCAGGAACCCGAGAGGGAAGATGTTACACATAAAAAATGAAAATGAATAAATTGTCACAAATGTATGCGATACTTTGATATACGGTGTGTAAAGAAAATCCTGTCTGATCCGAAAGAGGCATATAGGTTGGTTAAAGGCATTACTGAAAAAAATATTAAAATGACTTTATTTCAAAAAATAATAATATCGCTTTTTTAATATTCGTATTTTTACTTATATTTCCCTAGAGTTAAGCGAATATTTTAAAAATGACAACATTTTGTCGCTGCTTGTTTCATTTTTTCGCTTTGGCGGCTTTGACACAAACACCGCGCGAATGCGCGGTCTTCATTTTCCGGCTTTTAATAAAGGAATTTTAAATGCGCCGCATGACCTTCGATGGCATACGACTTGCGCGGCATTCTTTGATAATAGAATTTACTTATTTGTGGCTTTTGTCGTACTTAATGTATGAAAATACCATTTTAGATATTTTTTTTTGTTGGGAAAACTAATTAATTAATATCCATAAAATAATTACACATATATAACCGTATTAGGGTACCAAACAATACCCTTAATTATCCGACAGGGTTTTCTTTACACACTGTATACGCACTTTATCTATCTACGATTATACTATATTTTACGGTAGCTTTTTTACTGGTATGATAATATTATAAAGAAGTAAAATTTATAAGTTTGTTTCTTCGAAGTAATCTCTGGAACTAATGAATTAATTTTTGAAAAATGTTCACCAGTAGAAAACTACATAATTTCTGGGTGGCATAAGCTACACGTTGTTCCAATTTCTCTGTGGGATCGGAACCTAGGCGGGTGATACCGCGGGAAACAGCCAGTGTTATATAAATAGCAACATAAATACATTTTATATTTATGTACTATGCGAGTATATAAAAAGCTGAAATATCCGTAAATACTGAGGATTATACCTGCTTGGCAATCGGATTAACTGTATCGTTATTAGAGTTTTATCGCAAATCGAATTAAACCCACATCCCGCCTCACAGCTTGTACACAATTTAATGACCCGTGATTTGTTTTTATCTCCAGACATGCCATTTCCCGCGGCTTCGTCCGACTGTAAATTCTCATAAATGTCAAATATATGAACAGCAATGAATTTTAGTCTCCAGTGCCTTGGATGTACATATGCACGCGTTTATGTGAAGCTTTTGGTCACAATTATTATAATTTACAAATATATTAAGGCGTCCAAGCACGTGTACGAAATTTCGTATTTGGATGTATGTTTGTCCACGAATATATTTAGATCAGGTATATTCCAACTTAAGGAACAGTCCAAATTTCATTCAAATTGGTTCAGTAGTTTTTGAACTGAAATAGTTGAGACATTTTGAGTCGGTTTAATTATTTATTTAAATTACTATTATTGAATATAAACAATACAAGAATTGATTAAAAATTGATTTAAGATTGAAGACATTGTCACGCCAATGTTATATAAATAAAATTACCATGACATTATTGTTCAAAAATGTAACCTGTAGTTAACTCAGTTTGAAATGAATCGGCATGAAGTGTAATAGGTGAGACGCAGTGTTCCGCCGGAGCATCGCGTCAGCCCGCCGTGACAGTGTGTCACGCGAGCGCGACACGTTACATTAACCAGGGGGAATGGAGCCGGGGAAATGGATGCACAGAGCGTGCTCATTTGTGATTGTTGTGTAACGCTTAGCCTATAGCTTAGCCTTTTGAATGTGTACATAGATTTGTGGAGTTCTATGAACACACGATGAATACGAGGAAAATATTTGATGTTTGACACAAATATCTATTTGCATGGTTACCATATTTAAACTAAACTTATTTATCTTGTATTTTTTGAATCTTATATTTTATATTTAGTTAATTTATTTAGAATCTCCTAAGAAGTTTAATAACAGTTAAATAAGAAATACGAGAATTTTGAAATTTTATTTTGGAAAATGGCCACAATCCTTTTTTTTTTGTTTAAAATACTAGGTGCAATAATATAGGGGATAGCAAACAAGCTAATGGCCCGAATCGACAAAGGGAAAAGCTGCTTAATATATACTCGTATTTATAATTTACAACGAATTTTAGTTTTTTATTTGCCACTTTGATTTAAATCTCTATTTTTTACTGAAAGTATTAAATTTCCCTTTATTTCTTAAGTCATTAAAATTGTACAAGATTATAAGACTACATGGGCGTCGCCAGGATTACTTGTAGGGAAATGGATCTGCATCTACACATTATACTATTAACTAATATAGAACTATACATACACAAATTATTATTGACTCGGTAATGAACAAATTTCGACAGCAGCCTAGAAGCTTTTAGTTTTTATTCTAACTGTAACTTAGTAAAAAAAAGTATTTTTATATGTATTTTGTTTTCTGTAAGGGTGGCGCAAATGATCCCCCTTGCACCCTGATGCCGGCGCCCATAGTTTACCTTATATTGCCGTGATAATAATTGGAATTTTTTATCACAAGCTTTTATTTAACTTGCTGTGGAATTGGTCACTTCGTCCACGTTGGTAACTAAAATTACCTAACCAGTTACAAGAAAAGATTTTTCTTTCACTGTTTTGTAACCAGTTATGAGAGAAGAATTCTATTTCCATTTTCGCAGATCAAAATTATTTCCATTTTTGTACCCAGAGAAAAAAGTAGTTATGAGTAAATAAATAAAAAACCTCAATCGTCAAATCCCGCTGACAAACTGGTTAACTAAATTGATTTCCGCCCTTCCTTACCCATGTTACTACCACTCGTACTAGGGCTATTATTTTTGTTTTTGGCTATCTGGTAGTAGTAATACAGTCAGCTTCAAATTGATATGAGCTCCTAGAGTAGTTAAAAAAAATGGAAAATTTAAAAATAATTTGATATAAGCAGTTCGAATTCATCATATTGTTATAAGTACACATGGTGCTCAAAATATCTTACTAATCACTGTTTCATATTAAATATATAATAAAAATAAAAATTATCTGTGCATAATAATTGTTACCTTAAAAAAAAATAATAGAATTTATATATTTGCATAGTGTATTTATTCAACACAAAATATTTTGTTTTGACTAAATACACTATGCAAATATATGAATTCTGTAATTTTTTTTTATTGTTATACTAGCGGCCCGCCCCGGCTTCGCACGGGTATAAAATATACAGCCTATGTCACTCAGTGAAAAAAAAATGATTAAAATCGATGCAGTAGTTTTGATTTACTCATTTCTGCCTGTGGCCCGCAAACAATTCCCCTTTCCCTATACCATGAAGATTTCCTGCTACCTTTGGAACACCTAAATTCATATAGGTACTACATTTTTAGTTTTTACATTCTGTAGTCGTCATCCTTATTGTAATTGAACGCCGCAAGCTTTAAATCAATTCTTTTTCGTGATTGAGCCATTCGGTTACGGTTAGCATCAAGTCTTTGGGTACGTTTTTGAGTTGTCTCGGTAGCTCGCAATGAAAATTCTTTGTCACGTTGTTCTTCAAGCCGTGATTCACGCTCTTCTTCAGTCTCTATATTTCTTCTTTCAGATATTCTGTTACGATTTTTCTCAAGGCGTAACTCACGTTCTTCAGCTGTTTCATTTGCTCTTTTTTCCTTTACTTTCTTCGATTTGGAAGTTTGTTTACAAATGCTTCCTTTTTTTGATGGCATTTTTTATTAATTACAGTGATTCTGTGAAGAAACATGATTGGTGAAGGAAAATACGATTTTCCGTTGTAATAATCAATTAAAAAAGCATCAGTAAACGGATACATACGCGGCACTATAACTTACCTTGAATACTTCAAAACCCATAATTATTATCTTTAATGTACTTCAGTATACTTTATTATGCTTCATTATACTTCAATATACTCCATTATAATTCTACATGGTTCATAATGACATAAATATACACAACGCATGTGTCAATACAAATTTGGGTTATAAAACAATAGAATATCATCATAGTAAATAAAAGCTGTATTTGACAGTTCAAAAATAGGAGGCTCCGATCGTCACCAAACTTTACAGGATTACTCGCCAGGTCAATCTGGAGATTCCCTGAAAGTTTCATTGAAATCGGTCCAGCCGTTTCGGAGCCTATACGGAACATACACACACACTTTCTCTTTTATAGATATAGAAGATTTATTACAACCCTAAATTTTCCCCGTGTTGGTCCCGAGCTCCTTTGAAGTATAGGCCAACTGCCGTTCTGCGAGGCATGTCGTAAAAGGCGACCGATTGGCTACGCGAGCCACTAACATCGTGACTACTAGATGGTAGAGTTTTGCATTGTCTCGCCCGGATCTGGTACCCCCGCCATACCTATTCCTGCCGTAATAGCGTCAATGCTTGTCATTGTCGTGTTCCGGTTTGGAGGGTAAGATAGCCGGTAAACTTATGGATGTGGCATTAGACATCGCCATAAGATATTAAGGCACCATTAACATCTTTGGTGTCTATAGATGATTGACTCTTTCCATCAGAAAAAATAACAGAAATAAAATGCCGTAAATAAAAATTAATTCTTATTTTTTAAAGATGACCATTATTCACAAATAACTGACAGATTTATTTGCTAAGATAATTTCGAAAACCGTGAATGCTTATATAAACATGAAACAATGATTAGTAAGACATTATGAAGACTTTGTGTATTTACAACAATCATCATGATTCATCGAATCAGCATGATTATATATATATATATATATATATATATATATATGTATGTATGTATGTATGTATATGTATATGTATTTTACAGTAATATGTAGGACTGTGTCAAGTCCGAAATATTAATGAAATTGCACGGACAAAAATTACAAAGACTAATTGAAAATTAGATTGTGCCTATCCACATATCAATATGAAGGCATTCAGGATTTCAAGTACACAAAGTACCATTTTCATCAAAAAGGGTTTTCTTTGTTATTGAAAGATTATAAAATAATTATCACTGTACCCTACCCCGTGTGGGAGTATAATGGTTTTATATTGAAAATAAATCCGCCCTGAACGATTGCATTGCTGCGAGGGTGAAACACACGACGTTTACGCCGCCCCTTTCCCTGCGGTTATTTAGGACTTCGTTTCCGTGAGCCTCCCGAAGATTTGTTGTAATCGCTTCAGGTTATACAAAAATACAATTTTCTTAACAATAATAAGTTTTTCTTTTAGTGGAATTTTCAATTTAATAAGAGCACTTAAACTAAAAAGTTTTTTTTTAATTTTTTTTTATTTACGAAAAAGTTGAGATTTTGTTTTATTTATTTCGTTAAAATTAAATCCTTTTTTTTAAAGACACTCCGTATTATGTTCATTTAGTAGACTCAGTAATAAACATTGTTTAATACTCGCAAGATAGGTATACTTAACCAACTGTTGTAGTTGGTTAAGTGTACCTATCTTCTAAACCCAAAATATTTTTTTATTTTAAGCGATTCTCGTTACCAGTGGTCTAAAGGAATGTTCGAATTGATGTGTATTTTATATTTATTATTCAGATCGTTATCAGATAAGGATTGATTACTGTATTTAA